>MUZC01000196.1:134141-187188 GCA_002072015.1 Radix auricularia | reverse complement strand
GGGGGGGGGGGGGAGGATAACCGACAACAACAAAAAAAGTTCGCAGACTCCTACCGCGAGTGAACCAAGCGAAAACGTTACATCAAAAAAGCTTTGATGTCAACATCAAACGACGCAGGGTTACAATTTCGTATGTTCTCTTGTGGATACTCAAACTTAAGAATTATAATTATATTTAATTTTTGTGTCTTGTTAACTTACGCCAAGCGGCGCCTGATAGCCTATCGACAGGTACTTTGAGAAGCACTGAATTTAAAAAAAGAAAGTCATTAAATAAATTTAAATAAGTTTTATTTAAAGTTACCCTTTCGATGTGACGTCACATTTCTTCAACCCCCCCCCACGTCACGCATCGTCACAAAAGTGTGACCCCCTCCCCCCTTAGGTGCGTGACGTCATTTATGGACGGCCCCAAACATTAATACGTGATCTGATAATTTAAACTGTTATTCACCAAAATCAGACAGTGACAGAAAATAACGTTTCATGGCTTTAAACATCACCCAGTTTGTTTAATTAATTTTGCCTGTAATATTCCCTTACAAGTTCTTAAATTGAAATATTAGATTAAAAAATATGAGAATTATGAACAACAGCTAAGCAGAAGCTAAAATATTACATATTTTGATAGAAATAAAAGCTATAATAAAGCATTGTGATTGTGAAATGCCCTATAAACTAAGAACAAATTGAGATAGGTGACTAAATTAAAGCAACACCGACCACACAGCTGATATTTATTATTATTAACATGTAAAATCTCAGTCAATGTGATGATATAGCCCTAATTAGGCAGCAATGTTATTTTAATTCAATAATAGTTATTAGTTAATCTGCAAATATGGGCTGTATTACATCACAGGTAAGAAGTAGACAAATGTAAATTAGGACATTACAAAGTGTATATTAAATTAAATTTAAAATACTATAGCCTATTTTATTCAATACTATTGCCGTTGCCTATGCCTATTGACTATCTGATTCTATCTATACTATTGTCTATATTAGAATTTATTGATTTATTGTTAGTATTTTTAATTATTTTAAAGTTTATACAATTGACAATAGTGTCAATACTAATAGTAATACTAGGAATAGTAATAGTCATAGACGGCTACGACGATAGTGTGTGTCAATTGTCAATGGTTAAATAAAATTCCAATAGTTACAGTAACACAGTATGATCTGAGTCTGAGTATGTCATAGACAGTCATAGTATCCATAGTATTGTCCATAGACTATTCAAATACTATTACTATTACTATAGACTATAGTATAGACTTAGACATGATGACTATAGACTTTATAGTTTATAAACACTGTGTATCTAATTCAGTGTTTCTCAAACTTTTTGGCTTGGGTACAACACACTCAGAAATTAGAGAATTTTTTTGAAAAATGATAATTTTAAAAGAGATTGCATATGTATGTTGTTTGTGTTCCATCATAAATTCACAGAGGCACAACTTCAGGGGCGGATTAAGACTGCACGGGGCCCCAGGCTGCAATCAAAAAGGGGCCCTATCCAGCCAGCATCCCTTAAGCCTTAAAATAAAATGATTGCTAACAGCTAATATAAGACTGTAACTAATTATTAATAATTTTAAAAAAAACGAACTTGAAGAAATAACTGTTTGAAGTGTTCGCCGGTATGTTACAGTTGAGTTTGAAAAGAAATTAAAAAAAACAAACTATTCCATTTCCACCACTGGGAATCGATCCCGACACCGCTTGCATCACGAGCCTATAATATAGCCTATATTCTTTACACACGGCCAGCGCAACTTGTCTAGATGAGAAATTTTAAAAATATAAACTATATTTTATACTATGTTCTCTAAGTGAACCAATTAAATCAAGCAAGTTTTTCGATTATGAATAGCAATCAGTTTAATAGATAACATTTATAAATTTATTTAATTTATTATATTTTCAAGGGTTCGTGCAAACATTTTTACACTTTTATTATAAAATTTAAAATATAAAAAGTTTGGGGGCCCCAAAACCGTCGGGGGCCCCTGGCTATAGCCCGTTCAGCCCCCCCCCCCTTAATCCGCCATAACACAACTTACACATCATTTGTGAAAATCCTTGATGGGGTCCTGAGTGCAAAAGTAGAATATTGTTGGTGAAACACTATTAAGAAATAAGTCTGCTCTTTAAAAAAGTTTATAGCCCTTGATGTTGATTTCCCGAGACCTCTCTCATAATTTCTTATGTTGAATGTTGCTACCTTGATCATACTCAATGGCCTGTCAGAGTCAGAGATTTACCTTTAGAAGGTAGTGTCTGATAATTTATATGTTGCCTAGGATTATGTAATATGTTTAACGAATCATGCTAATGAAATTTATTTGAAACTTTGTTATATCCAGCTTGCTTGTTGCTGTGGTCCGGCTTCATGTGCTCTCTGCTGTGGCTGTTTACCTCCCATCAATGAATCAACAGGCACAAGAACAATGTATACACTACTCTTAACATTCAGCTTCATCATTCAGTGTGTTATGCAAATACCCAATCTGGTTGATTTGATAAACGAGCATGTAAGTAAATAATACCTTATGTATTGTTTTCAAAATTGTCACTTGCAAAGAATTATACATTTTATGTTGAGTCCAATTAGATGTCTAAAATTTGTCATCCTTGGAAGGCAGCTCTGCTTTGGAAGCTTTTAACCAAGAATGGGATATAATTAACTGCTTGTCATTACATGTAGCATCTAACATATATATATCTAGGTCCTCAAATTGTTTCAACACTCCTTACTCTGAATTTCCACATTTTTTAAAACATATTTGCTGGGCTGTGTGGTTTAAAAATGTGAGTTTCTGTTTCCACCCTCTGAATTAGGCTTAAAAATGTTGATCACTTGCAAGTAGGTCTGTCAATATTGTTGAAAAAAGCTGCCTGGGTACCCATCCAAATTTTGAACGGGTACTCGGTTACCTGTTCAAAATGTTTGCTGTCATTCCCGTTATTTGCCTTATGCTTCTTTGTTTATTGTTGTTCATGGTAATCAACGATAACCACTCTCATCATATTAGTTCAGTACTAGGCTGCCACATGTATCCTCTCGTGGTTTATTATGGTAATGCTAATTAAGATGTAATCAATATAAAATGATGACATTGAAATACTACTATGGTACAGTGGGGTAAATACCATGAGGATAATCACATGAATGATGATTCTCTAGATTTAACCCTGTGGGTTGGTGACCACTAACAACACCAATGATGTCACGGGGTGCCTCAACTACCGGGGGAGGGGTGGCCGGGTTGTTTTGTTAGGCGATGACGCAACACCCCTCGCCCCAAATATTGCCTCGCTCTCAATTACGTCATTACCGTCGTGATGGAGAGTGTCGCGGCACGGGCAAACAAGACGCCATTTTGTGGTGTTCCAGGCCGTTCATCCAATTACAGAAATTTATAAAGTAAATGATACACTTATTCAATTACTACCCTCGCTTCCCCCTCCCTCAGCACCACCCATTTCATCTGTCTCGCTAGCCGTTTGTTTGTGTATTCATTATCCTCCATCATTTTTTTCCTTAGTCCGATCACTATAATAACTTGACACTGTGACGTCACAATGAGGAACAATGAGGAAAAGTGAAAGCTTTTCATTTTCTTTATACAAAACAGTTGGATACATTGTTTGATTGTTGTTTTTTAAGAACTATTTTTTACCCGCTCAAATAACGTGTTCTTATTTCTTAGTTGGGGGCGCGGTGGTCAAAGTGTTAGTGCGCTGCGGTACAAAAACAATTCTAAAATAAAAATAAAAATCGGTCACGGGTTCAAACCCCGGTTCTGGCACCCCTACGGGTAGATGATGCTCGTTAAAACCTTGGCTGGTAGTTCATCTAGGAGAAGGAAACTCCGAATACAAATCCTCCGCTGCCTTGCGGCTATACCTGCCTTGCGGGAAAGGCTAAGGGAGTAAACCCTGAAAGAAAATCAGGAATTGGAGCACCTACAGGCGGTCTATACATAAGACTTATGTACATACCGGCAGCTCCTGCGACGCCAATGGCAGCCAAGCTGCATCGACGCAAGTCGTTCCCTTGGTTACACCATTGACGTGGAGAGGGGGGATATGCTGTATGGGCAGCAGCTAATTCTCCATAATACCCGCCCAGGCTTGCATCACCTCTGGAGAGGACACTCCAGCGTCGCCGCAAGGTGTCGACAAAACACGGGAAGCAGCAGTTACCGGTTATAAGCCAAAGCTCAATTGACGTAGAGCTAGGCGCCAGGGGCTGCTTCCGACGGTGGGAGAGACTACCAATGTCTCACTGGACAGCTACCGCCCGCCTCAAACTGGGCAGCCCCCAGTCAAATAGGTGCTATCCCGTCATGGCCTGCCTTCTCCACTGGGTGCGTGGAGATTAGAGTACCACTCAACAAGTGGGCCACTAAGCCCTGCACCAAGAAATACAAAAAAGAAAAAGAAGACCCCAGCTCTTCGAATCGCTAGCTGGAACGTGAGGACTATGTGTCCCGGCATCACTGATGATCTGCAGTCCATAAACGACACACGGAAGACAGGAATAATCGATAGAGAACTTAAAAGGCTAAAGATTGACATAGCATGCCTTCAGGAGACCAGGCTCCCAGACAACGGTTCACTCAAAGAGGCCAATTACACCTTCTTCTGGCAAGGCAGACCGAAAGACGAACCTAGACAGCATGGTGTGGGTTTCGCTGTTAAAAACACTCTTCTACCATCCATTGAACCACCGTCATCAGGCACGGAGAGGATCCTCACTCTAAGACTCAGAACAACTGCGGGCCCAGCAAACATTCTTAGTGTGTATGCCCCAACACTCTATTCAACTCCGGAAGAGAAGGACCAGTTCTATGGAGCGTTAGACCAGGCAATAGCCGGCATCCACAAAGACGAGGCAATCTATCTCCTAGGAGATTTCAATGCTAGAGTGGGGAGCGACCACGAAGCCTGGCCCACCTGCCTTGGACTATTTGGAAGAGGAAAGTTAAATGAAAATGGACAAAGGCTTCTGGAATTGTGCTGCTCACGAGGCTTGTGTGTGACCAACACTTTCTTCAAGTGCAAGGATATACATCAAGTATCTTGGAGACACCCTCGATCCCACCAATGGCACCAGCTGGACCTCATTATCACCAGGCGTGCACAACTAGCTAGCGTCCTACTCACTCGCAGCTATCACAGTGCCGACTGTGACACGGATCATTCCCTTGTCGCCAGCAAAGTACGAATAATGAGGAAAAACTCGTACCACACAAAGAAAAAGGGAAGTCCACGCATCAATACCTCCTGCATGAAAGACCCTGCGATAGCGCAGCTGTTCAAAGACAAGGTGAAGGAAAGTCTCTCAAAGATGTCCCCATGCGTCACCATTGACTCCAAATGGACGCAACTGAGAGACACAATCTATACATCCGCAATACAAGCCTTTGGCAAAAAATCTCACAAAAACACGGACTGGTTTGATGAACATTGGGACGAGATGAAACCCGTCACTGAAGCAAAAAGGAAAGCTCTTATGGCTTACAAGGAAAAGCCTACACCTGACAATTTGCATGCTTTAAAAACAGCTAAGTCACTTGCCCAAAAGGTTGCACGTAAATGTGTCAATACCTACTGGCTTAAGCTCTGTTCCAGTATACAATCAGCTGCAGACATGGGCAATGCAAAAGTCATGTACGAAAACATCAAAAAGGCAACGGGCCCCTTGACGTCAAAAGCTGCTCCCCTAAAGTCCAAAAATGGAGAAATTATTCAAGACCAGGCAGCACAGCTAAAACGGTGGGTTGAGCATTATCTGGAATTGTATTCAACAGTTACCACAGTCTCCAGCACCGCTCTAGATGACATCCCAGATATGCCACTCATGGAAGAACTTGATGTCGTGCCCACACAGGAAGAGCTGAGCAAAGCAATTGACAGTCTAGCTTGTGGAAAAGCGCCTGGGAATGATGGAATACCACCAGAGGTTCTAAAGAGTGGCAAGACAGCTTTACTCCAACCATTGCACGAGATTCTGTCCCTCTGCTGGGAACAGGGCTACATCCCCCAAGACCTAAAGGATGCAAATATAGTGACACTATATAAAAACAAAGGTGATAGGAGTGATTGCAATAATTATCGCGGCATTTCACTCCTTAGTATTGTAGGAAAGACCTTTGCCCGCGTTATACTAAAACGTTTACAAAGCCTAGCATCCCGCGTCTATCCAGAATCTCAGTGTGGTTTCCGGTCCGGTCGGTCTACCATAGACATGGTGTTCTCCATACGACAGCTCCAGGAAAAATGCAGAGAGCAGCAGATGCCACTATACATTGCATTTGTGGACCTTACAAAAGCCTTCGACTTAGTCAGTCGCAACGGGCTATTCCAAATACTGGCAAAAATTGGATGTCCCCCTCACCTACTTGCCATCATCAGACAGTTCCATGAAAATATGCTTGGCACAGTACAGTTCGATGGAGCTAAGTCAGAGGCCTTCCCTGTCAGCAGCGGAGTTAAACAAGGTTGTGTACTCGCACCAACACTCTTCGCAATATTCTTCTCTGTACTTCTTCGATACGCATTCAAGGATAGCAGTGAGGGAATCTGGTTACATACCAGAGCTGATGGAGGACTTTTCAACACTGCCCGCCTCCGAGCCAAGACCAAAACGACGGATGTCCTAATTCGAGAGCTACTATTTGCGGATGATGCGGCACTAACAGCACATACAGAATCTGGTTTGCAACAACTCGTGTCAAGCTTCTCCAATGCCTGCAAAGAATTTGGTCTGCAAATCAGCTTGAAAAAGACAAACATCATGGCCCAAGACACTCGACCTCCTCCTACCATAAATATCGATAATGAAAACTTGGAGGTTGTGGACAGCTTCACCTACTTGGGATCCAAGGTCTCCAATACACTGTCCATTGAAGAAGAAATAAACAGCAGAATTGGCAAGGCAGCCGCAACAATGGCTAAACTAAATAAGCGGGTCTGGCAAAACACCAAGCTAACGGAGAAAACCAAACTGTGCGTCTATCGGGCCTGTGTCATCAGTACACTACTATATGGGAGCGAGACATGGACCACTTATACATCACAAGAGCGTAAGCTTAACAGCTTCCATTTGAGATGCTTGCGCCGCATCCTTGGTATTAAATGGCAAGAAAAAGTGCCTAATAGTGAGGTACTAACGCGTGCCAATACCCAAAGCATGTTCTCAATTCTTAGTGAAAGACGCCTGAGGTGGCTAGGACATGTTAAAAGAATGAGCCCCGACCGCATCCCGAAGGACCTCCTATATGGTGAACTTGCTTCAGGAAAGAGGAAAACAGGTCGCCCACGCTTGCGATTTAAAGATGTCTTTCAAAGGGACATGAAAGCAGCCAAAATACATACAAGTGACTGGGAGTGTAAGGCAGAAGACCGATCTACGTGGCGCACAGTTGTCAAAGAGGGCGTCATTGTAGCCGAGGAGCGAAGAATGGAGGAGGCTGCAGACAGAAGAGCTAGGAGAAAGGCCAAAACATTTGGAAGCACAGAACTCGTGTGTAAAAACTGTGGCAAAGACTGTCACTCAAGGATAGGACTGCACAGTCACTCGAGGAAATGCAACCCAACCCAACGGTGATGCACCATTGTCTCGCGAGACGGAAGGATGCCGGAAAGAATGCTGTGACAATAAAAAATGATTACTTAGAAGTTAGAATTAATCTAAATTGATCTTATTGAATGTACTTTATGTCAAGTAAAATTAATAGGTGGGAAGTTATAATAATAATAATAATCAGAAAATTTATATAGTGCTGTATCCCAGTAAGGAACTGGGCTCACAGCGCTTAACACCATCAGTGTATGGTGGCTTATTTCTAGTATTTATATATTTTGTCCTGTAAAATTTGTGCTTCTCTTTAAATTGCTAGGGGATTGGATCTTGTATGGCAACTTAACTGAGAAAAGGGAAAATGTATACATACTACATACAACTGCTCTTCTACATTCTCCATTCAAGGTTTTACTAGGGAAGGTGTCTCTTTAAACATACTACACATCTTTGCATTTTCCAAAACATCTCTGTTTTGCCATCAAATTGACAAAATTCCCAGTCAAAAATAAAATATAACAGAGCAGTCTACTGAGAACACATCCCTTATAAACTTTTAAAAATGTTTTTTTTAATGGCTTTCTACTCGTGTTTATTTTATTAGTAGTAGTTAATGTGATCACCTCATAGTCATCCAGGAATGAGGGGAAAATATTGTACAATTTGGCTCAAATTTAGTAAAATATTAATGGAAAATCACTTACTATAATATTCGGAGGATTTCATTACATTTAATATTTATATACTTGATTAAAAACAATAACATGCCAGCTGAAATGCTTGAAATATTTTCACAGATGATAAGTTTACCAGCTGTATGCCTGAAACAACTAGATGGTGACTGTGCCCAGTTGGTTGGATATAAGGCTGTATATCGCATGGGGCTTGCTGTGACGTCTTTCTATTTCCTTCTTATGCTATTAACAATTTGTGTACCCTCAAGTAACCATTGGAGAGCCAGCATTCAGAATGGGTAAACGTGATCAAGTCAATTCTTAGATTAATTTTACTTATGGCAAAAATGCATTAAAAAAGTCAGATTTTGATAAATATTTTTTAAGAAAATGTAACATTAAGACAAAGATATGGAAATAAGATTAAAAACAATGATAACTGTTCACTGACACACATTAGAACTTTGAACACATTGCTTTCCCCCTTCATATAAAAAATGCTGGTTGGTGTTTTTTTTTTCCCTTAGTTCCATAACCTCTTCTTTTTGAGGTCGTAGCGGATTCTAATGTTTCCATTAGAACATTCTCGGGCTTAATAGACACTGGCGGCGCCCATCCCTCTCCAGGTCAGCGGAGGACTTTCTTAGCGTTAGTCATTTCTCAACATTTTTATAGTGGCTTTTGTGGGCTCGATCCCACAACCCCTCAGCTTGTGAGGCGAGCGCACTATTCACTTCACTACCCAGCTGCTGCTGGTTGGTGTTTATAATCACATTAAAGGGATACTTAATAATTCCATGTATGAGGGAGTAATTCTCTTCCATCCCCATTACAACTCCTCATATTATTATATTAATTTTCAGCTGTAAACTACATTCAGGCACAACAAACCTAATCTATTCCAGGACTTGTTATCATAATCCACATTTCCCTTAAGTTCAATTGAATTAAAAAAATTTTGTTTAAGAAACAAGCAATTGTAAAAGAAAATGCTCTAAGAGAGTTTAAAACATGATTACCATGCTGGGTATTGTTGAAAAGACGAAGAGTTTTTTAAAGATATTTTCCTTTTTGAAAGAAGATGTAAGACACAAATTCATTTCTTGTTAATAGAATTACATGTAGCTTGTTATGGTAAGTAGAGAACAGGCATTTTTAGGCCATGCACAGTTTAAGACACAACTTATCATCCATCAATTCCTGTGGCACTACAGCCCATGTAGATTGTAGAGCTTGGGCCTGCCTCACGACCTCCTTCCACCCAGGCCTTATCAACGCCTTTCTTCTCCAATACTGGATGCCCAGTTGTTGTAGATCTTTCTCTACATCATACATCCATCTAAGCCTAGGTCTTCCCTTGAGCAATTTTCCTCTGGGATTTTGGTGGTGTACATTCTTTACTCCTCTATCATTTGACATTCTTTCTAGGTGTTCTGCCCAGCACAGTCTGCCCTTTTTTATTTCTGCAACTATTGTGGTATCCTGAAATAGGCTGTATAGTTCATGGTTAGTTCTTATTCTCCATCCGGACCCATCCTTAGTTGGTCCATATATTTTCCTGAGAACTTTCCTCTCCCATGTATTTAACAGGCTTTCAGCAGCTTTTCAGCTGTTTTTGTTAAGGTCACACACAACTTATGAGTAGAAATAATTATTTTATTTACTGAAATACAAAATACTGAATACACAAAAATTGTTAAATTTCAATAAAATCTGAACAGCAATATTCCCTTTGAGCTGTGCGGCCGCGCAATTATCTGACTGATGCCTTGTAGCAGTTAAGAATTACCGCTTAGAAACTTTTGTAAACTATTGCACAAAATGTGGTTGCTGTGCAACTTTGCACAGAAGCTTTTTTACTTTGTTAATGGACCAACGAATCTTAGAGGGAACATGTCTGAACAGTATCTTTTTTAAAATAGTTTTTAAAGAATTCTAAAACAAATAATAATCAACTGCAGCATGAATAAATTTAACACAGTTCGACATAGACATACCAACAAGAACAGAAATATCCAACCAGACTCAAAATAAAAATATACAGTCACAACATGAAAGTCACACAAGAATGCCACTCATTGTGCACAGGACATATTTTTAACGGCTGAGCCTTTCCATTTTTTTGGTATCTCTTTTGCAATTCTTATGCCAGTCAGGTTTTACTTTGCAAGCCATCTAATGGCTAAAGCTTGCAATTATTTATATGTATTCAGTCAAACCCAAAAAATACCAGTGTACCAGATCTTCTCTAAATCTATTATGATCACATTTATTCCTTTCACAAAACAGATATTGGTTGTTCAAGTTTATTGTTCTTACTGGACTCTGTGTGGGAGCATTTTTTGTTCCCAATGACTTTAGTATTTGTAAGTAAATGAATAATTTTCTAACTACATGTATGTTGTTTGAAAATAGTGTAAAAATAATAATAATATATAATTTTGATATAATGGCTCATTAATTAAATTAATGTATATTGACATATAAATCAAAATCTTTATTGAGACTGCTTAATATTATGTGTATTTTAATTATTTTCTCTTGTACAGATTGGATGTATGTTGGTATGGTAGGTGGGTTCATGTTCATCATATTACAACTCATGCTGTTGGTGGATTTCACTCATGCTTGGCATGCATCATGGTAATTGCTACACTTATTTTAAATTGGTATTATATGCAGATTAAGACTGGATAATATGAGGAATTGGGGGTGGGGTGGGTATGGAGGGCTAGGGGCTAGGGAAGACTGCTCAAATTTAAGGGTAATAATAGTGGAACAATTAATTTTTTTTTGGCAGGAGAACATATGCTTCATATATTATGCCAATCATTACTATTTTATATAAAAACTAACAACAAAGCCCATCCAAGAACGATCCGCCATCGTTTCGCAAGCATGTTGTACCTCCCCTCCATCAGCCATCTCGACCGTTCATAAATGTGAATCACGTCAAAAATATTATTCATTATAGTTATAATAAATAGCCCGTAAAATCAAAGTTTTGGACTACAAAACCCAACCTGTACCATTCATTTCTGGTTATTGTTTTTGACTTTTATATATTTGTTTATAAACTTAATAATATTGATTTTATTTGATTAAAAAAATTCCTCACTACACTGATATTGTGATACTATTCGGATCTGCAATAAATATTTGCAGAATCCAGATAATGGCAAAAATCTCGATATCCGACTGTTAATTACAAACACCAAGAATAACATTTAATTATATATGTGTTTTTAATTATCTCTATATTTCCACATAAAATTGACACACTAATTACAGAATTATAATTTGCATTTTTAATTAATAACGAAATATGTATCAAAACAGAATTAAACAAAATTCACAACTTCATTTATTACCGTAAAAAAAAAACAACCCTTGCGTCATGTGACAATTGTAATGAAACATTTTCTATGTATCTATCAAATAAAGAAAGTATCCATAAAAAAAGCCACAGTTTAATTTAATATGTGTACACATAAATGTGGCGCACCATAGTTTGACTATATAATATTTTTGAAAACGCACAGTTCAATATAAAGTCTTGGAAAAAATACTATGCACAAAAAGTAACTCGCTTTGAACGACCCCGTAAAATTGTTTAATATGTAAATGATATTTAATTTTTTTCTATTGTCTGTGGGAGTCTTTGGGGAGTTTGAAGAACCAATCACTATCGATGACCGCACAGAAAATTGCCTTTTATTATATCGGATATTTAAGACATTAGAAATTTGTAATATATTATAATTAATTAAATTATCCATACCATGACTCTGGCAACAGAGATCACTGACATTAAGTCAAGTTTGAAGATCACACTTGCACCATCTCCCTGGTTCAATCAATACACCATATATTAATAAATGAAGCCAATATCAATCAATGTGAGATCATCGCTGATTACTGGACCAGCTGACTAAAAGCAGTGTTTAACAGGCAGAAGATGTTCTTATCAAACCCCTTGCAACAATAACAGTTTTATAAGAACTTATAAGGTCAAAGGTAAATAAAAAGCAAGATTTTCCCATGAGACACCAGCTGAGATGACATTTTAGGATGGCCTCATTTAGAAATTCAATGGAGTGTCAATAAACTACATCATTGTCAACTGAAGACAAATTGATGACTGAAGACATTTTGGTTATGTGCTTTATGTAATTATTAAAATTGTATCTCTGTATAAATAAAAAGATTAAGTTAAATGTATTCGTTATTCTTGAATTTGATTTTAAACTCCAACCTTCAAACTCTTAAACAAAAACAATGTCCTTAGAGTTTTTAGTCAAGCAAGAATTAACATTGTTTTGTATTTAAAATTAATGAAATTTAAAATTAAGACCGTGTAGTCAATCCCTCAAACAAATGTGCTCATGCGAAGTAATTATGTGCAGCCAAAAAATATGACTCATCAGTAATGAGACAAAGCTTCTAAGTCATTCTTCATTACTTTATGATTATGCTTCAAATTGACATTCTGACTATAAACGTATAATTAAGGAACAAATACATTTTTAGAAATGTGATAAAAATATATAAATAAAAGCTACATTTATAGTGCATACAAGTTTAAGTAAAATAAGCCCATGTCTATGAAAAGCATAATTGTGTTAAATTTGTGTGTGTTTATCATTTTAGGGTTGGAAGAACACAAGGACAAAAAAATAAATGTGGCATGTGTGGTAAGTTTTTAATTTGTTAATTCTTAGATTTTAGCATGACGAAAATTTCCTTCACCGCCAAGCTCTTAAATTTCTTAAGTTCTTAAGTTGTATGTGCAATGTTTGAATTAAAAAAAGAAATATTTAAAACTCTGGATAATATTGTCATCAGTAAGTTTAAAAACAAATCTAAAATTGAATTCATTCTTATCATGTTAAACTTCTGTACAGATGTACTCAAACATTTGTCATTTGATTACATCAGGTACTGTCGTTGTTTCATTCCTACTCTTTTCACTGGCTGTTGTTGGGACAATCTTTTTGTTTATTCACTACGGAGCTGAAGGATGCACCACAAACCACATATTCCTAGGCATCAATATAGGATTGTGTTTTCTGCTAACTTTTCTTACAGTGTTACCTTGCACTAAAAAGAGTAAGTTTTGGTCGTTTGTGTTTATATTTTAAAGATTACTCTGTAACTTTTATTAGTTTTAAAGCTGAAACTAGAAAGCTTGAGAAACATTCAAATAATGTAAAACTTTGTGTAATATTTAGTTAGGCGTGGTTTAAAAAGTATTGTTATATTTTTATGAAAATTACATCTCTTTGAAGATTTTTTTATTTATAAAAATTGATAGTTCTTAGTTTGTTTTAAACCAGTATCTCACAAATATAAATATATTCTTACCAAATAACCTAAATCTGAATTAACAATCTTAGCCTCATAAAAACATATTTTTAAATAGGAAATCCAAATACAGGCTTACTTCAAGCATCAGTCATATGTCTATATGTTGTTTATCTGACTTGGTCAGGACTGACTAGTGAGCCAGTAGAGGAAAGTATGTTTATTTTATGCTTATTCATTTTTTATTCATTATTCATGGTTATTAAAAATATTTCTATCCATTTCTTCTTTTATATGTGTTTAATTAAATACTACATTTATAATATTGCAAAGATAATTATTTATGCTGTTACTTTAATATAAAAAAAAAAAAGTGATATTTGTTTTTGGAGTAAAGAAAATTATTAATCTAAATTTAGATTATTTTATGATTTCTTGAAAATGTAGTACAGAGTTTGCTGGACACATTTAAGACCAAGACACTTGCAATGACCTTTGACACTGCTGGTTCATTGACCTCTGACACTGCTGGTTCAACCCTGGCCACTCAAAAGGCAGTGAGTACCCCAGCTCCAATTACAGGAGATGTGAAGTTCAATTATACTGCCAAGTGTCGACCTGACCCTGCCTTCCCAGAGAGTGACAGAATAGCTGCATATGCTGGGCTTGTAATCATGTTTGGGATGGCAGTCTATGGCAGGTAATAATAGCATTGATCATTGCTATCTTGGTTTTTAACGCAACAATGAAACTTGTTAAAACTACTTCACTTGCCCTATAGACCGTCTGGTCTGAAAAGGGGTTATTATTATATTTTTGTATTAATGTGAAAGTGTAGGTATTTAATTTTATTCTGGCCAAAGTGAAAGCTTAAATTAATTTTATATAAACCCCCCAAAAGATGACAAAAGTATCTCAAAATAAAATTTAAGTTTATATCTGAACTAGTTCTTTTTTTTAAAAAAGGAACCCTTTAACTTGAGGACACAAATTAAAGTTTATTTAAAATATAGGTTAAAACTGCAATATTATATTTTTATGTTAATCTTTTAGAAACCACAAGAGTTGTTAAGTTTACATTAAAAATGTTGTTTTTACAAATATAAGTGAAAAAATATAAGTGTTAACTAAAAGCGTTTAAACAGATGCTCACTTCTTTATTTCAGTGTGCGCACATCCCATGAAGCTCACAAGTTGGGTGTAAGAACTGTAAGTTTTGATATGCTTCTAGTTCTAGCTTATTTTTTGATCTGGCTTCATGAAGCAAACTTTAAAAATAAATGTTTGTTTTAAGTAATGGATATTACCATAGAAACTATATGATTTGGTTAGAAGCATGATTTTAAAAAAAATTTAATGGAAAAGACGTAAACAAGGTAAGGGTTAGCCTGATCGGACGTAACAAAACAGGGAACGTTTCGGCAAACAATATATATTTCTGAAAGAGAAATATAACTTTTTAAAACTTAAAAATTTCAGTTAATATGTTATAATAAAAATACTTTTATTGCATAGTAATAACATTTTAAAGGGACGCGGTGGTCTAAGTGGTAGCACTGGACTATTGAACAGCTGCAAGAACTAGAGCAGCGGTGCTGGCAAGGCCCCCGGGGCATTGAGCTAACCACACAATCTCATGCTTGTTAGTGGTCAATGAAACTTGTGAACGCTACTTCACATGCTCCCATGGACCTTCATGGTCTTTTTAAAAAAAAAATCTATATTTTGAGGCTTATATAGTGCGGTACTCCAGCTAGGATTTGGGCTCACTGCACTTGACATAAAAATAGGAACACATATATTTATAAATGCATTTAATTCAATCTTAATTGTATAAAATATATAATGACATGATGGTACATGTTTTTTTATCCGGCATCCTTCCGTCTCGCGAGACGATGGTGCATCACTGTTGGGTTGGGTTGCATTTCCTCGCGTGACTGTGCAGTCCTATCCTTGAGTGACAGTCTTTGCCACAGTTTTTACACACGAGTTCTGTGCTTCCAAATGTTTTGGCCTTTCTCCTAGCTCTTCTGTCTGCAGCCTCATCCATTCTTCGCTCCTCGGCTACTATGACGCCCTCTTTGACAACTGTGCGCCACGTAGATCGGTCTTCTGCCTTACACTCCCAGTCACTTGTATGTATTTTGGCTGCTTTCATGTCCCTTTGACAGACATCTTTAAATCGCAAGCGTGGGCGACCTGTTTTCCTCTTTCCTGAAGCAAGTTCACCATATAGGAGGTCCTTCGGGATGCGGCCGGAGCTCATTCTTTTGACATGTCCTAGCCACCTCAGGCGTCTTTCACTAAGAATTGAGAACATGCTTTGGGTATTGGCACGCGCTAGTACCTCACTGTTAGGCACTTTTTCTTGCCATTTAATACCAAGGATGCGGCGCAAGCATCTCAAATGGAAGCTGTTAAGCTTACGCTCTTGTGATGTATAAGTGGTCCATGTCTCGCTCCCATATAGTAGTGTACTGATGACACAGGCTCGATAGACGCACAGTTTGGTTTTCTCCGTTAGCTTGGTGTTTTGCCAGACCCGCTTATTTAGTTTAGCCATTGTTGCGGCTGCCTTGCCAATTCTGCTGTTTATTTCTTCTTCAATGGACAGTGTATTGGAGACCTTGGATCCCAAGTAGGTGAAGCTGTCCACAACCTCCAAGTTTTCATTATCGATATTTATGGTAGGAGGAGGTCGAGTGTCTTGGGCCATGATGTTTGTCTTTTTCAAGCTGATTTGCAGACCAAATTCTTTGCAGGCATTGGAGAAGCTTGACACGAGTTGTTGCAAACCAGATTCTGTATGTGCTGTTAGTGCCGCATCATCCGCAAATAGTAGCTCTCGAATTAGGACATCCGTCGTTTTGGTCTTGGCTCGGAGGCGGGCAGTGTTGAAAAGTCCTCCATCAGCTCTGGTATGTAACCAGATTCCCTCACTGCTATCCTTGAATGCGTATCGAAGAAGTACAGAGAAGAATATTGCGAAGAGTGTTGGTGCGAGTACACAACCTTGTTTAACTCCGCTGCTGACAGGGAAGGCCTCTGACTTAGCTCCATCGAACTGTACTGTGCCAAGCATATTTTCATGGAACTGTCTGATGATGGCAAGTAGGTGAGGGGGACATCCAATTTTTGCCAGTATTTGGAATAGCCCGTTGCGACTGACTAAGTCGAAGGCTTTTGTAAGGTCCACAAATGCAATGTATAGTGGCATCTGCTGCTCTCTGCATTTTTCCTGGAGCTGTCGTATGGAGAACACCATGTCTATGGTAGACCGACCGGACCGGAAACCACACTGAGATTCTGGATAGACGCGGGATGCTAGGCTTTGTAAACGTTTTAGTATAACGCGGGCAAAGGTCTTTCCTACAATACTAAGGAGTGAAATGCCGCGATAATTATTGCAATCACTCCTATCACCTTTGTTTTTATATAGTGTCACTATATTTGCATCCTTTAGGTCTTGGGGGATGTAGCCCTGTTCCCAGCAGAGGGACAGAATCTCGTGCAATGGTTGGAGTAAAGCTGTCTTGCCACTCTTTAGAACCTCTGGTGGTATTCCATCATTCCCAGGCGCTTTTCCACAAGCTAGACTGTCAATTGCTTTGCTCAGCTCTTCCTGTGTGGGCACGACATCAAGTTCTTCCATGAGTGGCATATCTGGGATGTCATCTAGAGCGGTGCTGGAGACTGTGGTAACTGTTGAATACAATTCCAGATAATGCTCAACCCACCGTTTTAGCTGTGCTGCCTGGTCTTGAATAATTTCTCCATTTTTGGACTTTAGGGGAGCAGCTTTTGACGTCAAGGGGCCCGTTGCCTTTTTGATGTTTTCGTACATGACTTTTGCATTGCCCATGTCTGCAGCTGATTGTATACTGGAACAGAGCTTAAGCCAGTAGGTATTGACACATTTACGTGCAACCTTTTGGGCAAGTGACTTAGCTGTTTTTAAAGCATGCAAATTGTCAGGTGTAGGCTTTTCCTTGTAAGCCATAAGAGCTTTCCTTTTTGCTTCAGTGACGGGTTTCATCTCGTCCCAATGTTCATCAAACCAGTCCGTGTTTTTGTGAGATTTTTTGCCAAAGGCTTGTATTGCGGATGTATAGACTGTGTCTCTCAGTTGCGTCCATTTGGAGTCAATGGTGACGCATGGGGACATCTTTGAGAGACTTTCCTTCACCTTGTCTTTGAACAGCTGCGCTATCGCAGGGTCTTTCATGCAGGAGGCATTGATGCGTGGACTTCCCTTTTTCTTTGTGTGGTACGAGTTTTTCCTCATTATTCGTACTTTGCTGGCGACAAGGGAATGATCCGTGTCACAGTCGGCACTGTGATAGCTGCGAGTGAGTAGGACGCTAGCTAGTTGTGCACGCCTGGTGATAATGAGGTCCAGCTGGTGCCATTGGTGGGATCGAGGGTGTCTCCAAGATACTTGATGTATATCCTTGCACTTGAAGAAAGTGTTGGTCACACACAAGCCTCGTGAGCAGCACAATTCCAGAAGCCTTTGTCCATTTTCATTTAACTTTCCTCTTCCAAATAGTCCAAGGCAGGTGGGCCAGGCTTCGTGGTCGCTCCCCACTCTAGCATTGAAATCTCCTAGGAGATAGATTGCCTCGTCTTTGTGGATGCCGGCTATTGCCTGGTCTAACGCTCCATAGAACTGGTCCTTCTCTTCCGGAGTTGAATAGAGTGTTGGGGCATACACACTAAGAATGTTTGCTGGGCCCGCAGTTGTTCTGAGTCTTAGAGTGAGGATCCTCTCCGTGCCTGATGACGGTGGTTCAATGGATGGTAGAAGAGTGTTTTTAACAGCGAAACCCACACCATGCTGTCTAGGTTCGTCTTTCGGTCTGCCTTGCCAGAAGAAGGTGTAATTGGCCTCTTTGAGTGAACCGTTGTCTGGGAGCCTGGTCTCCTGAAGGCATGCTATGTCAATCTTTAGCCTTTTAAGTTCTCTATCGATTATTCCTGTCTTCCGTGTGTCGTTTATGGACTGCAGATCATCAGTGATGCCGGGACACATAGTCCTCACGTTCCAGCTAGCGATTCGAAGAGCTGGGGTCTTCTTTTTCTTTTTTGTATTTCTTGGTGCAGGGCTTAGTGGCCCACTTGTTGAGTGGTACTCTAATCTCCACGCACCCAGTGGAGAAGGCAGGCCATGACGGGATAGCACCTATTTGACTGGGGGCTGCCCAGTTTGAGGCGGGCGGTAGCTGTCCAGTGAGACATTGGTAGTCTCTCCCACCGTCGGAAGCAGCCCCTGGCGCCTAGCTCTACGTCAATTGAGCTTTGGCTTATAACCGGTAACTGCTGCTTCCCGTGTTTTGTCGACACCTTGCGGCAACGCTGGAGTGTCCTCTCCAGAGGGGATGCAAGCCTGGGCGGGTATTATGGAGAATTAGCTGCTGCCCATACAGCATATCCCCCCTCTCCACGTCAATGGTGTAACCAAGGGAACGACTTGCGTCGATGCAGCTTGGCTGCCATTGGCGTCGCAGGAGCTGCCGGTATGTACATAAGTCTTATGTATAGACCGCCTGTAGGTGCTCCAATTCCTGATTTTCTTTCAGGGTTTACTCCCTTAGCCTTTCCCGCAAGGCAGGTATAGCCGCAAGGCAGCGGAGGATTTGTATTCGGAGTTTCCTTCTCCTAGATGAACTACCAGCCAAGGTTTTAACGAGCATCATCTACCCGTAGGGGTGCCAGAACCGGGGTTTGAACCCGTGACCGATTTTTATTTTTATTTTAGAATTGTTTTTGTACCGCAGCGCACTAACACTTTGACCACCGCGCCCCCACATGTAATCTACGTATATCAGGCAAAGAAATGTTTGATTGTTAATTTCGAAAGTGAAGTTTGAAAAAATGTGTTTTTAGTTCAGTTTTGAAGGCCTTAATGGATGGAATATTGTGAATGTTTAATGGTAGAGAATTCTATTGTTTGAGGGCTCAGGAAGCGAAAGAACTTTGCCAAATGTTTTAGTGTGAGTCTTTGTAACAGAGAGAATATGTGTGGCTGCAAAAGAGTATAGCTGACGAGTGGTTGAATTGACAGGGAGAAGTTCAATAAGATAGGAAGGGCATGAGTTAGAAAAGTTGTTGATGAGAATAATAATTGGTTTTGATTAATTTGTCAATAGCAACATAACTTTTACCTTGAGTAATGTCTGTGCTCTTCATTTACAGGAGGGAAAATCATGTTTTTGTTGTGTGATCACAAAAAGTAAGTTAAAGTACATACAAATATTCACTAAGAAAATCATGTATGTATAAATAGTATAAGTAGTGAAATATGTTGACCCAGTGTAACAGCTTTTTCACTTTTGTACAAACATTATTCAATATAATTTTGAATGATTGCTTAGACAAAACTGTTGGATACGTTATCTAAACCTTACAATTTTACTTCCATGGTATATCACTATCAATTGTATAAGATATCTAATCCTTATAATTCTACTCCCATGGTACATTACCATCAATTGTTGTATAAGATATCTAATCCTTCAAATGTTTCTTTCTAACAGGAGACAACCCATCCTCCCATGGGGGTCAGAAGGTCATACAAAATGAAGCTCAAGGTGTGGTCTACTCCTATTCATTTTTTCACTTTGTGTTTTGCCTGGCTGCCCTTTACATGATGATGCAACTAACCAACTGGTACAGGTGAGCAAAAATAGTACCCTGATATAGTTGAGTACAATTAATTTTAGCATACAGGAAAGTACAACTAATCTGAGGATACAGGTGAGTGCATCTAACTGCTGCATGCAGGTGAGTGCATCTAACTGCTGAATACAGGTGAGTGCATCTAACTGTTGAATACAGGTCAGTAAAAGTAATATCAGCATAAAGATGAGTGCATTTACTCAATTAATATAGTTAAATGAAACTACTCACACAATATATGTGATTACATCTACCCAATCAACATAGGTGAGTGCATCTAAGCAACTGATACAGGTAAGTCCAAGTAGCTTATTTTGCAATCAAACAACTGGTGCATATGATGACTGGTACAGGTGAGCACTAATTACACCTAGTCAGGTAAGTGTTGCTATCTGGTAAGTATTCCTTAATTGGTGTCTCAGAAATGGGCTTTAATAAGTTCACTTGAAATCTTATTTTGTTTGGAGCAAGGGTCTCTATGGCCTGGGGGCCCTCTCATCCGGCCCCAGGAGACCTTTTAGTCTCAAGGTTAAAAAAAAAAAAGATACTATTTTTTTCTTGTAGTTTACCACAAAACTTAGTAGTTGGGGGTTAGTAGTCGGCCCCCAAACTGCTGTTTGACAGTTAATGCGGCCCTTTGGCAGAAACCGCTGGTCTAGAGTATTGGAGCTATTATTATACTTTTTGATTGTTCAAGACTGTGTTACTGTCTAGTTAAAAAAATAACAACTTAAAATTATAAAAGCATCTTAAATCTTGTTATAGTTATAGTAACCTTTGTCCTACTGTAGTGGAAAATATGGGATAAACATTATGCCTTTAGCGATGATTTCAATTATGTAAATATTTGATAATGAGTCTTAAAACAAGTTTCTCATGTGTGTATCATCTAGGCCATCTGAGTCTGACCTGGACAACTTTGGCAGGAACTGGGCAGCTGTCTGGGTCAAGATAGCATCTGGCTGGGTTTGTGTTTTAATCTATGTATGGAGTCTCTTTATCCCAAAGGTTTGTTGTGTTTTTAAACAAATAAAAAAATAATATGTACAAAATTACTGCCTCATTATTGCCAAAGTCTAACTTGATCCATCTAAATCCAAATGTCCCTCTAAGTTTGCCAGTTCACTCTCTCCCCCCCCCACTACTGTGTACTTGTGTTTGTAATATCCTGGTTACAACATGTCATGAAATATTAAATGCATATTCATCTCTTTTAAATGCTTAATAGTTTTTTTATTTTTTTTTAAGACCTGGAAAACAAAGCAAAATTCACGTACTTATCAAAGCTGATTTGTTTTGTTATAAAGCAGATTTGTTTTGTTATAAAGCAGATTTGTTTTGTTATAAAACTGATTTGTTTTGTTATAAAGCTGATTTGTTTTATTATAAAGCTGATTTGTTCAGTTATAAAGCGGATTTGTTTTGTTATAAAGCAGATTTGTTTTGTTATAAAGCTGATTTGTTTTGTTATAAAGCTGATTTGTTTTGTTACACAGCTGAAACTTTTTTTTTCAGATATGTGCTGGTAGAAACTTATCATTTCCTTACAAGGAGAGAAATGAGGTGACAGATAATGTGGATGGGGTTGTTCCAGACAATGAAGATGTAAGAATATCCATGATTGAAGAACATGTCCACAGAAAGCCAAGAGTTAGATCAATGTCGGAACAGTCAAGCCATTCCAACGCACAAGTCCCTCTCAGAGATTTCGGAGGCAGCAGCAGAGCACTGACCACTGGTTCTCATGAAAATTTAGCTTTGAAAAATTTGAAAGGCTCAAAAGAAAGTCTTTCGGCAGCTAAAGGCTCAAGGGAAAATCTGGCTCGACTGGCCTTGATGAAAGGCTCACATGAGAACCTAAGAAATGTTAAAAGTCAGTCGAGAGAAAACCTAAAAAATGTCAGAACTCCATCGCGAGAACAATTACAACCTCTGACCGGTGTACGAGAGATTCGAGATGAGGAAACGCCAGTTCGTCTGACTGGTGGAGCTAAGCAAATAATACAAAATAAAAAACTGGCCGGTAAAGAAAAATCTTTATCTCAGGAAAAGTTGAGCGCATCAAAGAACAAGTCAGGATCTCAATCATCATTGGCTGGTTCTTCTAATAACCAAAATAAAGCTCAGCCGAAATCTCCAGTGAAAGAGTTAAATAGATCTAGTTTGGTCTAGCTTTTCTTAGCATTTTTAATTTTTTTTATACATCTAGCTTAAATGTAGGCAATAACTTATTAGTACTTTCTCTAACTGACTTCATACACATGAATTTAATGACTATTGACGGAGAGCTAACAGTGACAGTTACAGTCCAGCTGTATTCCATCATATGTTGGAAACATTCAGCCCAGAAAAGCTTTGAATGCACCACACAAACTGTCCAGGTGCTAGGTTCATTATTAAATACATCACTATTGCTATCCAGTTGGAAGTTTTATTAATGAATACTGCACACAAACTATTCTGGCACTAGGTTAATACCTTTGTCAAATGACCCAATTGTGAAGGATTATGTTTCAAACAATAATAATAATAATGACTGTAAAAAATGGTCAAACAGTAAAAAAATTTCATTTATTAAGATGGTGCCCTAGAAAAGGATTTATGATATTCCATCATTTCCTACTTGTAGTTGATTAAGGAAATGGGGTGTACTTGAAGAAACTATTTCCTGACTAATAACATGATATCCTTGTTCAGAAAAAAAAAGTCATTTCTTATAAAGAAAAATTATGAAGGATTTTTTTTTTGTAGAACTAATTTCTTAATTTTTCCTAAGATTTATTATGTCCTTGCTCTGGTTGGTAGTCACATTAATTCATATGAAAAGATTGTGGGTATTAGCCTCTAATAATAAAGTAAAACAAATTATTTCATCTGCCAATATTCTTTCAATATAAACTATTTGATTTTCATACACAAATGTCTTTCTGTTAAAAATTGTTTCCATGGAATCTTTGTTGTTTATTTGGCCAGTTGTTGCCAGTTCAATATGACGCCTTGCATTTTATAAATCTAAAAAGAAACTAGTCTTTACTGTAAATGTTCATGTCAAGCATGTCTTTTTTTCTATAACCTTTAAATAATTTTAAATGGTATTTCTCCACTGTAGAGTTTTGGCTAAGAGTAAATTTTTATTAGCCTATTATGAGGCATTGTTATATGTAAACGTTTTTTATACATGCTTCACATTTAAATGTATTGTTTTTCCCAATTTCTTTTTATGTAAATATTATATTATACCAGTGTTTCCCTCATAGTATTAGAATTAAACATGGCTTGTATGCCTCTGCCATTGTTTTGTTATTATTGTGAATTTGTCAATTTGCTTTTTTAATTTAAAAAATGATACCTGTAAAGAAAATGAATAAGGCATTCTTCAGTTTATTTTCTCTTGTAATAAACTTAGCTACTATCTCAGATTGTTTTATACATGTATCAGAGATAAGTTTCCAACTTTGCTGGCTGCTATCTCTAAATGTTTCTATCACTATTAATCTATGAATTTTTAATAACTCAATGCTATTTTTAAAGCATTTTTTATGTACTTTATGTATAAATTAACAACAGCAGCTCGTATGATGATTACTTTACACATTTTTTAAAGTCATGGCCTTCTTAAATTTGTGAAAGATATTTCTATTGTAATTAAGTGAGTCGTCTTATTTTGATTTAAAAAATGTAATTTCTATTTACTATTAAAGATAATTTTTGACCTATGACATAGTTATTGATCTAAGTCAGTGGTTCCCAAACTTTTTTTGCCCGTGGACCCCTTTTATAGTCAAAACTTGCCCACGGACCCCCAAATGAAAACGCTAAATTATTTATATAAATTTAATTTTTGTTTAATTTTTTTTTAAATGAGCGGGATGAACTTGATGAGATTTATGTCTGGCTCAATTTTTGTGAGTAGCAAACGCAAATCCCAATGAGCACTAATATCTAGTAGGTTTCTTTTCTCTGTGACGAGGTTCATAACTGCACTGAATCAATAATCTACCAAATAGGAAGACTGGAAAGTAGTCAACAACTTTTGAACAATAACCCATAATGCAGGATTTACAATTGGGATTTTTTTTTTTTGTAATCAGAATTTGTGGTATCCTTGTACAAACATTGGTTTAAGTTCCTCATTTGGTGATAATTCAATAATTTGCTCATGTAATAGTATTGACTCATCTATGTCCTGGATCTGAGTTTGTCCCTGCACAGAATGGTTCAATACGCAGTCGGGAATATCCTAATGAAGACTGTCCTTAAATCATTGGTTCAGGTCTGCATGTAGAGCCGCTAAGTGTTGACAGTAGGCAAACAAATCTTCATTTCTCTTTGTAACTTCGAGAGATTATGAATCTGAGAACATTCTCCTCACCACAAGTTTTGGTTATACACAAAAAGTTTTGCACCTCACTTACAGCTGGTAAAATAAAATTTTCACCAATTGTGTGTGGTTTTCCAGACTTTGCAATCAACATATAAATATTATAAAACGCACGCAGTCTATCTCATCTAGTTCATCTCGCTTAGATGTTGTCCCAATGAGTTGTTGAAGTGAGGGTGTTTTCAAATATGTGTCTTGGACTGCTTCTAAAAACGTTAAATCTTTATCTTATTTATCACTATGGATTTTCATTAAAAGTTCCTCAAGCTTGTAAGGTTTAATAGAATCATTCGACAAAGTTTGATTACACAGAAGACACATTGGTAAAATACTATTTCCTGGTTTCTTGTAGGCAATTTATGCATGAAGCAGCATAAATGCAATGCTGTATAAAACTTTTTTTGCTACTCTGCCTCACACTGCGCAATTTAAAACTTTGAAAATAAAAAAGGGGGATGCAGGAGAGATTTCTATGTTTCAATATACATTTTTAGAAGGTTTTTAAATCAATTTTTTAATGTTAACTACATTTTTAAAAATTTTATCAGAATATATATTAGAAAATATTTTAAAATAATATTTTGCTAACTTTCTAAAAAGGTGTTTGGTCGAATTTTGAATTTAAAAAAATCTTTTATCTTATCTTATCTATTACAGACGCTTCTTCTGTACAGAAGATTATTGTGTCCTACGTATATCTATGGTTTGCTGCACTGATTCATGTATTTAGAATCGTCAAATCATATCAAATGTGGTATCAATGCAAAGCTGGATTCTTCCTGCCACGGATAAATATAACTTACCGATACGTCACAATTTACCCAACCCTGCAATCATTTCCCTTTAAAGATTGTGTTTTTATGACCTACATATAGGGTCTCCGCCTTTCTCACGCATCAAACTTGACAAACCTTTCAATTAACCAAGCATTTTGATTGGTTACAGCTGTTGGATTATCGTAGTTCTTTTTTTATGTTTTAGGTCTAACAACTTTATTTTACTCTGGACCTAAAAATTTCTACAACAGTATATATTGTTTATTTTTATTTCCGTAATAATTACAAAACATAATTTTATTGATTTATACTAATAATTTAAAACCTTCCGCGGACCCCTTGACGTTGTTCAGGGACCCCCAAATCAATTTTAATTGTCCACGGACCCCCTGAACGGTTCGGCGGACCCCTGGGGGTCCGTAGGGACCACTTTGGGAACCACTGATCTAAGTGGTCTCATCATACTAGGTGAGCTATGTAACCACATAATAAAACTTATTTCAGTTATCTGACTGACACTGGCAGTAATTGAGAATTACCACACTGCAACTTTTGATAAGGATAATTTATGTGTGTGTGCGGGATGTAAAGTTTTTTAAAAAGAAAATATGGTTGATGGTTGATGTCAAACAAGTTTATTATTCTGCACACAAGCCAAGAAACCTTAGAGGGAACATTGATAAAAACATGATGTCAAAAATACATCTTAAGTTAGAATGTTTCTATTTGGCCAGTGTTTACATTTACCTCATGTATCATACATTTATTTGAAGAAGTGCATTGTAAAGATAAAAAATTTCATGTTTATTTTGTGCATTTATCATTTTTGTTATTAATTTCTTTTAAAAAATGTATGTATTTAATTAAGTACATCTTCCATAGTATCTCATTGCCTTTACAGGATTGAAACAATACGACATGTTGGCATACCTCATAGAATAAAGGCTTTCTACTTCTTGTATTTAAGGGTACATAAGGCATTCCTTTATGCTCAATAGATGAACCTTTATGTTTAAAAACTCATTACATCCATTTATAAGTAAAGGGTTTATGTTAACAGTAAAAATAAATCTCCTGTGGAAATAAGAATCCTAAGTTTTCTTTTTTATTATTCAGGTCTTGATATATTCCAAGACTTTTAGAGATAAGCTGGTTTATTTTTTGTATTGACATTATATTATATTACACTTAATTTTTAACTTTAGATGTAAATAGTATTTTTCATTAATGACTAAAAAAAAATATAAGTGTTCTACTGCATAATTACTTATATCCTTGTTGAATACATTCTGCATCAATACCCTGTCTCATCTCACATCTATATGTAGCATGGAAGGAGTATTTTCTTTTAAAAGTTATTGGCTAGTTTTATTTTACAAGTATAATTTATGAATCTTAAAATCTTGAGTTGATCTTGTTATGTAAGCTTTACCTGTTGATATTTTTGTGGCTCGTGCCACGTATCGAGTTAATGTTTACACATTTTTATGTATCATGAAAGGTTATAAAAAGGTTTTTGATAATCAGAATTATTCTGATATATATATCATCTGTTGGATTGAATATTAAGTTTAATTTATGTGCCCCTACAATGATTTGAGCATATAGAGCAATAATATAATTATACATACATGTTTATTTACTTAAAGTTCCTCAAAAAGTGAGATTCTATGCATCAATGTTGACACTAAAGTGCATAATTTTCCAATACTGTTTGAGTGCCTTCATTTCATATTGACATATTTTTTACAGTATAATATCAGTTCCGAAATCAAAATTTAAATTTGCTCCTTTTATTTGTATTCTACCTGACCTCATATTGAATTGAAGCCAGGCTTTTATTTTTTTTTATTGTTGTTCCTCAATATTTAAAACAGAATGATTTTTGGTTCTATGGTATTCAATGGTAATGCCTTTTACCCTGGAAGACGTTTTCATTAAAAAAAGATAACCTGATACACATCATGAATAGGTTCAGCCTACTGGGTTTAACAGGTCATCAGAAGTTAATACATTCTATTTTAAAAATTATATTATTATAGAATTTCATTTTTTTTAAAAACGTTATGTTTGAGTTTATTTTTATCCCATATAATTTGTAAAAAAACAAAACATGTCCTTGTTTAAGTAGACAAGAGGAATGTTAGACTTAGTAAATTGATCCCAAATAGATGCACAGCTTATTCTTCCACAACCTTACCCAAATTAAAAAATTCATACTTCTATATAACACTAATAAGATGCTAAATACTCTACCCCCCACCTACTTCAACCCACTTCACTGCATGTTAGAACATCTTTCATGGGATGCTTGAATACCTTATATTGTTATCTTCTTGAGACGACAGAAGAGGAAATCATATCCTTTTTTTTCTATCCTGTTCAATTCTGTTTTTAGCTTCTGCTAGTAAACATTAGATATAAGAGTACAAAATATGGACACATGGTCTTGGTCTAGTCAGATCAATTTGATGTTTGTACCTTCAACAACAGCTTTTTTTTTTTTTTTTTTTAAACTCTCTTCATCTAATTTCTTTATCTTTACATCAATATATATATATCCAAACTCTGTTTTTATGTCATAGATTATTTTATTGATGCCAGCAATGTGTTCAGATAACTTTTCTGAACATCTAAGTTTTAAGTATCTTTAACTTTAACTCACAGTGGTTGAAACCATACTGACAAGAACATTTATACTTTGTGTCACACAAACTATTCTCCAGACCTAATAACTGTGATAGGATATGTGCCATTTGCTTGACAATCCAAATTTAACACACACTCATTACAAAAAGGAAAGTAGTTTTCATATTATTTATATCATTCATTACAATGAGCTTTCTATCACTCAGAATCAATAATAAATAAAAAGCATACATTAATAATAAGGCATAAGATATACCCAAATAATTAAGCATTGTTCATTTTTTTCACCTGTAACCCGTGTTTATAAGGAAACTTTTCAGAAAAATTAAACTAAATTTTTGATTTTTACACATTCTCATCTTTGATGAAATAAATGGAACAAAATGCTAAAAAAATATCTAATGTCTAAATAAAAAATATGTGACTTTACTTGACTTCAGTTAGATCTACTTACCGTTGATTAAAGTGAAGCTCTTTGTGTATTCAACAAACACCAAAATATTTTCTAAAAAACATGTCAGGCTGTATGCAATTCAGCTCTTGTCAAATAAGAAAAGTGCTGGCATTCTTGACTTGTCGGAATGTACAAGGATCAATGTGGTATTGAAATTATAATTTTAAAAAATAAGCAATTGATATAGATTAATGAGTTTCCCAAGTTTAAATTAGTGTAATGGCAAAATTATTTCAGTGTGTGGATTTTTATTCTTTATATATATATATATATATATATATATATATATATTTAGTTTATAAACAGATTTTATTCATGAGGATTTTTCAAGATGAGTAAACAGCTTAGCTTAATTGTGAAACGCAATGATCAATGAATCCAGAAAAAAATCGTTCTTTTTTTAAAAAGTAAATTTCGCTTTTCAGACCATGCTAGCACCTGGGTCAAATAAAGTAGTGTATGTAAGGTTTCTTTAGCTACAGCTTACTAGGTGATTGTGGTAGCTTTGCCCAGTTGCCTTTACTTTAATCCAACTAATGTCAGATACTCATCAGAACTAGGTATAGACTCAGGGAACCCTAAAAATCTGGGGAAAAATCCTAGCCTCCACCAGAACTTGAACACGGGACTTAAGTATCAGTAGGGGAAGACACTGCTGCTTGGCTAATGTGCCCCATAATCTCAACACAAATAGACTTATGTACAATGAATTTAACTAAAGTTGAATGCATTTCAATTTGCTCATAAAATTAAGTTAAGTAGGAATAATTACCATCAAAATTTATTGATTTTGCTCTATTTTAAATATTATTTGATAAATCTAGCTTAATCTC
Organism: Radix auricularia; assembly: GCA_002072015.1. NCBI lineage: Eukaryota > Metazoa > Mollusca > Gastropoda > Lymnaeidae > Radix > Radix auricularia. The sequence continues at coordinate 157,836 of MUZC01000196.1, read as the reverse complement.
AAGGTTTGTTAGCTAATCATGAATGAAAATCCTCCAGACATAAAAGTTTATAAAAAATAATTGTGTTTAAAACTTTGTCAAAGAAATAATTTGTTTAAAACTTATGGAATATGTTGTTCATTGAAAATGTTAAAATCCCTTATATTAACTTCACCGTCTTGTTTCTCTCTCTGTCTGTCATGGTCGGTCCGAAAAACAAAAGTAAAAAAATGGCCCACTTCCCATGATCCTATCGAGCTGAAATTTTAGAGATACACTTGTGTCACCTAACATTGCATTGTATAAAAATTTTAGACTGATCAAAAGTACCATAATTAAATGAATGAATTTTTAGTTTATCTTTATCTAGCGCTATGAAGCCGTCTGCTAAATGATTGTTGACTTCCATGGTCCATTGCATTATTTGCATGTCCCTCCAGCCATCGATGACCACACCCCCATGTTTTACAGCAAGGGGAGTTAAATCACGTTCAGTCTGTACATGATTTTGGCGCGGTGCAGATTATATTAAACATAATCAATTCTTTTAGTTCTGTCTCTTATAACAGAGATTTATAGTCAAAAACTTTGTTTTTAAAGGGGTTGTTTAATTTAACAACCCATGTGGTCTGTTTGTTTAAAATGTAGATAACTTGTTTTTAGTCTGTGGGGTCAGGTACCCATGAGGATCTAATGATGTTACTTGAAACATTTATTAGAAATGTATCCATTTTGTAAGCTTGTACAATTTTATTCTAACCAACTTGTTAATATGTTAATTAGTTATTTTAAAAAATTTTGGGGGGGTCATTTTTTCACTCTACACTGACTACATTTTAAACAAAAAAATAATAATTAATTGTAGATATTTGAAGCTGATTTTATTTTAAATTTGCGTGACATCTTTCACTTTAAAACATTTTGAAAATATATAATTTAAAAAGATGTTCAAAGTTATAATTGTTTTTTCTTCCTTAGAACTTAACTGAAAAAAGCCTAAAAAATAAAAACTTAAAAATAATGTGCTAACAAATAGAAAAATTATAGTATTGTTCTTATAGCTTTGTTGCAATAGGAAAATTAACCTGCAGAAAAAGTTTGTTTTTTTTAATTTAAAATTTGGATTGCATAAAATAAGTCAATATCCAAATGGGAACTGTATCCAAGGATCACAGCTGTGAAATGGTTGAGAACCCTTGATTCATACAAAATTCAAGTCTCAATTGAATGATATACAGCAATTTGTTTTCTTCAGATACATTTTGTTAATTATTCTGTAAAGTCTATGTATTCATAATTTTACTTTAGCTTAAATGTACCTTTATGCACCAATGTATCAACATTAATTTGCTTGTAAATAACTACTGACACATTTTTTTTTTATCTCTCAGTATTCATACTTGGCATTAATTCAAACTTATTAAATATTTTGGTAACATTTCTTTGTAATTTGATTCTTCTTGGTGGAAGATTAAAGTATTTTATTTTTTAAAAAAAGACTGCAACTAGAAAGAGAATCCAGGTCTCAATAAAACTTTTTGTCTGTATTCTGGGATTACATTTTTTCCATGTAGATGCACTATCAGTTATTTAAAATTTTCAAAATAATACATTGGCATTAGGTTTTAAAATAATTTCTATTTAAAATAGAATGAGAGCTAATCATTAACTATTGCTGGGAACACATCATTAATTTATTTGAGATTGTTTGTATAATTAAGTAGTGGCTTCAAAAACTTTGTGACTTAGGCTTTAAAATGGCAAACTTCATCATAAAAAATATCATTTTAGAAAAATAAAATATTGAACTATTTTTTTCTTCTTCCAAACAATAAAGTATAAGCAAATAAAATTTTCATTTAAAAATCCATTTATTGTTTGCAATAGAGACATAGTGAAGAAGCTGATGTAAAGGCTGTGGAACATAAGTTGCACAACAACAAATACAAAACACATTAAAATTAAGAATATATCACAAAATGTGAAAAATAATAATATATTTACAATACATATTTTACAACATACAATTTGTATGAACAATAGAAAAAATATGCTGCATTATTCATTGCATTAAGAACATGTCTGCATCTGTTCATATAGAATATCTGCAGTTTACTTTAGAACAGACAAAAAGTTCACACAATCTATAAACATAACTAAAACACTGAATCCTGTAGAAGTTTTTCAGTACAACTTCCATGCCACATTGCTGGAGCTCAATAAACACGATTTGGTGATGGTAACTGCTACACAAGAATACAACGATACATGAGCATTTGAAATATTTACAAGTCGAAATACAGTGCAAACGGCATTCATTACAAAATGTCACAATATTTTGATATATTTTTTTAAAAATCTGCCTATTAGGTACATTCTCTGACAGCCATGACTATGATTTACCAAAACTAAAATTATTGTAAAACAAAGTTGCTGTAACTTCACTTTCAAAAGGTTCATAAATTATCTTTTAAATACACTTATTATAATGAAAGCTAATATATTATGTTACTTATTTACTTAAATGTGGGCTTTTGTGGAAAAAAAACATTTGTAATTGATAATAAAAACAGTAACATAAACAACAAAAATACAGGAATTTATACAAATACACATAAATATTGTTAATTAATCAAACAATAGAATGTCAAGGACACTGGTGGTCACAACTTGTTTGTTAGGTGATAGTCAATCCCAATTGAGAACACATTTGTACAAGCTGCTATAACAATTAAATATCAATGTTATTTTATACACATTGTTATTATAGGGCACTTACATGTAGTCTCAGAATTGTATTATTTCTTTGAAAACTCTCTTCAATTACTTATAAATGAGTGGAATAATTTGAAGATTTAAGTTAATTTTTCTATAGTTTTTCTGTCAAAGAGCTCAAAAATTAGATTTTAAAAGTGGTTTAATTGAGAAAACTGAAATAGTTGGCCTTAATCTAAATGTTAATTTTTAAATGTTTTCAAAAAAGATTTATATTGAGGGTATCTTTTTTATGTGCCATCTAACTCATAGAGTTTATGAGTGGTGCCCACTATGTGCAATCAAAGCCATAGAGTGTATAAGTGGTGCCCATTATGGGCAATAAAATCCATAGAGTGCATGAATGGTGCCCACTCTGTGCTATCAAACCCATGGAGTGTATGAGTGGTGCCCACTCTGTGCTATCAAAATCAAATCCATAGTGTATGAGCGGTGCCCACTCTGTGCTATCAAACCCACGGAGTGTATGAGTGGTGCCCACTCTGTGCTATCACACCCACTGAGAGTATGAGTGGTGCCCACTATGTGCTATCAAAGCCATAGAGTGTATGAGCGGTGCCCACTCTGTGCAATCAAAATCAAATCCATAGTGTATGAGTGGGCGGTGCCCACTCTATGCTATCAAACCCATGGAGTGTATGAGTGGTGCCCACTCTGTGCTATCAAACCCATGGAGTGTATGAGTGGTGGTGCCCATTCTGTGCAATCAAACCCATTGAGAGTATGAGTGGTGCCCGCTATGTGCTATCAAAGCCATAGAGTGCATGAATGGTGCCCACTCTGTGCTATCAAACCCATAGAGTGTATGAGTGGTGCCAACTCTGTGCTATCAAAATCAAATCCATAGTGTATGAGCGGTGCCCACTCTGTGCTATCAAACCCATGGAGTGTATGAGTGGTGCCCACTATGTGCTATCAAAATCAAATCCATAGTGTATGAGCGGTGCCCACTCTGTGCTATCAAACCCATGGAGTGTATGAGTGGTTCCCACTCTGTGCTATCAAACCCACTGAAAGTATGAATAGTGCCCACTATGTGCTATCAAAGCCATAGAGTGTATGAGCGGTGCCCACTCTGTGCAATCAAAATCAAATCCATAGTGTATGAGTGGGCCGTGCCCACTCTATGCTATCAAACCCATGGAGTGTATGAGTGGTTCCCACTCTGTGCTATCAAACCCACTGAAAGTATGAGTGGTGCCCACTATGTGCTATCAAAGCCATGGAGTGTATGAGTGGTGCCCATTCTGTGCAATCAAAATCAAATCCATAGTGTACGAGCGGTGCCCACTCTGTGCTATCAAACCCACGGAGTGTATGAGTGGTGCCCACTCTGTGCTATCACACCCACTGAGAGTATGAGTGGTGCCCACTATGTGCTATCAAAGCCATAGAGTGTATGAGCGGTGCCCACTCTGTGCAATCAAAATCAAATCCATAGTGTATGAGTGGGCCATGCCCACTCTGTGCTATCAAACCCATGGAGTGTATGAGTGGTGGTGCCCACTCTGTGCAATCAAACCCACTGAGAGTATGAGTGGTGCCCGCTATGTGCTATCAAAGCCATAGAGTGTATGAGCGGTGCCCACTCTGTGTAATCAAATTCAAAGTGTATGAGTGATGCAGACTCTGTGCTATCAAACCCACTGAAAGTATGAGTGGTGCCCATTCTGTGCAATCAAATCCATAGTGTATGAGTGGTGCCCACTCTGAGCTATAAAACCCATGGAGTGTATGAGTGCCCATTCTGTGCAATCAAATCCATAGTGTATGAGTGGTGCCCACTCTGAGCTATAAAACCCATGGAGTGTATGAGTGGTGCCCATTCTGTGCAATCAAATCCATAGTGTATGAGTGGTGCCCACTCTGAGCTATAAAACCCATTGAGTAAATGAAGAGAACTGTTTTGTTTTAAAAAATAAAACACATTCATTATGTGAAATGAATGAAGCTAATGTGTAGTGGAATCATGGTAATTAAGTCATCACCAAATATTGAGAAAGTGCTTCTATTTAGCCACAGTCTGCAATGTATTTCTTATGTACTTTCTTAGTGAATTACAAATATAATACATTCCACATTGACCAAGTAACCTGACTCTAGTGAGAAAGTGTATCTATGTAAAGCCTGACATAAACAACAGTTGCCTCTAAGAGAAGAGAATATTTCTTTTTACTTAAGATGTGTGATCAATCAATAAGTTAGTACTGTGATTTAAACATCATTACACAGGGTTAACTTTTTACCTTGGGGGAATCAAAATTAAATTTTAAGTTCCATTTCTGTTTTAATTTCCGTATCATTGATTCCACTAACAGCATCTTGATAAGATTGTTTGTCTTCGGACAGTGGTATGGCATCCATTGGAGGCCCAGATTTTCTCTTAATGTGGGCAATGGTGTTATCAGTGTTTAACTCTGACATGACAGATTTGCTATAATCATCAGCTGTTGGATTGAACTCTTCAGGTTTAGGAACTGACATTTGCAAGGTGGCCAGTTTATCCCATGGTGGATTAGGACGAGGGCTGCTGATACCGTATGGATCTTCATCAACATCAGAATGACTTTGTCCATGCTCGAGTAAGCTTCTTGCCTTTCCTATGGTTGAAAAGGTTCAAGATGGTACAAGTTAAGTTACATACAAGATAAAGCAAAATTAAATTTGAAATACCAGTAAACTAAGATGGAATAATAATAACATTTTTTCTACAAGAGTTTAGATAGGATGTTAAAAATATGGACAGAAGGTTAACAGATATGGACAGAAGGTTAACAGATATGGACAGAAGGTTAACAGATATGGACAGAAGGTTAACAGATATGGACTGAAGGTTAACAGATATGGACAGAAGGTTAACAGATATGGACTGAAGGTTAAAACAGATATGGACAGAAGGTTAAGAGATATGGACAGAAGGTTAACAGATATGGACAGATGGTTTAAAGATATGGACAGAAGGTTAAAGTTGTGGACAAGAGGTCAACAGATGTGGAAATGAGGTCACCGGATGTGGACATGAGGTCACCAGATGTGGATATGAGGTCAACAGATGTGGACATGAGGTCAACAGATGTGGACATGAGGTCACCAGATGTGGACATGAGGTCAACAGATGTGGACAGGGGTCAAAAGATGTAGAGAGAAGGTTGAATAATGTAGACAATGATAAAACTAGGGTTGTTAGCGGATAACCGGTTAATCGGTTAGCCGGTCCTCAGATTAGGACCAGTCATCTTTATTCAGGACCGCAGGACCGCGTAACAAAATTAAGAAAAAAAATTAGCTGAAATGTAGTGAAAAAAACAAAACAAGCCGTAACACGCCTCTCCCTCTCACTTTGTCACAGTGAGTAAAAGCGATACCACGATCCAGCTGACAAGTAGGTTGGCTAGTCTCCAGGCTGTAAGGGTGCGTAGATGACGCGTCATAGCCTTGCTGCACTGAAGTTCACAACTAATAGTACATGTACTAGCTACTGCTAAGAAATTAATTTTTTAAAAAATTTTAATTTGCTTAGTTGTCGAGGCACTGTAACTGTAGGAGAGCTAACACAGTGCGCGTTTGATGTCAAAAACGGTCAAGGCAGAGGCTTTTTCAATTTATATTAATTATAGTCTGTTTCTTATAAAGACAAAGAAAGCTATAAAAGCATATGACCCTGTGACCTATCGGCATTTTCTGATCACCGGTTTAAACATTTTAAAAAAAACGTATAGACGCACGCCGCTTAGTGAAGTACATGTACCTATATTACGATAGGTATTTGAAAGACGTAGCAAAGATACCGGGTGATTAATCGGCCCACAAATTTGAGTTCGGTCTTTTAGTGACAGTTTTCCTGCTAGTCAAAGGCATTTGATTACCACATTAATAGTACGGCGAGTGTGGCTCAAACCCCATTTGAACAGAAAAAACGGGGAGGGGAAACGTGTGCGCCGCAAATTTCAATTATTCTGGCGAGTTGATGATTGAAAAATAATATAGTTTTTTAATAAATTCCATTTTATCATCATTGTTTACTCCTTAGCGTTATAATTTTATTATTATTATTAATTTTAAAGCGCGATTTGACTGAGCTGACCGGCATCACACACAAGAGAGGTAAACATGACGTCACAACGGACGGGGCGAGGCGTTGGTTTTTGAAACTAATGAAAAATACCTCGCTAACTTTAACAAACGATTGAACCTGTCCTCTTATTTAGACGGTGAACTATGAGTCCTCAAAATAAAATATGAAAAAAGACAATTAACCATCACTGTTTAATTAATTCTTTGGATTTTTTTAAAAAATGCGTTGAATTGAGGGCAATGCGGAAAGAGCTGAACGCAAGCGGGGGAAGCGGGCTTTGATGCCATCAGGCGACAACATTCCCTTGTTAGTTCTCAAAACATAAGGGATATAAGGACGAGCGGTTAACCGATTAACCGGTCTTTTTTTTGAGCGGTTAGCCGTTCCTCAAAAACGAGCGGTCTTAACAACCTTAGATAAAACGATTTAAAAAGAATGTTATATGTTTTGACACCCTTTAGAATATTTTAAAAATTAGTCATAGCTTTTGAGACATTGCCCAAATGAAAAGAATTTTCAAGTCTGTTACAAGTGGATAATGACAAAATGATGGAGGTAATTTTTTTTACCTCTAACAGCAGAATTTGATGAAGATGTTGGTGAGTGGTTTTCATCAGTGGAACCAAATGGATTCAATGTAGGTACAACAAACAAGGCAAATGACAGTAGTAATACCTGTGAACATAGCAGATGAAATATCAAGATTTAAACATTATTCTTAATAATTTGAATACTTAATTTAAAAGCAAACATAGACAGTGTTTTAATATCAAACTCACTAATATATAACAAATGATTCTTTAAAAAAAAAAATATTTGTAATTAATGTAACATACCATAACACATGTTGATGCCTGAGCAGGAATTTTTGATTTTCCAACCAATGATTGGAGGCGTTTTAATTGTGTGATTAATGATCTGCAATTAATCCCAAACAAAAATAATAAAATGTTTGTTATCTAAATCGTGTCCAAGATTATTTAGTGACACTATTTAAAATGAATCATTTTAGAATCATTAGTACACGACCATGATGTTATATTAATACATTTTAAAAACAATGCAGATGGTTGTTTTTTTTAATTAAAAGAAAATCAAATAAAAAAAATGTTAACATACACATTCTGTTTTTCTAATGTATCCACTTTCTTCAATAATTCTCTATTTTCTGCAGTGCAAAGCTTCACTCTTTGTTCTAAGCCATCAACGTAACCTTGCTTTCTTTTGCGACTTTCTTTGGCAGAGATCTGATCAATTAATTACAAAACAATTGAAATAGAAGTCTTCAAATGCTTATTATTATCACCCACCATCCTCATAAAGATGTTATAAAAAAACAATTAACCAATTGGTTTGAAAAATTTGAACATAATCTTATTCCAAAGATATCATTTATTTATTATTACAATAAAACGTTTTAGATCAGTTTAAAGCACAATGGGAGACATTTAAAAGGGAAAAAAAATTTTGAAACAAAGATTTAGATTTTACCTTGTTTCTAATTTTCCTCCTAACTGCTTTCAGCACTCTCTCTTCATCTCGTGTAAGAGGTAAATTTGTGGGAAGGCTAACGCCTTCTCTAGCCAGGAGCTCTTTTTCCTCATCAGTTAATCTAAGCTCTGGGAACTGTTGAAAAATTGATTTGTTCTCAATAATTTTACTTGTTCAACAAACAAAATTAATAAAATATTTTAATTTACTTTTTATAGAAACTAATAAAAAAAGGTAGTAACAAAAAAATAACCTAAAAGGTTAATAAAGAACTATTATTTATCTATTACATTTACATCCTTTAAATTATAAATTTTCTCCTCCTTAGTTTGAGTGAATCCATTTTATTCTTCGACAAAAAATAAAAATTCATTAAAATTATTTTACAAAAAATTTTTTAAAAACTAATTGACAAAGTCTAAATATTCCATTAATATGATAGAATTGCTTTGGTAATTTCATAATGATTCATATAAATGGATTATCAGGTAATGTAACAGTGTAATGCACACAATTTAATTTTTAAACAATTCCTCCAAACACATGACAATTTGTACTCAATAATCTCTAAAAAGTACATATAAATAATATAATAACCCAAGTCACTCACTCATTGTATCCATTAGCTATGACGTCATTGTTTGAACTTATATTTTAATACAAGGTGTGCATCAGGAGGTAGGCAAAACACTTATAAATTAAAGATTACTTTTGAAATAGTACAACAGTCCATATCAATTAAAAAAGCTTGAGAATTTATCATTATAAAATACTTTGTGTTCATTTCAGGAGTTTTAATATTTTTGTATTTATCAAACAAGGATAGGTTACTTGGAATTTTGAAAAAAAAATGGGCGTCCTACAACTCCTAGTTTTAATACAATTTAAATATTTTAATAAACTTTTGTAGCATAACTTGAATCTTACTTAAGTGACCAAAAAAATAATTAACTGTCTATTACTATTTTCAATTTCTATAATGAGTATGCCATTTTATAAGTTATCATGATCTTGCCATACTTAAGGCCATATGACTTAATGTAAATGACTTACATGACCTGCAAACTGCCAAGATTAACCTTTTTTAAACACTGTCATAAGATTAATTTTCCTTTTTTTGTTACATAAATATGATATATAGTTGAATTAAGTGTTTCAGTATGACATAAAATGCAGTTCCGATGCCGGACATTGGGAACACATTTACACAAAAATACCCATAACTCAAAACAAAAGGAACTTGAACAAATTCAAATTCTGGCAAGAATATATATATTGTCACGTAAATATTTAAAAAATAAATAAATAATACTTGATCATATATTCTAGTATGATTATATCAGTAAAGTGCTTTAATTCTTCGGTTTTCGGAAAACTTCCACCTCAGTGCTGTAAGAATTTCCCAAATTGTGATCAATCGGTTATGAAATTAAAAAAATTGCGTAAAATCCATTTATATAATTATTGTCATACTGACTTCATCTTTTAGGATAAGAATGGTTATTTTATGTATACGAAAGACCGTTTTGAGTTTAAAACTCTTTTTACCTGTACTTGAGTACTATTATTTTAGTAATAAAGTATAGCCAAATCGCATCTTCGAAAAAAAACCCCGTAAAATCTACCAAAAACTTAGCGAATCGAGAGATGATACTAGCGAGGGAAACAGGCGCCATTGCCGGAAGTCGAATACATCATTTTTCAAGCATTGAAGAGCTTTTACTTTCCAAGATCTCATTTCTTATGAGAGTGGTATCTAGGGACAATTTATGACGCTTTGGTAATAGTGGACAGGGACGTATTATAAAGCTTTAATATATTAAGAGTTAACTTACATTTGTTGAACCAGAAACATCTGGATCTATATCTTTAAGAGTAAAGGGTAATGCCCCGTCTCTCTTGTTGGTTCTTTGAATAGGTATGACACGCTTAGAACCATTAAATATAAACACTGACTGTGTTCCTCTGGTGTGGTTGTCTGATGAAAGTGAGGATGAACTGGGATCTTCCAAATCTGAAAGGGGAAACCATTCTATCAAAAAGGAAAATATTGCACATGAATTACATAATTGTGTCCCCTCCAAGGTTCATTGATTCATGTGAAAACTATAAAAAAAAATTACCCTTATACAAATTTGCTGTGTGGTAATTTATAACTGCTGCACAGCATTGGTCAGATATCTGTGCTGCCGTGCAGCTTAAAGGCAACACTGGTCATACCATTATTTTATGCAATGACTATATTTTTAAAAAATATGAAAAAACAAGTAATAAAAACTAAAATGAGTATTTAAATGCAATTTCCAAAAAAGAATTTCTGATTTTTATAGTAATTCTGAAAGTAAACACAACAAGACCTCATATCCCCTCACGTACTTCACACCAAGAATGTGTCAATGTAATGTGCACCGTGCAACAATCTCACATAGAATATGCATCTTCAGTATGGGACCCATCCACCAAAGAAAATATTGATAAGTTAGAACAAATACAAAAAAGAGCTGCCAGATTCATTACTGGAGAATATTCAAAAGTGACAAGAGTAACACCATTAGTTAAATCATTAAACCTTGAAACACTAGAGGATAGAAGAACCAAGAGTAATTATACATAAGGCAATTAATTCTAATTTAGAAATACAACACAAAGATAACCTAATACAACCCTCAAATAGACATAAAGATAAAAACACCTTTCTTATTCCATATGCAAGAACAAACACATACAAGTTTTCTTTCTTTCCGTCCGGTATTCGGACGTGGAATGGGTTGCCTGAAGAAACCAGGAAAGCCTACACTTTATCATCTTTTAAAACTCTAGTAAGAATACAGGACTAAACACAAACCATAGAAATACGTAGGATGCAATAATCTTCTGTACAGAAGGAGCGTCTGTAACATATAAGATAAGATAAGATAAGTATTCACAAAGCAGGAAAACCCCATTAACTATCATTCTAAATGAAATTAAAAGTAATTTAAAATCAATAATTTTGAAACTAAACAAAAAATTCTTTTCAAAAAGGGTACTAAAATTACAGTCAAATAAAAAGACATTTTTCAAAAATTCCGTCTCAAACATTGTGCTAATTAATATTAGCTATTGTTAAACATTTATTTCAACCGGATTCATGTTATGGTTGGCGAGGAATTGACAAAATATTGATATTTTTTCTGGTTTTTTGGATTTTCAAGGAAAGCCTGTCAATCTTTTCTGTATTTTTTTGGCTGCTGCACATCCTTGGGACCTCCTAACATATTTGCAAAAGACCTGAACCCTCTATTTGGTATGGTTCAGGAGGAGTTGCATGTGCAAGCTCGACAGACATTTCAAATATATAAACGCAATTTATCCCATGTTAACAAGGACATCACTTTCAAATCGTTTCATTTCCTTTTCAGGGCAATAATGAGCTCTCATTTAAAAATGAAAACTTTCAATGAATCAATATAACTCTATATTTTCTACAAAGTACCTTCCTCCTCACTCTCATTCTATGACTCAATTCAACTACACAATAGATAGACCAACAATTAATCATATTAATATTATACTAGGTACTCAAATCTTGTGTCACCAGAGGCAGTTACATTCATCATTTGTAAGTCTCAAATATGCCTCTTATTTTTTCTAAAACTATACTTCACTTTAACTAACTAATGTAAGAAATTTTTTCATATATTAATACCAGTAGTTTCCTTGAAGAGTTTTTTGTTTTAATTTAATGCGGCTGGATAGCAAAGTCAATAGTGTGCTGGCCTCACAAGCTGAGGGCCAGTGGGATCTAGCCCAAGGTCTACCAAGCCCTGAGAAAGTTCTAATGGAAACATTAGAACACACTACGACCACCAGGTTATGGGATTAAAAAAAAAGTATAATTGAATAATGATTATTTTGTATTACACATTAAATGTCACAAATAAGTCAAAGGATTTATAAAAAAAAATAAAATCACATCAACACAATTTAAAAAATATATATATAACCAAACATTATTGCTATTTTTTTTACTGACTTAACCATATTTTTACTCAAAACCATATTTTTACTCACCAAAATCAATTGATATGTCATCATCATTTCCACATGTTAAATTATAATCATCCAAATCAGCTGTTGTAGTATCAACACTATGACTGTAATTTGAGTTTGCTGCCTTAATTGAGCTGATGTCATCCATCATTAGCATATCATATGTGTTGCTGTTAGTGTAAGATGAGGGACTGAGAACATTTACATTGTCAGGAGACCCAGATGAAAAAAGTTCTAACTGATCATCAGTCATATTTTTGACCAAATTAGGGCTAAGGCATGACAGCGAACCTGAATCATCAGAGACGACAGATATTCCACTGTCACTGTGTTCACTTGGGGACTTATGTGCGATGTAGTCATGATCAGAGTGAAAAGTTTTCCGTTTTGTTGGTGGCTCCCCTTCCAGAAAGGAGCCAGGTTCTGCTGTGTTAATTAAACTTTCAAATAAATTGTCACTGAGTAAATCCAAATCTCCCTGGTGAAAAAGAATTGTAAATATTATTTTCTTGAGTTCCAAACTAAGTATGTATTTCAATACACATAAAATATATAACAAAAGACTCAGTTTACCAAAACAGCAACTTAACATGATGAAACATAGTATATGATGTAAAATTTATTTAAAATGTATTCAGAAAGTAAATTATAATTTTTTAAATATTCTTATACCTAAAATAGAAACACAACTCAATACAGTCACCATATCATATAGGAAGGTACAGCAATAAAGCTTTAAAATAAAATACAAAATGCACATACAAATTGTGTAAAGAAAACAATAAATTTAAGTTTTATTATTTAGCTAATACAAAAGTAAACTTTTTGGCTAATGCCTTTGTCTGTGACATAGTGCAAGGGTGCGAAGGAGAGGGCTACATATGTCCCTTCACACCAAAATTTCACATTATAATAAAAGAAGGGTAAGTTTTAAAGTTTGTTGCTGGGCACAAAATATCCTAGCTATGCCTCTGACATGTTTTAAATATTTCCACATGTTAAATTATAATCAACCAAACCAATATATCAAATATAAAACTTAATTTTGATAAAAATTAAGTTCTCAATGAGTAATTAGACCTATACAACTATTTAATTATTAGGGTTGTTAGCGGTTAACCGGTTAATCGGTTAGCTGGTCCTCAGATTAGGATCGGTCATCTTTATTCAGGACCGCAGGACCGCGTAATAAAAATAAGGAAAAAAAATTAGCGGCAGCTTAGTGAAAAAAAAAACACAAGCCGTAACGCGCCTCTCCCTCTCGCTTTGTCACAGTGAGTAAAACTGATACCACTCAGCTGACAGGTTGCCATTCAAGCCTTCAGTCTACGCTGTAAGCATGCGTACATGACGCGTTATAGCCTTGCTTCACTGAAGTTCACAACTAATAGTACTAGCGACTGCTAAGGAATGAATTTTTTTAAAAAATTTTAATTTGCTTAGTTGTCGAGGCACTGTAACTGTACGAGAGCTAACACAGTGTGCATTTGATGTCAACAACGGTCAAGGCCGAGGCTGTTTCTATTTATATTAATTATAGTCTGTTTCTTATAAAGACAAAGAAATCTATAAAAGCATATGACCCCGTGACCTATCGGCATTTTCTGATCACAGGTTTATAATCTGTTTCAGGAATTCAAAAAACGAATTGGCAGACGCCGCTTAGACTTAGTGAAGTACATGTACCTATATTACGATAGGTATTAGAAAGACGTAGTGAAGCTACCGGGCGATTAATCGGCCCACAAATTTGAGTTCTGTCTTTTAGTGACAGTTTTCCTGCTATTCAAAGGCATTTGATTACCACATTAATAGTACGGCAAGTGTGGCTCAAACCCTATTTGAACAGAAAAAACGCAAAATTCAATTATTTTGGTGAGTTGACGATTGAAAAATAATATGTTTTTTAAAAAATAAATTCCATTTTATCATCATTGTTTACTCCGTAGCTTTATAATTTTATTATTATTATAGATTTTTTATACGCGATTTGACTGAGCTGACCGGCATCACACACGTCAAAACGGACTGGGCGAGGCGTTGGTTTTTGAAACAAATAAAAAAATACCTCGCTAACTTTAACGAACGATTGAACCGGTCCTCTTATTTAATCCGGTGAACTACGAGTCCTCAAAAAAAAAAAAAAAAAACCATCACTGTTTAATTAATTCTTTGCAATTGAAAAAAAAAATGCCATGAATTGAGGGCAATGCAGAAAGAGCTGAACGCAAGCGGGGGAAGCGGGCTTTGATGCCATCAGACGACGCCAGGCGACAACATTCTCTTGTTAGTTCTCAAAACATAAGGGATAAAATGACGAGCGGTTAACCGATTAACCGGTCATTTTTTTAACGGTTAGCCGGTCCTAAAAAAACGAGCAGTCTTAACAACCTTATTAATTATATAATGTATATTGCTAGGCCTAAATAGTTTACTTACGAAGTTAATATTGTGTATTCCATTGTCGTGATCAGTAAAATTTGTTTCAATCACACTGTCCATGTAAGTTTGTTTTCCAATACCACTTGTTATATCCTTTAAAAGACCACAGTTATCATCAAATAAAAGATCAAGAACATCAGCAGGAGGTGTATCATAATCCATTTTGATTGTCACTTAAACTTACTGGCAACTCCAGACAATGTTAGGCCTACTTCTTTTGGCTTTTTTGGTCATTAAGATTGAATGATAAGTCCTACTGCCTAGTTGGAATGAAAAAAAATATGTTCAGATAAGAGTTAGCAATAAAAATTACACTAACATAACCCAAATAAGGGTAAAGTAAATTAAAGTCAGCTTTTCAGACCATACTGGCCTATGGGGTAAGTAAAGCAGCGTTCACAAGTTTCTATACCCATGGCATTTGCTTTCGAGGGATTGTGTGGCTAACTTAATGCCCAGCCACCTTTACTTTCCCCAACTGTTGTCAGGTACCCATTTGGAGCTGGGTGGACTCAGGAACATCCTTTAGTTATGGGAACAAGATCCTGCCACCAAGATAGTCGGATCTATGGATGAACACTTTGCATCACCATGGTAAGATGATGTCCAGTTAATATTTTCTTGTAGAGCCCTAAATTATTATATATATTTCATATGGCCATGGCTCTGACTTCTGGCCAGATTTCAAAATTTTTGAATAAGGTACATTCCTAAATTTAAGTGGAAATTATATATTTTATTACAGTTTAATAGTGAAGTGCATTTTAAGCATTAAATTAAATATTTTAATGAGGGAATGAGGTGTTAATTTAAAAAAAATCGAAAGGGTGAGGTATTTTAGTTTTAGGGGGGGGGTAGATCCCCCCTCCGATTTGTGACAGTGGTGAGGGGGGGGTCAAAATAGCGTGAAGTATTTTCTTTATGAATGGACGGCCCATAATCCCAAAGTAAAATTAAAACAAGTTTCATCACTTGTTGGTGGGTTCTTAAGTTAGCTTTCCATACAAAGTATAGCAGGTATGGCTAACCTCAAATTAAACAATGTGGCTTAATTAAGCTGTCATGTAAACACGAACCGTATCACAATTCCTGTCAGTGTCAGTCACTCTTCACTCTACTCTAACTTTATTTAACTCTGGTCACACTCTAGTCTAGTTAAGTTAGTAATTAGAAGTCTAGAATCACAGATACTGATTCCGTCTGTGAATCCATGAATCAATCAAATCAGTGGCAGAACTGTGCTGGTCGGACTGCTGATCAATCTTCAGAGAAGTAAATCACTTTGGCGATTAACAAAACTTTAATAGAATATTTCCGCCCTGTCTTAAAAAATAGTCGAAGATCTTGGGGAAATAAATGATAACACTATTAACACGTCACACTAAGAAGTTGATTGCGGAGTTACTACTATTATTTAGGGGGGTTTTACTCTGTTACTATGAATAGGAATGTTTGTAAACTTCCGTGTAACTGTTTGACGTGGAGGTAAGCAAAAGCTGTACATTTTAGTTTCGAAATTTCAAATTTGTTTAAAATAATATATGATGGTATTAATCAATTTGGTAAACATGTAGAATCTCGATTTCTCAAATTGGTAATTTATTATTTCAGCGCAATTTTATTTTTCAAGTAATTCAAAACCAAAAAAAAAAAACTTATTTTAATATTTGGACAGACACCCCCCCCCCCCCCGCAGTTGATAAGTTGATAAGTTGACTGTTGCTAGCTGGCATCAGAATTCCACAAATTTGAAATCTTGCATCAATATCCGGCCAAAGAGCTCTTTTACCCTTTCTCCATAATTTAGATACTTTGTATTTATGTGTGAGTGTTTTTTATTTATCATTTTGGACACACAAAAATAAATAAATAAAATTAGGGCTGCGGAAATTAACGATCATTTAATCGATTAGTTGTTTAATTTTTAATCGATTAAAATAATTTGATCGATTAAAATTTAAGAAAATATTTCTAAAAAATTTTCCCTCCAATTTCTCAATTATTTTATATCTTTTTTGTTACTTACATTTACATACTTGTCCCTTAATCCTCTATATAGAAGGAGCGTCTGTAAGTTACTGTAACAGATCATTTAAGATAAGATTATTATTATTTATTTAGACGTGCATACGTAAACCAAAAGGTTTTTCTTCATTATGTCTTCCATAGAAAAACGAATTTGTTGTGTTAGGGGCCGTTCATATAGGAAATCACACTCCAGGGGGAGGGAGTGTAAGAAAGTGTGACAAGGGGGAGGCCATGTGTGACTTCACGGGGTTTTATATTACATTTTAATTATGTTGTTAATTTTAAAAAAAAAATTGTTTGAAAGTGTAACGTGTGGCTGAGCAGTCCTATCATTGAGTGACAGTCTTTTCCACGGTCCACAGCGTTTGCACACGAGCTCTGTGCTTCCCAAAGTTTTGGCCTTTCTCCTAGCTCTTGTCTGTAGCCTCCTCTACCCTTCTCTTCTCGGCTACTATGACGCCCTCTTTTACAACTGTGCGACACGTAGATGGGTATTCTGCTTTGCATTCTAAGTCACTTGTGTTTATTCCTGCTTCCTTCATGATTCATGTCTTGACAGACTACCATAAACATTTACAGATCGAGGAAATATTATAAAAATATATCCAATATTATACGCACCGCGTGACGGTCTAGCAGTGTCTAGCTCACACATTTACTTGCTACAAAGAGTTACATAGAGATATTATAAAAATTCATTAATTTAAACATTCGATATATCTGAAATTTTGATACAATGCATAGTTAATTGACAAAAGTCTATGTGCAAAATTTCAGCTTGATGGGATCACGGGAAGTTGGTCATTTTTACTTTTGTTTTTCCACAGGCGGGCGTGCTGGTGGAACCATGACAGACAAGACGGTGAAGTTCATGAATGCGAGAGGGAAAAAGAAGACACTAAATTTTCATCAAATATGACCCTGTTAAGTAGCGGTTGTTCGGGACCATACACATGTACTCAGGACTTATTAGATGAATCACAATTTATTGTCCCTTTAGTACAGATTTCAGTGTCACTTATTGAGCGACGATAAAGGATGAAAATAACATTGTGTTTTCTTGCCTATAATATTTTTAAAAAATTACATTACGTTAATATTCACGTATTATATATTTCATTGCATATCCTGGTACATTTGTTTTAAAGCAATATAAAAAAAGAACTTTAATTATACGTACTTATTATTTATTGCTATGTTTTGTCACACAATTTGGGAGCCATGGAATTGTAGGTACTTTCGCACAATAACGAAGCGCGAATTAAAACGGGATCGAACTGTATTACGTGTTGTACCAATAAAATTAAAGTTAAACTACATAAAATATTTTTCTTATTTAATTATAAACATGTTTTATTTGAGTGTTCAGTGCACCAGACTAGCTAACTAAAAAGAAACAGTAAGTTAGTAACTAAATTACTGAAGTTTACCAAACAGTAGTGAAAGTGTTTTATGCTGAGTCAATATCATCAAAATCGTCTGAATTAGAGCAAATTGACGTTAGGATCGTAGATCACAGCAGGTGGTTTACTTGAGACGGAGAAAACCCCGGACAAAAGCCATTCTTTTGGAAAACCGCCCGGACATGGGCATAAAAGAGAGGACGTGTCCGGGGAAACCCGGAGGTGTGGTAATCCTAAATAATATAAGGGATTTAAAAATGAAAATGGTTTTTAAAAAAAAATCAGCCACGTTGTTAGAATAGATCTATTTCAAATTCAACTTGAGCGCATCCAGGTTATTGGGGGAAAGGATTCGCCTAAAATCATCTGTCGTATACAAAATACCAAATTATTATTCTATTATTTTATATTCGACAGCATTCCCAAGATTTCATAAGTGGATAAACAGTAATAAAAACTCGAATGAGTAATTCAACGCAATTTCCACAAAGAATTTCCGACATTTTTTTTTATTCATGGTAAAACATTGCAGATTACATTTAAAGCAGGGCTGCTGAAATTATCGATTAATTTCTCGCTTAATCGGTAAAAAATTTTCGATTAAAATTATTTTAATCGATAAAATAGAGATTAAAATTATGAAAAATATTGTAGATGGTGCAACGAATTTATCAATAAATAATCAATTATTAATAATTAAAAATAGTTGCTTTTTTACGTACAAACTTCTCCATTAAAAAACAAAAAAACTTTTTAAAGTAAACTTTCAAATAAGCTGTTTTATATGGAAAATGATATCCACAATTGAACATTGTTTTTACATAATTAACAATACCATAATTTAAATTCATTGACATTAAATTGAACTACTTATATCTAAATTTTAAAAATGTAAACTGTTAACTATTAGTTTTTGCTACTTCCCTTGAAATTTTCAGTTTAATGACGTCATACGTCTTATTTTAGCTTTAATCAAAATTATCGATTAATTATTCCGTACCTTTTCAAAAGTTAACGATTAATTTTAAATTAATGGATAACAGCCCTAATTTAAAGTCATTTCAAATCAATAATTCTGAAACTAAACTTAACAATTGCTATCTACAAAATGCTGATAAAATAACGGGAGTCGATCTAAAAGACATTTTTAAAAAATTTCCCTCTCCAACATTGTTCTAAATATTATTTTTATTAGCTATCGTTTGGTCAAATTGGGTGTTTGTTTCAAACGTACGTAATATATGGATGACCCTTATAAATCGAAAGTTGTTTTTTTCAAAAAGTTATTCATCTTTCTTTTCCTGATTTTTATTTAGTATTACTTTTTTGTTGTAGAAAACATATTTTAAAATGGTTTTTTAGTAACAATTAGTACTGCTACAAGCCAAGGCTGGTTAAACCGCTGACACTAACAACACTCGAATTCATGATGTATAATTATCTTTTTGTATATGATGACTAGAGTTAAAAAGATCAGCGCTGACTTGAAGGGGAGATGGGTGCCACTATGTCCAACAAGCCACGGGAAAGTTTTAATGGAGACATTAGAACCCCTGCGCCCGCGAGGTCATGGGGAAAATATCTTTATCGGTATTTCTCGTTTTTAAGTGGCTTGCCATGTTTTTAAGGCGGCTATTATTAATATTAATACTATTAATTAGCGGGTTCCCGCTATGTCTCTTCCGGGAAATCGTCCGCACCCGGAGAAAAGTCTATTTTATCATAATTTTAAAGGGCAATTTTCTTGACATTTTAAATAAAACATGTATAGACCTATACAATACTAATGCTGCTGGAAAAAATAAACAGTCATTTTAAAAACTTAAATGAAATGAAAGCGTTCTTAATTTATTAGTCCTCACACTTATACTTATAGTCATGAGCGTCGCTAGGAATTTTACTGGGGGGGGGGCACAGGGGCGTAACGGCGCTTTGCCAGGGGCGGCAAATTCCTGTTTGATGATCAGTGTCTAAAAAAAAATGCATAAGAAATTCGAGCTTTTTATCGAAATAAAAGAAAGTAAATAAGAAATTAATAACAGAAATAAAATATCTATCCTAAGGCATGTGCACTTTTCAAACGTCATGACTTAAAACTCTTTATTGGAAATAAATTATTCTGATACTAATGCTGCTGTCCTGAAAGTACTTAAGTAGTATGATACTCTAGTGGTAGCTTAAATGATTCTTAAAATATGACAGTCACTCCTGTTGTAAAATCAAACCTTTTTGTACATAAAATATAAGCCAAACTCGGGGCGGCACATTGTGTGTAAAAGGGGGTGGGGTGGCTAATTCCTCGGCATAATAGCGACTTCGAAATAGCGACTGTATCAATTCAGCTACCGTCGGGTGACCCGTCAAAACGGCCCCTGACAAAACGGCCCCGGACAAAACGGCCCCGGTCAAAACGGCCCCGGGCAAAACGGCCCGGCATAACTTTTAATTAAGGAGATTTTTTTATGTGCAATTTCTGAGCATTTTGGACATATTTTTACAAATTTTATATTTTCTAACCTATTTGTATGTATATATACTACAAACTAAGATCGGAAATTTTTAAGAACCCATGATGTACGTACAATAAGCACTTATGGCCAGCCGGTTGTGGTCGGACAAATAAAGACGGTTGAGACTGCGTAACATTGTATGCCAATACGTGCCCCAGGGCATGGGGAAGACAATGGGTTTAAAGTCTCACGAGCCCCGCCAGATTTCACTCGCTCCGTCTTATCTCTTCCTTTGTCCTAGGCCTAGGCGCTATTGGTAAGGGCCTGTCCATAGACGGACATCAAACAAGGTAAATATAAAGGGGGTGTGGTACTTTTATGGCCAAGACTGGCCCTCGTCACATATGGTCACAAACGTTAGACTCCCTATTCCACTCCCCAAGGTGCCTAACGTAATTTATGGACGGTCCCTGGATATGAATTTTCTTTATTGTCCCCAATTTGCCAAAGACAAATTACATCAACAAAAACAAAAATTAAAAAGGAGTAGCAAGTATTTATAATAACATCTCTAAATCTAAAACACTTAAGGGTAGAAGAACGAAGAGTGGAGTTGTAATACTACAACTAACATGCCATTAAATTTTAACTTGGAAATACAATAAACTAATAACCGTCATAAACATTTAAAATCATTTTGCCAATTTAAAAGAAACGCATTTTAAAAAGTGCCCTTTCTTCTCTTCTGGAAATAATGGGTTGAAGAAAATTGGAAAAAAAAATTAACTTTAAAATCCTAATAAAAATGGGGCCGTTTTGACCGGGGCCGTTTTGTCCGGGGCCGTTTTGTCGGTGAACCCTACCGTCGTAATAACGACTTCACCGCAAAACTCTTCTTGTCCAACCGTTCACCTAACACAGTGGTTCTAAACTTTTTTCATTGTATATACTTTTTTAGCGGTAAATTAAACATTGAAAATAACTACTTCATGCCGTTTTTTATTTATTTTATTAAAATATATTATTTTTATTTATTTTTTAATAAAAAGAAAAAAATTACGAGGGTGAAAACGAGGGTCGAAACATCCGAGGATCAAAATGTCCTGTAATCGAACTGGGTGTTTAAATAGCAGCCACACGCCACCTCTGCGCCTACGACCGCAATCCCCCTCAATTAATCGATTGCATCTATTTTAGCTAATCTCTATCGAGCTTTATGCAAAATTAATATATTTGACTGAAGTTAAAGCAGTTATATTTTTAATTTTTAAAGATTTTTTTTAATGCGTCCAAATGCGTCCCGAAAATGTGTAGATCTATACACTCTTTAAAACACCAACATTTATTTAAACGCACCTGCACTTGATTGTATTTAATTTTGTATTGTCCCTTCTCTACAAAAATCCTACATGGCTTATCATGTCATCCTTTTCTTGATTTTATAAACTCCATTGTAAACTAGGCACAGTAAGTTTTTCAAACATTATCACAAGCTAAAGAAAAAGTCACTATTTTGATACAGTCGCTGGTATAATGCAGTCGCTATTTTGACGGTCGCTGTTTTGACGGTCGCTATTTTAAAACAGTCGCTATTTTGAAGTCGTTATTATGACGATCGCTGTTTTGACAATCGCTATTCTGCCCGGATGCGGTAGGCAACCATGCAAATCACTATAATTTATCGAAATTTGTTGATCTCTCAAGCGTGAAGACATTGTTCGTGAAGGGAATAATTCAGTTGCATTTTCTATACTTGCCGATTTGTTGATCTCTCAAGCATGAAGACATTGTTCGTGAAGGGAATAATTCAGTTGCATTTTCTATACTTGCCGACGAGACAAATGACATTTCGGGCATTGAGTTGATGTAACTTGGTGTTAGATTTGTTAAAGAACAAAATGGAAAAATGATGGTAACAGAAGAATGCCTGGGATATATTTTCATGGTCGACAAAACAACTGAAGGTTTAGCCAACATCATCATTAAAATACATTATAATTTGGATTTAAATAGATATGACAAAGCTTGTTGGTTAAGGATACTGCTGTTGTTCTAAAATGGAAGGTAAAGAAGGAGGATTCCAAGCAATAATTAGAAAAAAGTACCCAAAAAGCAATATTTGTACATTGCAATTCACATAAACTTAATCTTGTCGTGAACAATTTAATAATGTGAACGAGCAAAATACCCGTGCTACGCTACGGGGTAGGCACAAACAGAAAAATTTTTGTTTGGTTTTGGGTCTCAAATTCTCCTTAAAAATGAATGTAAACGCATCTGGAAATTAGGGAAGTGATAAATCAAACCCCTTCTTAATAAAAACAACGATATGTGTGTCGAGAAAAATAAATATATTATTAATTTAAATATTAGCCATCAATTTTGGTATTGCTGCTTTAATATAGCATCATCATTAAAATCATTGGCTCTACAGCCCATGTAGGGCCCTGGTTTGCTCCACCACATGCTTCCAGCTACAGCCCATGTAGGGCCCTGGCCTGCTCAACCGCATCCTTCCATTCAGATCGACTGATGGCTTTCTTTCACCATGGTTGAACCCCTTTAATAACGCATGCTATATACTCTACCAGAATAACAAATGTCGTTAACAGTTTAAAAAATCTAATGGGCAAGGCTCACTCTCTTTTCACGTGAATCAAAACATGAAAACAATATCTTTCCACATGATTCCTTTGGTTCTTAGAAAACACACATTTCAT
Source organism: Radix auricularia (assembly GCA_002072015.1). Taxonomy (NCBI): domain Eukaryota; kingdom Metazoa; phylum Mollusca; class Gastropoda; family Lymnaeidae; genus Radix; species Radix auricularia. The sequence goes on along the minus strand of MUZC01000196.1, from coordinate 134,441 downwards.
TTATAGTCTAACCATGAAATTAGTTCAAGACGAATAGGATATTTTTAGCCAGATAATATTTGTGAATATTTTGGCTTGGGAAGAGAGGAAAATATGGTTTATTTGTTATCAAGGCACATGTTCCTTTAACGTAAATAAAAACATAAGAACAATGCTGCTTTTTAAGAAAATGGTGAGAAATTTATCTCCTTATAAATGTTATGTCAATCATTATATATTCCCGCACATTTTTTCTAATGGTAACAATTCACTTTATATCAATCTTTATTCCCGTTGTATACTGTTTATCTAATAAACTCA
>MUZC01000196.1:76150-132655 GCA_002072015.1 Radix auricularia | reverse complement strand
AATATTTAATTTCACTTTTAGCAATCTATGAAATAAATCGTTATTTCATAACTAATACAAACACACACTCAAACGCACACACACACATGAACACACTCGCACACATGCTTATTCAAACACTCGGATTATCAACATGAAAAGTAACATCAAATAAATTAATATAATAAAAGCTTCATGACGCCACATCTTTTTTTTTTCTACGGTGCGCAAAACCCCACGCTTTGTTAATCTCAAAACCAAAATCATTATGATTTTACGTCTAGCCTATACCAAGGAGGTTTGATTACAAACCTCCTTGGTCTATACTTTCAATTAAAAAAAAAGTAATCAAGAGTTGCGGGGCATAGGGGCTTCACACTGACGGACGGAAATGCGCCTTAGCGCATTATATAATAGACGAGCAAAATACCCGTGCTATGCTACGGGGTAGGTACAATAAGAGTAACTTTATTTAGTTTTGGGTCTCAAATTCTCCTTAAAAATTAATATAAACGGATCTGAAAATTAGGGTTGTGATAAATCAAACCCTTCTTAATAAAAACAAAGATAAGTGTGTCGAGAAAAATAAACGTATTATTAGTTTAAATATTACCCATCAAGTTTGGTATTTCTGCTTTAATATAGCAACATAATTATCATCCGTGGCTCTAAAGCCCATGTAGGGCCCGTGGCTTGCTCAACCACATCCTTCCATTCAGATCGATTGATGGCTTTCTTTCACCATGCTCGAACCCCTTTAATAACGCATGGTATATTCTCTACCAGAATAACAAATGTCGTTAACAGTTACAAAAAGATAACGGGCAAAGTTCACTTTCTTTTCACGTGAATTAAAACATGAAAACAATATCTTTCCACAGGATTTCTTTGGTTCCTTGAAATAGCTCGCTAAACACTTATTTCATTTATAGTCTAAGCATGAAATTAGTTCAAGACAAATAGGATATTTTTAGCCAGATAATATTTAAGAATATTGTGGCTTGGGGAGAGTAGAAAATATGGTTTACTTGTTTTAAAGGCACATGTTCCTTTAAAGTGAATAAAAACATAAGAAAAATGCTGCTTTTTAAGAAAATGGTAGGAAATTGATCTTCTTATAACTTTTTTTGTCAATAATTATATATTCCCGCACATTTTTTCTAATCGTAACAATTCACTTTTTATCAATCTTTTTTCCCGTTGTAAACTATTCAGAATTCATCTAATAAACTCAAAACAGCTTGGCACAAAATGAATTTTTGTCAGTGTTTTTTTCGACATAACACGCATTCCTTATGCTAGATTATATGTATAAGTCGTGATACCCGTGATATTTCTTTACACTTGATAATTTTACACCTTAAAGAACAGTTTTTACCCGAAGCGTATGTCATGCAACCGCATTGTTCGAAAAATGTAACCCATTTTTTAAATGGTTTTTTCATTATTCGTTAGGTCTTAGAGTAAAATACATGTGTTAAGATTACTTTTTTCATTGGAAAATCTCTCCAAAACATTATTTCTATTTCTAGACTAAGCATGCCTTTAGTCAAATGAATAGGATTTTTTTTTGGCGCCAGATACTTTACTTTAGTTATGCAAATAGTATTTTCTATTTGGTGGTTGGACAATTCGACCCTGGACGATTCGATCCCGGACGGTTCGACCCTGGCAGTTTGACCACAGGACGTTTTGTCCCCGGTCGTTTCGACTCCGGTCGGTTCGACCACGGAAGGTTCGACCCCGGGGTGATTCGATCCCGGACAATTCCGCCAAGGGACATTTCGACCCCGAACGTTTCAACCCCTTTCTATCTACACCGTAGAAAATCATTATTATTTTTGTTTGTATATATAATTTTAAATATACTGGTTGCCATGTTAGAGGCGCTACATTAGCAGACATAGAAATAACCAAATCACACACACATACGCACATAGCCCCTCCCCCCCCCCACACACACACAAACTTGCACCAATAGAAAACTCTACCGTTTTAACCATAACACGTACCATAATATTGCATTATTCTAGCAATAAGTCTTTTATATGTAAGCTTTTTCATTCATCTACCAATTAATCCTTAACATCCATTCCTTTACAGTTTATGCATGACCTTTATTTAGGACAAATTAGATTTATTTTTATTGAGCTTTTTAATACTTATGTGATTGTGATGCGTAGGGTTGGGGAGATTTTTTTAAATATTGTCTATTTGTTTTAAAAAACACGTTGAATTGACAGGTTTGTGTTTAAAATTTTATACTGCTGGTTTTCTTAATCTTTGCAAAAAGGAAATTATTAGTGGCTAAAAAATAGTGCCACTCAGGGCTCGGAAATATTATAAACTCATGACCCAAGAAATAAAAAGCACCCTTCAAATAGCTCACAAAGTTGCCCCTCTTTATAAAAATTACAAATCCGCTATTTAACTTACAACAGTGTATAGATCTAAATGATTATACACGTACCATATTTAAAATTTAAAATCCCTGAGCGTTTACTTTCAATACGAATTTCCTTAATGACAGTTTATAATTATATCGATCCAAAACACTCACTTGTATTAAGTAAGCACCTAAGAGAAATACCTCTTCCTCCTAACAAATATTTGCAATTGTTTTTTTATGATAAATCACTCGTTGAATGCTTCAAAATCGGTTCCGTGTTAATTTTTCTTTAAGAAATTTCATTCTCTGTAATTTTGACTTGTTATAAGCCCGTATAAAATTTGCCTCCATCCGATTATATACATAGATGTATAAAAGCTTATATTAAAATGTAAAATTGATATTTCGTCTACAATTAAATAATTTCTTCACATTTATTTCTATAGCTATTTAACAGTGACTAAGGGAAATTAGTTCGCACCATCTTCGTGTGATTTTATTATTGTAAAATACAATTAAAATGTTTAGAAAGGTTCCATTTCCTTTAAAAATAAATATGCATCAATCTTACCCAATTACATGCTATAACTATAAATAATGCAATTTCAACAGCGACTATAAGTTCTTTTCACAGTTTATTTTCCATTGTAGCAATTCATGTGAGAAATCATCCAACTAATGCGCAAGGGCTCATTTCTTCTAAAATCAAACATAAAGTAAAAACCATCTCTGAAAAAATCATTGGAGATTGTCTTCTAATTAACAGATTTTTAATTCACATTCAATGACTTCCCGTTATCTTTTATTCAAGCACCCATGCAGATCGCATCGGCAGAAACTTGTGTTCATAAAATTAACGGAATTTTTCATAATCCAGTGCATAATTTTAACTATATATAAAAGATTACGTGGTAACGTCTTTTCAATATTTAATTTCACTTTTAGCAATCTATGAAATAAATCGTTATTTCACATACAAACACACAGTCACACGCACACACAGACGCACATACACACATGCATATTCACACACTCGGATTATAATCAAGATAAAAAGTAACATCAAATAAATTAATATAATAAAAGCTTCATGACGCCACTTAATTGTTTTTTTACGGCGCGCAAAACCACACCCTCTGTTAATCTCAAACCCAAAATCATTATGATTTTACGTCTATATTTTCAAATTTAAAAAAATTTAGCAAGAGTTGCGTGGTATAGGGGCTTCACACACACACACACACACACACACTGACGGACGCGCTTAGGCGCATTATTATATAGATATAATAGATGCTATACGAAACACAATAGGAAAAATTAAATCAATTAAAATGTTTTCCGCGAAAGTAATCAGCGAAAAAACTAGGGCTGCGGAAATTAATGATTAATTTCTCGATTAATCAGTAAAAAAATTTATTGATTAAAATCATTTTAATCGATAAAATAGCAAGTACAGTTAGTACAATTCTGTTCATAATACTGACAATTTATTAATAAATGATTATTTAATTAATAATTAATAATAGTTTACTTTTTTTATTTACAAACTTCTCCTTAAAAAAAAGATTTTAAAGCTTTAAAATAAGCTCTTTTTATGAGGAAAATAAAAAAAAAATAATTAAACATTGTTTTTACTTAATAAACAATAACAACATGTTAATTCATTGACATTAGATTTAACTACTTATATTTTTTTTTAAAATGTTAATTGCCCGTTTTTTGTTAATTCCCTTGAAATTTTCAGTTAAATAACGTCATACATCATATTTCAAGCATAATCAAAATTATCGATTAATTATTCGGTAATAATTCAAAAATTAACGATTAAATATAAATTAGTCGATAACAGCCCTAAAAAAACTAAATCAAAATGTTCGTTTGCAATGTGAAACTACAAACATGGACACATAAATATATATGCAGGCGTATTTTTCGTAAAAATGTGACAGAAATTTTATTTACAACAATCAGTAATAATGTAGCTAATCAGTTATAATTGCAGATATAATTCTTTTTAATGTTTGATATGTGTACACTATCTTCAATGTAATTAACTTGCGGGGAATTTATTTCACTTTTATTGTAACAAATTTATGACAATATTCTCAAATATAGAGGGGGGGGGCGGCGGCAAATGCCCCCCCCCCCCGTATACGCCCATGCTTATAGTCTCGTCTGATTCGCGTAATTTTTTACGAAAAAGAGGATCTACCGGGTAAATCTTTTAAGATTTTTAGATCTGTCGTAGAATAATACCCAGAGGTGTCACTTGCAGGGTGCGAGGGTGTGGACCACGCTGGGTGACACCATCACAAGTGAAAGTGGTAACACATGGCGTACTCGTAAGAGGTCTATGTGTTAAGTTGGTGTGTGTGTGTGTGTGTGTGGGGGGGGGGTGACACGATGAGCTATCGCACTGGGTGACACCAACCCTAGCGACGCCTCTGATTCTACTTAAATGCATTAAAAAAGAAATACCCAGAGATGAAAGCATAGATCTTTGTATTATTCACAAGAAGTACTTCGAATGATGAAAGCTTTTATGGTAGTATTTTTGAAAATTGGATATTATTTAATATATCGTAGCAAATCGGATACACTTTTAATATTAGGGGTCGATTGTAGACAAAAAGATAAAGATAACTTGTCACCGACCATAATCACATGCTTTTATTAAATGATTACAAAGCAGAAGCGTCTCAAGTGGGTTGCTGGGGGGGGGGTGCGAACCGCACCGGTTGACACCAACATTTAAAATTATGAATGTTCCCATATTTTTTCACTGATCATTTTATCCCAAACGATGGAAAACGAAACGACACAGATACAATGATTCGAAGTTAACAATTCAAAGAAACAATATATAAGAATCATAAAGTATTATTTTAAACAAATAAGATTCAGATGAAAATAAATTTGTAAATAATTATTTTAATTTCAATGCTTATAACTTATAAGCTTATGTAAACAATAGTATTAGTTTAATTGTACCAAATCGTTACACTTGATACAAACGGGATTAAAGATAACAAAATAAATTTTTAAAATCAGTTATTGCTAGGTTGAATGGGAAATTTTCAAGAACTTGCTAAGCGTGTGTTAATTTCAAACAATCGTTCTTTATTTAGCATTTCGTGACTATCTTATACTTTCTTATCCTTTATTTTAATTTTTCTACTTCAGATTGCATGCTGGGATAACAGAATAAACATTGAAACTTCCGGTTCATCGAAAAAAACACAACAAGAAGTTAATGTTCATGTCCACATCTTTGTAGAAATAAAATTTATTTATTAGTTAAATAGCTGGTTTATAAAATTAATATAGAGGTATGGCGGCGGTAACGTTATCGCCTGGTCCATCTGGTTCTGGTAAGTTTTGTTATATATTTTTTCTTTATTGGGGCTAACAGTAGACTTAACTTATCGGTGTCAACTGTCAGTTTTTATTTTTTTTCGACCCAATTTCATTTAGAAGTTTTCATTCAAAAAATAAATTTTATTTATATTCCCGCTTGTAAAAATTCTTAATTCTTATGAGGATTGTTCCTTGATATATTTTTTGCATGTTCATTATATTAATTATTTCAATTTCTTAAACAGAGTTTACAACATATGGGCTCTGATAATTATAATTTTATATGAAAAAATTCTTCAATTCAATTGTCATCAATACCTCACTCACGGACAGGAAACGGATATTTTCCCATCCCAAAGAAATGGGATATTCCAAAGATACATGAACTTATTATTTAGAGGACAACTTCCTTGTTTTTTTTTTTGTTTACATTATAGATTAGGCCTTTTCCCTTTTAAATTTATTATTTTGTTTTATAAGTTTATAAGTGTGAGGAAGCTTAAAATTTAAGTAATATAAGTAACAAAAAAGTTTCTTTTCTTTTTGCTCCAAGGAGAATTCACTAAATTAAAATAAAGATTTTTAAAGGTGCCAAATTATTTATCTCCTATGGATAATATAAGATTCACTTATTTCTTCCCATATTGTACAATATAATTTAAAACTTTGTGCCTACATGTCTGGGCCTGGGGACTTTCTTGCCGTCTGTGAGGTCGAGTTTTTTGCACATATTTACCCATTTGGCCTTCTTCGCCTTATTGACAGTAGCTTGGACTTTGGCCGTTAGTCTGTTATATGCCCTCTGAGCCTCAGGCGTTTTCAGCCAGCAGCTTTTACCCTTGCTTTTGCTCTTTGTTTCACTAATTCCTTTAGGCTCCTGTCCCAGTAGGGCCTGAATTTCTGTTTCCCATTAGTCCTTGAGATCGTTCGCCTCGCGACCCCAAGGATTGTGCCAATAATCCTCTTGTAGGTGTCGTCCATGTTGCCTCCTGCAACATCCAGCAGAGCAAAAATGGTTTCGCTCTCGGCCTCATACTTACGCCAATCGGCCTTACGGAACTGCCAGTGCCTACGTTCAAATCCAGGTTTTCCCCAAAACTAGCACAAACTCAATCAGTATTGGAAGATGGTCACTTCCTACCTCCTTCAATACCTTCAGTCTATGCTTGGACTTGAGGTCCGCTGAGATAAGCGTTAGATCTGGGCGGGGCTCCGTGCTATGTCTCATATGCAGGAGTGTCGGTTCACTGCGTTTTGTAATCTGATTAAGTTTGTACCAATACAGACATCTTCAATGTAGCAGTACAGCCCCAGTCAGGAGATTGGGCGTTAAAATCTCCTGCTATTATCGTTCGACATAGAGTGATATCTTCCCCAATTTTGGAAGTGTAATTGGGTTCCTGGGCGTGTTATACACGTTGATGATCGTAAAACCAACATCGACTTTGAAAACTCTCACCGTGAGAGTATCAGTGTTGCTGTAACACTTGACTTCGAGCAGCTCCATTGTAACATCGTTCCGGACCACTGTGGATAGGCCCCGGCATCGCAGGTCGCACTTACAATGGTATAGTGAATAACCTGTTACGTGAAACGGCTTGCCCTTGAGAAGCGTTTCTTGGAATAGTGTCACATCTACCTTTCGTTCGCGGAGTATTTTGGCTATTTCGTGCACCTTTTGCCTTATGCCACAGACTACAATTGCAAAACTACCATGGCTTGATCAGGATGGCACTTCACACTCATACCATTATGGTCAGTCGCTGGTTGACCACTAGGACCTGGCCTGTTGTGCGTCACCCCGCCTTTTAGAGGTGTGGTAGCCAACCCACCCGACGTACCACCATCCGCCGAGCGGGGCTTTAGAAGATCCGTTCCAGGACCTGCATTTTTCAATTTTGAATGAACCATAGAATAAGAGAGGGGGTAGGCAGAAATCTTTAACTCATTGAGGACGGTCCGTGTGCGTCCTGTCCCTTCCCCAGAGAGTTGTCCGGTCTTTGGCATTCCTAGCCGGGCATTGTTGCCTGCTCCCACACCCAGCACCGGGCCCCACGATGAGGCTATGCCCACCCTTCAGTTTTCCGAAAGGTTCCAGTGCATGTGTTTTGGCAATGGCGTCGTGGTTATTTGTTTGGGGTCACAGCCACTTCTGCAACCTTACTCATCTCCCAGGCCGCGTAGAGGCTAACCACTTCTGGGAGAATGTTCTTTAGTAGATGTGACTATTTCTTTGTTTTACAAATCAAATCAATTACACTTACAGATTTTAGAAAACTTAATGTAACACATATTATATAATTTCTAGCAGAAAGAGTTATCTTTTAAACCAGTATATCTTTGATTAAAACAAATGTGACCAGTGAGCTCACAGATAAAATCACAATAGGCAGGGAAAGAGTTTTTTAAAAAGTATATATATATATCTATATATATAATTCTCTACGTGGTCCAACCATGCAGGACAAGAAGCTTTCTGACCTCTGACCCCACCAAACAATCAGATTGCAAGAAAAGGTAGTAAACATTCAACATGCCATTGAATTGAATTCAATCACTATGTTCTTTCGGAACAACAAAATAACATGTAATTTATAGTGTAATGGTTATAACATTCGCCTAACACGCGGCAGAGGTCGCAGGTTCAATCCACAGCTAAGATATTCCGTTTTTAATTTTTTAAAATGTTTGTGTTAGTGCCCCTTTCATAGTCCACAATCTTTCGATCCCCATAACAAGCACAAGACGAGTTGGAATAAGCTTGACGAATGACCTTTGTCAGGTTATGCAAATTAGTTTATGGTTGCCAAGCTAGGGTGGTGCAGGGTTGGGGGTGGCAAGTAGCTTACCACAGTGCACATTTTTCCAGATCAACAATGAGTCTCAGTTATCCCCGCATCCGATGTTCATTCGTGTTGTTCTCATTTCATCGTGATGTAGTTTTTGTCTGTTCACACCCCCCACTTTCTTTGCACTAACTATGAGCAAATTTGCGGCGTATGATACGCCGCGGGCATCTAGTATTATATAAACATGGCTGTTAAACAGTCACATTATAATTGATATATGAAGAAATTAACCATATGGAACACATACAAAAAAGGAGTTTTAAAAGAGGGTGAATTTTTGGAAATGAATAAGTTAAAACTTGAAATTTAAAAATTTAAATTGCATTATATGGTGTTGAAATTTTTGGTTATTGACAACATCCTTTTGTTTCACTGATATATTATTGAATTGTATATAGTCATTTGACCTAACAACATGAAGGGTATTCAGGCCTTTTGAAATTGTGTTTGAAATGTTTAAGAAACAAGACAGGTACTTAGTGGCAGATATTTCTGGGGTAACAAATATAATCTTAACAAAAATCCTTTGTTTTTATTAGGATATAAAGTTATAGAATCATTGATATTATTAAATTTAAAAGTTGGGCTGCAGAAAATTACAATAATTAATCAATTAAAAATTTTATTCAATTAAAATTATCTATATAAACATGCAGTGCATGCGTATAAAAACAGTTTTTCTTCCTCGTTTCGGGCATGGCATAATGAATTTGGCGTGTTACGTCACTAAATTTTGGTGCTATATGAATCATGACTTAACAGATACTATATAAGTGTATTATAAAATATAATAAATTGATAAATAATTTTTTTTTGCAACTAATCAAACAAAATTTTTGAATCAGTACCTGCCCTAGTTTTAAGGTATCTGCAGCTTTGTATGTTAAGTAAAAAAAGTTGCTCTAAGATAACAAACTTTTATTTACTGCAAATTAGCAGTAAATAAAGGAATAAGGATATGACAAAATCCACTAAAAAAAATATATATTTTTTTATTCCTTAGATGGCAAACAGAGGAAAAGAAAGAATGGGCAGGAGTAAGTTTACTTGTTTTTTTTTGGTCACCATTGAAACATCTTAGTGATGTTACTTGTATATCTCGGTACTCCCATATGCATAGGATAAATAATATCAAAGAAAGTTTTGGGTAAGTAATTACTTCATTTTACTTAAAAGTGCTAATTTTATACTTTCTGATTTTTCATTTACAAGGTCTGATGATGAGGACAGTCAAGGAGGATCATTTGGAAATGGGCCAGAAAGTGCAGACAAAGAGAGGTTTGCCAGGTATTTGTAATCTCATGATTGTAAAGACACATAATATTTACAACCACAGGTATAAGAGTTTGTCTTGTCTAAAGTAATTAAAATATGAATATCTTAATTTTATGTAATGTAAAGTTTGTAATTATTTTGTTATTCTTATAGATTCAATTAAGAGTCTTATTATTATTTTCAGCAAAGGGGATGAATACAATTTTCATAGATCTTTTAAATACAGTTAGTACAAATCACACCTGTAAATATTATATTAATTTTTTACTTTGCTCTTAGATGTTTAAGATTGTTTTCATTTGTTGCTGATGTACATTTAATTTTTCAGAGAAAGTCACTGTGAAATTGAAAGGAGGCGAAGAAACAAAATGACTGCTTACATAAATGAACTTTGTGATATGGTTCCTACTTGTAGTACATTAGCTCGTAAACCAGACAAATTAACTATTTTACGAATGGCTGTTTCTCATATGAAAACTCTAAGAGGTAAAGATTTGTTTTAACTTTTTTTACTGTATCTTTTATTTAAATATAAACATGTTAATTTTAAGTTATTTATAATTGTTTACTCACAATAATTCAATAAAGGTTTAAACTTTATTTTAAACGTTCGCAAATTGCGTTTGTTGTTATAGTGTTTTGGATCACCTGGGTTGCATCTTTGTTTATACCACATGACTTTTCACCAAACAGATCTGTATTTCTTTGTGACCCTAAGTTAATGAGACAAAGTTTTTGCTCAAGAAAGCTGGGTTGAGTGAGAAACCTGGAGATAGGTTTTTATTTTTCTTTGAGAAATGGGGAGATAAGAATCCTATGATTAAAAATTTAAAACTGACATTTAGAAAGTAAAAACTCTACTAAAATATCAATTTAAAAAAAAAAAAAGGAATTCTATCCAGGAAGCATTAAAAATTGGTAAAATAATAAAACTAAAAAAAAAAGTATGTAAAGCAAAAAATTATTGAAACAAAAACATTTAGGTAGATTTGTTACATTATAGTTTAGCCATTTACTTTTACACATGGTGTGATTATTTAATGTTTAAATGAGTTTTTGAAAAGGGTTTGTTATACCAACTATATAAAAAGGCAATTTATTCATATTGAAATTTGAATGCTAAATATTGCAAATAGTCTACAAAGAAAGTTTACCAAAATTTTTTTAATATAAAACAATTAAACTTACGTTTTTATCAGTTTCAAATTCTTTGGTTACATCTCCATTTTTGCAATATCTTTCTTAAAGGAGTTTGTTTTAAAACATTTTTTAAAAAAACTGCTCCCCTTTTTAAAGTGAGTTTTAATGCTTAAAGAAATTTTTTTTACAATTTGTAAATTCATTATTTTTTCCCCTTATTTTTACAAGGCACAGGTAATACGAATAATGATGGTTCATATAGACCTTCATTTCTGACAGATCAAGAACTCAAACATCTAATTTTAGAGGTAATCAGTTGATCAAACATATTGTGCATTAAATTACTCAGAAGCTTTATGGCATTCAAACCTCTATAAAAATTATTACCATAGTGTTTAAAATACCTTAAGGCTGTGGTCCCAAACCCACAGGCAGGGGACCGGTACAGGGCCGTGGAACTAATGGTACAGGACCTCCAAAGGAACATTAACTCTTAATGTCCTATAAGGTTTTCTGTAAACTTATGCCTAAAGCGTGTAAGGATTGCATGCTTATTGCGATCAATTGGTTGTGAATTAAAAAAAAAATTCTACAAATGTATTTATTGTCACACTGACTTCATCTTTTAGGATAAGCTTACAGAATGGTAATTTTACGTATTCAAAAGACCATCTTGAGTTTAGTATTATTTTTACCTGTAGTTAGTACTATTTTTTTAAACAGAAAAGTATAGCAAAATCACATTTTCAAAAAAAAAAGAACGATAAAAACTACCATAAAACTTTGTGAAACGAGTGAAAGCATTGGCGAAAGAAAACACAGACATTATCTGGATTTGTCTAAAGCTTCTCTCACTAAATAAAGAGATTCTACTTTCTAAGATTTCATTACTTAAGAGAGCGGCGCTTTACTGCGCTTCAGGAATAAGGCAAAGTGCACATACAGCGCTTTAAGACATTAAGAGTTAAAAATTATTTAAATTTTATTTACAGTGTTGTTTTTCTTTCTTGATTGTGCGTCTTTTTATACCTGAAGCAATAGCTTGTAACCTGTTTTAGCAACGCCCCGTCCAAAAGAACATTAATGACACATTAGCGGTTGACAACAACCGCCTACACTAAATTTTTGCGCTCTTATATCAGCGCTCTTTTGTCGTGCGAGTGTTAGCACCTGAGGATAAATCTACACATTGTATCATTCACAGGGAAATAGCAGGTCGCCTAATTTATCCGGGATAGAAAGGGTATTGATTGATTTTGTTAAATTTATTAACCACATCAAAGCACATGCCCTTAACTGACTCCTGTTTGAGCAGCTTCATGAGGAGAGTGACACAATGCACAGATGTCTTCTTTTTAAAACAGAAATAAGATGGTTATCCAGAGGAAAATCGCTAACCAGAGTATTTGAATTACAAGAGCAAAGATTTCTCTCAGAAAAGAAGTCATCGCTGGTAGCACATTTCAGTGAGGGTATGGGTTGCAAAACTTGCTTAGCTGTGTGACATATGAACTCATTAATGTGCTTTTTCAGAGGAATATGACAACTGTTTTCAAGTTGGCTGTCAAAGTAGCTGCGTTTAAAGCCAAAGTAGAGTAGTGCGAACGGTGCATGAACACATTTTGGATATATTTCAAACATTAGCGGGCATTCTAGGCAAGACTGAGCCTGAGAATTCATTTACCTGGTTGAAGCATGGTCACCTGTCTTTGCTTTTAAAAGAATTTGAGCGCAACTTCCTAACCACAGAAGACCCTTGAACTGTTATGGAATGGATCCTTGACCAATTTGTCAACAGACCAGGCGAGTGCATGTCTGTACAAGAAGAAAATCAACTACTTGAGGTTGCAATTGACGGTGGCCGTATAACTACATTTTTCTGGATTGAAGTCGTGGTGGAATATCCTGAGATTGCCACCATATCAATTAAATCATTTCCAACATCTTATCTGTGTAAATCAAGGTTTCTGCAGTAACAGCAGCCAAAACAAAAATTGGCATAAACTGGACATAAGCAGCATACTTCAAGTGTTATTGTCTCCTATATTCACTAGATTGAACCATCTTGTCAGAGAAAGAAGCTCAGGGTTTTAATTTATTTAAACCTCTATCAAGTTAAAATATTACACCAATTTTTAATTAATTTTTGCTGAAATTGTATTTTATTTGTAAAGGAAATACAATTAAATTAAAACAATAGAATCAAAACAATATAAAAAACATGTATAAACAATCAAAGCCGCTGCACCCCCACATCTCTGTCAGTGCAATGCGGTGAAATTATCAAACTTTGATAGGTCCGGGTGGTAAAAAGGTTGGGGACCACTGCCTTATGACATTTGTTTCGATTCTTATTTCCTACACATAACACAGGCTTTGATAGTAACATAATTCTTTATTGTTTTACTTAGCTTTAAAAATTAAAAAAAATAATTTGTTTCAGGCTGCAGATGGCTTCTTATTTGTAGTGCAATGTGACACAGGAAGAATTGTCTATGTCTCAGATTCTATTACACCAGTTCTTAATCAAAGTCAGGTAACATCACATTAATGTATACTTTGTTATTTTTAATATAGGAACTAAGCAATTTGTCTATACCCGTTCAAAAATTCTTTGTACAAAGGTTTTTATTGGTTAACTGGATAATTAGGACCTGGACTAGTTAATCATAACATGAATTTTTATATATCAGTATATTACCTGCAGTTCTTGTTTTGGTGTAACAAATCTTAAAACTACTATTAATTTTAATTTACAGTGCTTTTGTATTTTTTGGTGTATATGATACATTTTGAACCCATGAAATGCTCAAAAGTTGAGGGTTGTCTTGTATGCTGGTATATTGTAAGGATAACAGTTAATACACAGGGCAGCCTACTAGAGCGAAAACATTTGCGACTTTGACACCAAAGCGTTTTCTTAATAAAAAAAAGGACTCATCTTCACTATTATTTTGGCTTATGATTCCCCCCCCCCCCATCCCCTATGAGTTGTTGAGGCATAGTACAAGAGCATTAGTGACGTCAAAGGTTTTTAATGAAAAAAATGGACTATGCTGCTAGTTTTACTATTACACGAGTTTTAGGAAAGATACTTTGTCACAGCTAACGAACATTTAACCAGTCTTTTTTATGGTTAACTTGTTTTCAGGCCCAAGTGGTCTCATAAGGGACAGTTTTCTTACTAAGATCATACATAGCAAAATTATTTAAATTGAAACTACACAGATAAAATAAAATCTGATGGTTTAAAAAAATAATAATAATATTTGGTGTGTGCTGGAAAAAGGTTAGTCTTTAAAGACAAGTATAGCCCAAATTCTACATTAAAATATGTTAATCACTACTAGTTGACTAATAAAACATTATTTACTCTTAGGCTTACTTTTTTCTTTTATACAAAAATTTGTTGAGTTGACCGGCATTGCGCAAGTTAGGTAAACACGAAGTAAACACAATGTGAATTCTCTTGTGGGTTTTAATAACTAAGGAAAATACCTCACTACAGTTATTGGAGGGGCAACTGAATAACCAGTCTTTTTTTTTAATGGTTAAGTGTTCTCAAAAATGCCTTAACAAATTAACTTTGTACCCTTGTGGATATCATTGCTTTGTTCACAACTGACCAATGAATTTATATTATATTGATTTAAGCTGGACTAATGAACAATTTTATTATTGAAAAGAGAAATCTAATTAACACTTAGAAATCTTTGCCCTGTACTTAATAGTTGTATCACATCAGATTGTAAGGTATGTGTAGAATATTTATTTTATTCCTATTTTGACTTGGTAATATTTTGCATGTTAAACATAGAATATTTTGTTAAAAAATACCAATTATTTTTTCATATTTTTGAAAGAAGCATATGACTAAGGAAAGAAATATTTGTATCTTGACAGGGTGATCTTTTTGGTACAACATTGTATGATCTCACTCATCCAGATGATGTAGAAAAAGTTAGAGAACAGCTTTCCACCTCAGAGTCACAAAACACAGGCAGAATTTTAGACTTAAAGAGTATGTTTAGTCTTTAGCATAATCTTAGTCTTAATCCCTTTAATTAAAAGTATAAACACAATTTTTAAAAATATCCTTGATTACAAAACCATTTCAAAACAAATAGTAAATATTATTCTTTTCAAGCACGATCACCTCATTGAAACTTGTATGGATACAGATCATGCTTTAAAAACATTTGTATTAAACATCATTACTGGACAGAGACTGTAACTTTATCATGTAGAAGTACGCACTACAATATTTAGTTCCCTCATACTGACAGGAAGTTAAGAAATTGCTGTCACCCGTTTTGGCTATAAGTAGTTGATGAAGTTATTCCTATAAAGAAAATTTACATGTTAAACCCCATACAAAAGGAAATTTCTGTAGCTGTAGTTTATTTTCCTTATGAACATAAGGCAAATTTATAATCCTCCGACAATTTTTGTTGCAGCGGGAACTGTGAAGAAAGAAGGTCATCAATGTGAGTACTTGTATATCCTCTTTTCTGTTTATTTCACATCTAAAAATTACTTGGATTTTAAAAATTTTTTAAAGCACCACTCTCTGGGTGTCATTTAAAATATTTTGTTCACAGCCATCTTATTTTTATTTCCTGCCCCACTTATGAGTGAAATTCTCATAAAAATGTCAATAAAACTAATTTTCAAATTTCTCCCCGCACCCCTTGTCACTTGCCATGTGTGTGGATATTTCTAATTAAGAACCTCTAATATACATTAATGTTTAAAGTGGTTACTCTGGGTGTGTATTTTACTATTTGAATAGTTTTAATAATGAAAGTAAAACTAAAGAAATATGATAAATTTGCAGCAGTTAAATTTGACATAATACTTAATTCTTTGGAAACTGTGTGCTAACTCATTACTTGCCTTTAAGTTATATTATTTAGCTCCACCATTGCTGGATTTACCTGTTTGCTAAAGAAGCTATAGCTTACAGCCCCCACATTCTTCTTTTTTCATATTTGGCACTGACATAGAATATCTGGACTTCAAAAGGGCCCCCATATTTCAAATAGCTTAGGGCCCCATCAAGTCTAAATCAAGCCCTGAGCTCAATTAGTGTCATATCTGTATTTTATTGGCTTTTATTAGCATGGCATCTAATGATTATAGTATTAAAGCAACTCTTCTTGGGAGAAAGAGCCACTGATTAAAAAACAAGCTGACCCTTTTAAAAAAAATTAATGAAAAACTGTGTCATCTGGTAAAGAACTCTATTAATACAAATTAAAGAATGGCTAATGGATTTTAAATATTAAGTGATTTAAAACTTAAATGTTAAATGCTTGTGAACTTATACTATTAAGGGTTATTCTTTTTTAATTCCACAGCATCCATTCGTCTTTGTATGGGATCCCGAAGAGGTTTTATATGTCGATTAAGAATGGGTAATATGCAGTCAGATCCAATGACAGCCAACCACACTGTACGCATGAGACAGAGAAACACATTAGGACCTGCATCAGATGGAAATCATTACGCTGTTGTTCATGTCACAGGCTATATTAAGAATTGGCCTCCTTCAGGTAGGTGTTATTATATATTTATTACATTGGATGGAGGATTAAATTGTACTTATGAATATTTAAATAGGTAAAATCTTATGCTATTAAACTAAGAATAATACATTTTTAAAATTAATTTATTGTAACTAGGAAAACGTTGACTTATATATACAAAAAAAGTAAGTAATTTTTATACAAATCATTTTGTTGCATCAATTTTTTTCTCTTTTTAAAAAAAACAAACAACCTACATTTATTATTCTTTAACATGTCTTAGCTGGAGTACAAATAGACCGTTCAGACTCTGATGAACATGGAGGAAGTCACTGTTGTCTGGTAGCCATTGGTCGGCTCCAGGTCACCAACACACCAAACTGTAGTGATATCATGGGGCCCAATCAACCAAGTGAATTTATCTCAAGACACAGCATGGATGGCAAATTTACATTTGTTGATCAAAGGTTGTTTTATTATAAATAATTACCCTCAGATACATATGACATAAAACAAGTCTATGTTTTAATTATTATGACTAGCATATAAAATTAGATTTTACAATGTAATAGACTAAAAAGACACAACTTTGTTTAGAAATATTAATTAATTATAAACAAACATACAAATGTCAGCATTTTTGCTTATACTTACAGTCTTATAAATTATAATAGTTTAAATTAAATTTGCATGATATAATATCAAGCTTAATCTACCAAAGAAGAGAAAAAAAGGAACAAATAAGAACAAAGCTCATAAAGAAGGACATACTTGATATTTGCTAAAAATACAATAAACAGTTGTTTTAACAAACTTTATATAACTGGTATTTTTTATTTGTTCTAGAGTAACAGCTGTCCTGGGGTACCAACCTCAAGAGTTACTAGGAAAACTAGCATTTGAGTTTTATCACCCAGAGGACCAGACACACATGAAAGAAACATTTGAACAGGGTAATTTTGTTTATCAAATGAGATTGTAATCTATTTATTACAACAAATTAAAAAAATGACCTAATGAGTTCAATAATGTTGTTTAAAACTATAACTTAGGCTCTAAAACCTTTACCACTTGTTCTACTCTTGTCTTGCATTATTTAGAAATGCTTATGGTTTCTCTTCCCTAATAATTATGACCACAATTATTACCTTCTGCCAGTATTGAAGTTGAAAGGTCAGGTCATGTCCATCATGTATCGTTTCCGAGCATCTAACCGTGAGTGGATGTGGCTCAGGACAAGCAGCTTCAGTTTCCAAAATCCTTACACAGATGAGGTGGAGTACATTGTTTGTACAAACACACTGGTCAAGTAAGTCAACATTTTACAAAAACTGGTCAAGTAAGTCAACAAACATTGTACACACTTGTCAAGTAAGTCAACAAACATTGTACACACTGGTCAAGTAAGTCAGCAAACATTGTACACACTGGTCAAGTTAGTCAACAAACATTGTACAAACACACTGGCCAAGTAAGTCAACATTTTACAAAAACTGGTCAAGTAAGTCAACAAACATTGTACACACTGGCCAAGTAAGTCAACAAACATTGTACACACTGGTCAAGTAAGTCAACAAACATTGTACAAACACACTGGCCAAGTAAGTCAACATTTTAGTATCTTTCAATCTTTCCATTATGAAAATGGACTATTATGAAATTTTTGATGTTGTGTATCTGTATTTGTTATTTCCCACTGAGATTGTTAATTATGACTTACACTTATAAACACTGATGAAACCTTATATATTTTTTAAAATTGAATTTAACATTTTTATTTTATGACATTTCAGAAGTTCCCAACAAGGACAAATTACACCAATCCATAACCAGGCAGATCAAGCTTCAGATGGTGCCATGACAAGCATTCCTACATACCCTGGTGCTGCTAGGGCACTTCAACCAGACCCTATGGGTTTAGGTAATTCAAATGTCCATTATCTATGATATTAAAAAAAAAACCCATTTCAAGGTACTCTTGATATTTCCCTAAATTTTCAATAGTAATTTTTTATTAGTAATTTCATTAAATAAGAAAATAAGTTAATTAGTCAACAAGCTTGATGCTATTATTTGAATAATCATCAGGTGCAGCAGCTGGTGCTAGCAAGCCTTCAGAGTACCCAACAGATTTTTATCAGCGTCCACCCATGCAGCAGGAAGTTTACCCCGGATACCAACCTCCAGGGGGCATGAAGTATTCTGTCCACCCTTCAGGCACCCCACCTCAAGTTATGGGCGGCATGGGAATGAGACGCAGTCCAGCTCAGACCACACCAGGAAGCTGGGCTCACCAGGGAACATTTGCAAGGACTGATGTAATTTAATACTACTTTTAAATGTTGATGTTCAAAGAAAGGCTAATGGGGATTGTAGATATATTTTTACAATGTTTAAATCTTTCTTAAAAGTCAAAGATACATGAAATGTATAGCTCAAATGATAAATGTTTAAGGTGTGAAATTAGATTTAAACGTCATATCAAACAGGTAAAAAAAAAAGGTTTTCTCTCATCAGGTGACTGCTGATTATGGGGCATCTGCTGGGCACAGTCATTACAATACAATAAGTCCAGCCAACAACGGCACAGGTAACTACATAGAAATAAAAGATTTTGTATGAAAAGAGGAATATAAAATTTCTACCTGTCATGCTCAGTTGTTACCTATTTTTTTATGTCTGTTACTTCCAAGTACAAATATTGTGGTAATGACTTTCATGCTGTTTTAATCTTCAGGCTCCATGTGGCCCCAGCAGTGGCAGGCAACAGATGTAACCTCCCAACAACAGCAGCATAATCCTCAGCCCCAGGAGGAGTTCAGTGACATGTTTGGAATGCTTGGCCCACCTCCAAGTGAATTTAATGACTTGTCGGGAATGTTCACCAACTTCACTGAGTAGCTCTCTACCTTCACATGACCCAGATATTTCTGTGAAATTCTTGGCTAAAACCTAAAGTCTTTGGAATTTTAACTGAGATTGCATTTAAAAAATCACTGGTTTTTCCATTCAGTGTTTAGTAGAATTCTTAATTAAGATTCATTGTACTCAACAGAGATGACCGTCAGTAGTCAAGCCTTACCAAAAGGCCAACATCAGAAATTTAAAATTAAAATTTTCTACTTAAAATATTCAATTCGAGGGTCTTCCCAGTGGTCTCAGAGGACAGACCTGAAACCAGTAGTACTTAACAATACCAACATCAAGTGATACAAAAAACTTCTACAACATAAAGTGATACAAACAACTTTTACAAAATCAAGTGATACAAACATCTTCTGCAACATCAAGTCAGACAACCTCTACAACATCAAGTCAAACAACCTCTACAACATCAAGTCAGACAACCTTTACAACATCAAGCCAGACAACCTCTACAACATCAAGTCAGACAACCTCTACAACATCAAGCCAGACAACCTCTACAACATCAAGTCAAACAACCTCTACAACATCAAGTCAGACAACCTCTACAACATCAAGCCAGACAACCTCTACAACATCAATTCAGACAACCTCTACAACATCAAGTCAGACAACCTCTACAACATCAAGTCAGACAACCTCTACAACATCAATTCAGACAACCTCTACAACATCAAGTCAAACAACCTCTACAACATCAAGTCAGACAACCTCTACAACATCAAGCCAGACAACCTCTACAACAATTCAGACAACCTCTACAACATCAATTCAGACAACCTCTACAACATCAAGTCAGACAACCTCTACAACATCAAGTCAGACAACCTCTACAACATCAAGTCAGACAACCTCTACAACATCAAGTCAGACAACCTCTAAAACAAGGGAAATAATGTCCATAAATTCTTTTTGAGAAATTTGACATCAAATACTAAAAAATGGAATTTGTTTTATCATTACGATGTTGTTTCTGTTTTTAAGGACAAGAAAGTTGAAATCTTGTTTTCAAAATGTTTCATTTGACCATATTCACCCTCAACTCCATGTCCTGTCTGTACATACATTGCAGAAGGACAATTTTGGTCAAGATGTTTGTTATGTTATCTAGCTGAGGCATTGAGTTCAACAGGGATTGCCCTAAGTGTTTATTTGAAAATATAATTTCTTTTTATGAGAATTTTAAAGTTCTTGATATATTGTTAATTTCTATGTAGTTAACATCCAGCTCTGTTGTTAACATCTGAATGAATATGAATTACCTGTTAACTTTTAGCTGTGTGTTTTCTCTTATGAATCTGATTCCTATTATTGATAAATTCTTTGATTAGACCAAGAGAAGATACTTGATTGGCGTTAATGTGATGGAGTTTACATCTTATTGGTTGGGTTTTCTATTGTTTGTCACTTGGACACAACTACTACTTAGGTTGCCTTAACAAGCCTAACTTGTATATAGAGTTTGTCAAACATATTTTTTATCAGATTTGTTTAGTGTCTAATAACTCACTTGTATGACAATGAGTATCACTTAATTTTTTACATGTCAAAATTGAACTACCCCTGGAGTTGATCATAGAAATGTAACCAGTTTCTGGGTCTCAGTAACTATCAAGTTTTGGCTTAGCTATCGAATGTCATTGGCCTGTCACTAGGAGATCAACTTGATTAATCTGGGCCAAACCATCAAATCATGGGTACAATATGAAGGTTTTATCTCATAAAAGTATTCTGTCCACAATAGAAAATAAAAGTTTGGCCAACAGTCTGTTATTTGTTGGGTTTGGTTGACAGACATTTTAAGATACATATTTATGTAATGTGTTGCTGTTGATAGTTTTTTCCTTATAGTAAAGTAAATATTGTATAAAGTATACATTGACATAAGAAGCAAAGACATGAAGGAGCCTTCTGATTGTTAGCTTGTAAGGTCAACTAACTTCAGACCATGGCATGATCAGGTCACCAAATGTAACAAAGTGCCTCCAATTCTCTGTTTCTATATGGGTTATTTAGAAGTGCTGTACAGGACTGCAGAAGAATTAGTTAAGTAAAGCATTGACCCTTTAAGAAGTCTGTAAATAGATGTACTATTACTGTAATTATATCCAGTTTGAAATGGCCATAGTACCAGAATGTCAGCTTTAATGTACACTTTATTATATGATGATGACTTTTACATGATGATTTTTTTGTACACTTGTCTACCAAAGTCGTTTGAATGTTTCAAACATTACAGAGAAAGATTTTCAACTGTCGCTAAGTATTTAGGACTCTCTAAGAAATGATCTTTGAGTGGAATCAATGAAAGATTTTTGTGTCCAATGTTTGTTGTAAGTTGTGTATCAATATTTTTATTTTTTATCTTACTAACTGTACAAAACTTTTTGACAATAAACTATGGGTAAATGTATGTCAAAAAATTAATCATTAATATTCTTCAATTTGTTATAATGTAAAGCTTTGAGTCTTGATCTCCTCTGGAAATTCTCCTTTAATAAGTAAATAGTTTAAAGTAAGTGTTAATCAGGTTCTAATAATTTACAGGGGTGCTGGTCAATAGACTTGTCTGACCAGGTGGCTAACAAACTGAATGTCATAGGATCCAGGTGAAAGTGCCTCCAACATCTGCTGTGATGTACAACAAAACATATTGAACTAACTATAGATTTTTGTCTAGCACCAATACTTAAACAAACAAAGACATTTAGTTTCATGGAACTAACTCTTCTTGAATGTGTGCTATGAGAGCAAAATGTAAATATTTTATCTGGAGTGGTGAATTGGCTGTAAAAATGACAAGTAGAACTAAACTAAACACATATTCTTATGATCTGAGATCTAATATCTTAAGGCCTTGGCTAATACTTGGGCAACCTGCTCCATCTGCTCAGCAGTGCCATACAACATTGTCTTCACGTGGGACTCTTTTGCCTTCCGTACCTCTCCGGCTATATCTAGCGCGGGATACGTCAGCAGGTGTGTGACTGTCTTAGAGGTTTGGCTGCTATGACGGCAGTTCGAGTCCCTGTTGTGGTCTAGCCGGTTAAAATAAGAGTTGGTTGGGCAATGCTCAGTGCTCATTTGGGTCACTAAACTCTGGTCCCTTCGTTTTAGACCCCACCATTAGTCTGATCTGCTCGGCCTGGGCATGTTAGCGAATACCCCCTAGCCGTCGTATTATCTTCCCACTCCTGGTACCACTTTTCCCTGAAGTGGTCCATTAGCCAGGTCTTTGCTCCGAGACAGGTAACTGGGACATCTGGTTGGGGTTGGGCTGCTCCAGCTTTTGCCAGGGAGTCTGCTTTTTCGTTACCTTCGATATTCACGTGGTTTGGGATCCACTGCACTGTTACCTCACCACCAAGTCTTTCGAGCTTATCCACGTCTACACAAGTAGAACTAAAAATATCAACAATTCAAGGATATGATAAAATTGCTCTAAAAGCTAACAGCATTTTTTTTAAGAAGTACAGTCAAAGCACATAGATCTACAAACAAAAGAAGTAATAAAAAACGATTTAAAAATAAAATAAAAAATTTCCGATTCTTTTATATTCAAGGGAAATCATTCCAGATCAGTGGTTCTCAACTTTTTGAGATTCACGGACCACCTGAAGAAAGTGTGTCTTAGCCACTGACCACTACTAAAAATTCCGCTACTGCCATGCTTGAAATTGATAAATAAAAGTAGACTATATAAAGAGTTACTTGCATACATGTCAGTAAAACTATAATAAAATGCTATGATTTGAGTGCTCCAAAAACATAATTGAATGGAAATTGTAATATCTTGCTTTTTTTAACGAACAAATGTCATTTATACAAACCTTCAGAAGCGTAACAGGGTTTTCTGCGCCCTTGGCTAATTCAGGAATAGGGAAAATACTAAATTATACAGAATAAATTGGTTATCGTCGGTGCCCTTGGCAACTGCCCCGATGACAAGTCATTGTTACGCCTCTGCTAGACTTATATTTATAGTGTTATTCAATTCTTATTGCTCATTATAAAAAAAACAATAAACAACTTCAAGTCATAAACAGTAGTTAGCATCAGAGTCGTCACTAGGGTTGGTGTCACACGGGGCAGTAGCACATGGTGTCACCCTCTCACGACTTAACTTAAAGAACTCCTCCGAGTTTTCCAGTGCCAAATAACAGGAAAATAAATAATTTTAAATTTTGGTGTCACCCGGGGCCCGGGGCACCCCCTAGTGACGCCAGTGGTTGGCATTAGTAAGACTGCTACATATAAGTATAAATTTATTTAGCGCGAGCCTTGAGCTTGTACATTTAAGCAAAGCATATATCCAAACAATGTATCTTACTGGAAAGACTCCAACGTATTTCATCTTCAAGTCAGGAACAATGTTTTATTTTTAGTTTTTAGTGTAACCAATGCAGAAAATCCACAATCACAAAGATATGATGTTGCAAAGGGTAAACGTATTTTAAAAGCTTTCTGGAACAGTTCTGAGTGCTTCAAACTTTCAAGAAACTCACTTTCTGATGCACTATATTCAACGTAGTATCAATGAATTAGTTTAAATTCGATGTTTGTAGATTTAATGAGTCAATCGTGTAAGAAACGGACTGGAAACATACGAAAACCTCTGAACGTTCAAATCACCAAATTAAGAGCTAAACTGATCCTGTGGTGATTGAATATGGTCAAAAATCAAATTTATCAACAGTTGGTTTAATGCATTTTCTGGTTTATTGGTAAATTCGTACTTTTGACCAATAGGGCTGTCAATATTTTTGTAAAAGGCTGCTCGGGTACCCGTCAAAAATTTGAACGGGTTTCCGGGTTACTCGTTCGAAACTACTGTAAATTTTCGCCGCCATCCCCGCTATTAGACACATATTTCTTTGTTTATTATGAAAATGCAAGTTTAGATGTAATGAATATGCGATGTAAAAAAAGTACAGTGGTGTAAGAACAATGAGCAGTGGGGTTGTTATTATTGTTGAGCCTTCTCGTCCATGAGGGACATCCATCGATCATCGTCGGCGTATGCACTTCCTCCTAGGACATAGACCACCTACAAGATACCTCCAGGCATCTCTATCCTGGTCCAGTTTCTCCAGGATATTTTTGAATTCATTGCATATTCTCTTGATGTCTGCCTCAATTTTCCGCGCCAAATGTTTCTTGGACGGCCTCTTTTCCGTTTACCCTGTAGGCTCCATTTCGGGGCTCGCCTTATTGTATTAAAAGCAGGTTTTCTTAGTGTATGACCGATCCACCTCCACCGCTTTTGAAGAATCTCTTCCTCAACGGGCTTCTGTTTGTCCGCTGCCACAGTTCCCGGTTGCTGATTTTGTCCGCCAGTGAATTCTGAGAATCCTTCTTAGACAATTGTTGATGATGGACTGGATTCTGGTCAGGTTTACGGCCGTTGTTCTCCATGTCTCAGCTTCATATAGCAGCACAGGTTTCACCATAGCGTTGAAAATCCTTACTTTTAACTTGCTGCCTAGTTGATGGAGACCCAAACATTCCTGAGTTGCTGGAAGGCTGCTCTTGCTTTTCCAATCCTTATTTTGACGTCGGCATCTGTACCACCCACACTGCCAAGTAAACAGGGGGGTGACGACGTAAAAATATTTTATTTTACTTTATTTATTTATGTATTTTTTGGGATTATTTTTCTTTTTGGTGGGACGATTAAAAAGTCTTTTAAAGATAAAGGGCGGTAATCGTATGATGAGATGGCGGATTAAATTTCTAGTTCAAAGCTAACAATTGTTGTAATTAATCGAATTTTCCGGGACTTGCTCCTACTGAGTGGTCCCATGACCCAGGCCATCCCCCAGCTTTACTTTTGTGATTGCAGTTTTTGTTATTACAGTGAAAATCATTAATGGACTGAAATATTATTTTAAAAATTAATAATATAATAGAGAGTGTTTTTTTAAAATTATCGGTGGGGATAAGAGTGGAGAACGTGTACACCTTTTCGTGTTTTTTATTTTAAAAAATAATAAAATTTCATTCTTTGCTTGCAAGCACAACCCGCGGACCACTAGTGGTCCGTGGACAACAGGTTGGTAACCGCTGTTCACATTACATTAAAAGTCGATTCAAATAAGTAATTCTGAAACTAAACACAATATGACGTCATATCCCAACAGATACATCAAGACTGTGTCAATACAATGAGCACCGCGCAACAATCTAACATAAGCATTCTCACAAAGTGGGAAAACCCCATTTACTATCATTCTAGATTACATTAAAAGTAATTTCAAATAAATAATTTTGAAACTAAACAAAATAATTGCTAGATCTATCTAGATTTTACCAAATGCTGCTAAAATTACGGGAGTCGAACGAAAAGAGATTATTTAAAAATTCCTTCTCCAACATTGTTCTAAATATTACTAGCTACCGTTTGGCGTTACTGCTTATGTGTTTCAACCCATAATATTTATATTTTTTTCGGTTTTTTTTTTGATTTTCCAAGAAATCAAGTAAATCTTTTTGGTAATTTTTTTGCCCGTGCACATTATTGGGACCTCCTTCCTATTTGCAAGAGACCCGAACCCTCTGCCTGGTGTGGTTCAGTAGGAGATGCTGTTCAAAGCTCGAAATGACTGGCCCGACATTTCGAATCCATAAACGCTATTTCCAAGAGAAAATGTGTTGTCAAAGATTGTTTTTTTTACTATTAGACCAGGTATTACACCACAACCATCAGTAAAGTATTTTATTATAAGTCCAAGTAATACACCAATATCAACTGTGAACTTATACAGGGTACCTCTTTAAAAGAACAGCATGGGGCCCGTTCACTCAATGAGTTGCCTGGTTCTAATAAACACGTTTTAAAAAAAAATCTACATACTATACAGGCAATCGTTTATTTGTGCTGTGTGCGGGGCGGGGGTGGTTTAACAATAAATGAAGACAAAGCTCTGCTGGGTTTAGGTTAACATCCATCACTCCTGGGGTTAGGTTAATATCCATCACTGCTGGGTTTAGGTTAACACCCATCACTGCTGGGTTTAGGTTAACATCCCTCACTCCTGGGGTTAGGTTAATATCCATCACTGCTGGGTTTAGGTTAACACCCATCACTGCTGGGTTTAGGTTAACACCCATCACTGCTGGGTTTAGGTTAACACCCATCACTGCTGGGTTTAGGTTAACATCCATCACTGCTGGGTTTAGGTTAACACCCATCACTGCTGGGTTTATGTTAACACCCATCACTGCTGGGTTTAGGTTAACATCCATCACTGCTGGGTTTAGGTTAACATCCATCACTGCTGGGTTTAGGTTAACACCCATCACTGCTGGGTTTAGGTTAACACCCATCACTGCTGGGTTTAGGTTAACACCCATCACTGCTGGTTTTAGGTTAACATCCATCACTGCTGGGTTTAGGTTAACACCCATCACTGCTGGGTTTAGGTTAACACCCATCACTGCTGAGTTTAGGCTAACACCCATCACTTTTGGGTTTAGCTTAACATCATGCCTGGTGCTGATGTTAATCGTGTTGGAGAAGTGAGATGGAGGTGGTTGCATATTGTAGTGACTATAAGATACTCTCTATAATGATGATTTGTTGCATAGCGCTAATTGTTCATGCTAGAACACAGTTTAAATTATTTTTTTTACATAAAAGTCTTTAGATGTTTCATTTCATCAAGGACTCAGGAGGACTAATCTATAACGTAGGCTCCAGAAGAGTGGCGCAATCTGAAAACGCCAGAAGGCGGAACAAGCAAGAGGGGCAACTCTATATCTCCCCTCATTTTCTCCACATTCCACCATTTAAGCTGCGTGGCCGTGCAGATATCTGACCGACGCCGCGCAGCATGCAGTTTAGAATTATTGCCCAGCAAATCGTGTAAAATATTGCACAAAACATGGATGTTGTGCAACTTTGCACACGAGTTTCTTTATTGTGTACACGGACCATCGAACCTTAGAGGGAACTTTCCACCCTACCGCTATTTTACCCAACTTTTCTCACTTCTACGGATATAACGATGGTCTGGAGCATGGTTCTTTCTGGGAAAGTATTTCAATCTACTGAAAGTTCTTACTTCGAGGCGCTAGTCATACGGGGTACTGCTCAACAGTTTTATGTATATTTAACCAATATAAATAAAAAAATTTTGATAAAAATTGAGCCATACTGCCGCCCATAAATGCCATATTTCAGTCCTTAAATGCCATATTTCCGTTCATGAATCCCATACTATTTCCTATGAATGCCATACTTCCATTAGAAATTTGATTTGTTGAATCTTGTCCAGTGTGTCCCATTTATCAAGCCTCAACAAATTTCAAGTTTTCATTTTTTAAAGAACTTACTCACGTCCATCATGAAAGCAATACAAAGACAACGTTAAATAAGAAAATGAAGTTTGGTGTGGTTGGTTAGTAAAAAAAAGTTTAATTCGTATTCACATTCCTTGATGATATCTTAAACCATTTATTCACCCTGACTATGAACGTATCTGTGTGTATGAACATGTTTCTCGTTTTGTTGCCATAAAATGTACCTACATCTTTTATTAATTTCCTCGGACTTGAATGGAATCAATATAAATCACAATTAGAAGAACATTGGGGAAAGCTATACGCAGTCAAATAATAATAGATATAAACATCAAATAAGGCAGGCAGGAGGTTAGAAAATATGACATTTTGGCAGACATCCAAATGAGAGGAAATGAATATTGAACTTGAACTTTTCCCCAGCCTCGTCCATGAACAGGTTGACGTAGTCAAGGATGGGAATGGGGAGTGATCCAAAACATGGGAAGCTGAAACAAATGACACATAACAAACAATAAAACATGATGGATGGCCCAACAAAGGTAATCAGTGACTCGATTGTTCCTTATATAGGCCAAGACACGCCCCTGTAACAGGCATCGGAGGTGTCCTATGTAGAGGTTCAGTTGGACATCAAAAAGATCCACACTCTATGGACCCTGAAAACACACATGGCTTACTCTCCAACCACTCTAATTGTATGAATCAATCACATTGCAGCCTCCATTCGCATCCAAATATTCATTTTAACAAATTAACTTGCTCATAACTTTATTAAAAATAAATTGGCTGACCTCAGAATTTTCTAGACAATGATTTTAAACAGAATAATTCCAAATCATTGTTGCAAATAAAATTCTTCTTATTGAGAAATATTGAGGGTTTATCATAAATGATTTTAGAAATTTAACCGCGTTATATTAGTATTTTCTTTTGTTCTTTATTCCGATATCTTTTCTCCCGTTAAAACCTTGGAACTGAAAAGTTCGCGGTTATATTTTCAAAATGTTTCCACAAACTGCTCTATATGATTTCTGATTGTTTAACTTCACACAACGTAGAAGAAGGTTGGATTGGTGCGATTTGGAATTATCTCTCAAAGAGAAAGAGAGAAAGAGAGTAAGCGAAAGAGAGAGAGAGGGAGAGAGAGAGAGAGAGAAAGAGAGAGAGATTGAGTGAGAGTGATAAAGAGAGAAATAGAGTGAGTGAGAGAGAGAGAGAGAGAGAGAGAGAGAGAGAGAGAGAGAGAGAGAGATTTGTCCAATAATGTCAATGGGGTTTAGGGCGATAGGAAAAACAATGTATGAGCCAGAGAGAGGGACATAGATAGGAAAGAAATGTATGACAGAGAAGCAATTTATTTTTTAAAAGTGTAGCAATGTGTGTGCCAGTGAGCCTCACTGTCACCTGTCAAAGAGGACAAATGAATTTTTGAGTGAGTGCATCTGTTGTATGGATCGATTAAGATGAAAATGTTACAAACATTAAAATATGTTACAAAGCTGTTGACACAATAAAATATAAGAACTCTTTACAATCAACAACAAGTTTATACAGCGTAGAAGTCATTCACGAGGAAATCGTATTCCCCCGGACAGATGTCTGTTTAACCCTTGGGTAAGTCAAGTAAGGTAATCAGTGTCTATTAAGCACAAACGAAGAGTCTCGTCTCTCAACCCCTTCACCGATAGCCGCCGATGTTGACAGTGTGCTCCATGGCTTTCCTCCTCAGTGCCGCGATACTGGAACCCCTCCACGACTCCTCCACTTCAGACAGTCCACACTGGAGGCTGGATGACGTCAGGGTGGGGGACGGGGAGTTGCCGGACAATCCCCCACCGCTCCCATTTCCCGACCCACATGAAGATGGAACCATGGAATACCCAGCGGTGTAGGCAGAAGGTGGGCTACCGTTGCCCATGCCCAAGCCGTTCCCGAAGCTCATGTGGTTGGAGTGATTTCCCAGAGAGTTCATCGACATGGGCGATGTTAGACTGGACTGAATGCTCTGCCGTGGTCCCAGAGACGCCGCCGACAGGGCCAGTGGATTCATGTTGCTGTTCATCTGGGCCATGCCTGGCCAACGGCCATCGGTGGAGGGGAAGCCGCAGAAGGCGTCGCCCATGCTGCCGAAAGGGTTAAGGCCGGTAGAGGGTAGAAGTGCCCCAGGGCTCCTGAAGACATTTGTGGCCTTCTTGCGCTTCTTCCATTTGGCCCGGCGGTTTTGGAACCAAACCTGCAATGAAAGAAATAATGGAGTTAAAGTCTTCTATCTACTATACTAAAGGCAACCCGCAAAACAATGTTGTTAGACATATCCCCACACCTCCCAGAAAAATTGGAGAAGACTTTTGAACTCCCATCTAGTTACTTGACTTCACACGCTCTCAAGTCACACACTGTATCCATATAAGAGCCCCATTAAGTTAATGCTACACACTTTACTTGAAAAAAAAATATTTTAAAAAGCGTTTTGCAATAGATCTACGTATTCATTGCATTAATCTTTTTTGTGTTGTAAAACAAAGGACATTATTAATGCATATTCGCATATTAGCGATTTTAAAATAAATTGATTCAAAAGCCGATTTATTTATTTCTCGTACGCTTGGTTTTAAAGACCGATGGAGAGACATTGATATTTCGATAAAGTTAAGAATGACTGTGTTTGTTGTTTAGTTTGTAGATGAACCAATGAAAATTAACCTTGAACATTAACTTATAGATAACCAGCTTCGGATTCAATTTTTATAAAGTATCTGAAATTCAAAGAAGGGAGTTGAAAAATATTTTTTAAGAATATATTTATTTATTCAGAAGATGTTTTTTTTTTATTAAAAAAAAAAACACCTGATCCTTAAATTTGTTAAATTAGCCTAGTTATGTAAAAACTTTAGTCATTGTATTTTAACAATTCCATGACAATATTCAAAATACATCCAACAGTAGTGTTACAGCCCACAGTAGTGTTACAGCCCCCAGTAATGTTACAGCCCCAAGTAATGTTACAGCCCACAGTAGTGTTACAGCCCACAGTAGTGTTACAGCCCACAGTAGTATTACAGCCCCCAGTAGTGTTACAGCCCACAGTAGTATTACATCCCACAGTAGTGTTACAGCCCACAGTAGTATTACAGCCCACAGTAGTGTTACAGCCCACAGTAGTGTTACAGCCCACAGTAGTGTTACAGCCCCCAGTAGTGTTACAGCCCACATTAGTGTTACAGCCCACAGTAGTGTTACAGCCCACAGTAGTGTTACAGCCCACAGTAGTGTTACAGCCCACGGTAGTGTTACAGCCCACGGTAGTGTTACAGCCTCTAGTAGTATTACAGCCCCCAGTAATGTTACAGCCCCCAGTAGTGTTACAGTCCCCAGTAGTTTTACAGCCCCCAGTAGTGTTACAGCCCACGGTAGTGTTACAGTCCCCAGTAGTGTTACAGCCCCCAGTAGTATTACAGCCCCAAATAGTGTTACAGCCCCCAGTAGTGTTACAGCCCCCAGTAGTTTTACAGCCCCCAGTAGTGTTACAGCCCCCAGTAGTGTTACAGCCCACAGTAATGTTACAGCCCACAGTAGTGTTACAGCCCACAGTAGTGTTACAGCCCACAGTAGTGTTACAGCCCCCGGTAGTGTTACAGCCCACAGTAGTGTTACATATCACAGTAGTGTTACATCCCACAGTAGAGTTACAGCCCACAGTAGTGTTACAGCCCCTAGTAGTGTTACAGCCCACAGTAGTGTTACATCCCACAGTAGTGTTACAGCCCACAGTAGTGTTACAGCCCACAGTAGTGTTACAGCCCACAGTAGTGTTACAGCCCCCAGTAGTGTTACAGCCCACAGTAGTATTACATCCCACAGTAGTGTTACAGCCCCCAGTAGTGTTACAGTCCACAGTAGTATTACATCCCACAGTAGTGTTACAGCCCACAGTAGTATTACATTCCACAGTAGTGTTACAGCCCCAGTAGTGTTACAGCCCACGGTAGTGTTACAGCCCACAGTAGTGTTACAGCCCCCAGTAGTGTTACAGCCCCTAGTAGTGTTACAGCCCCCAGCAGTGTTACATCCCACAGTAGTGTTACATCCCACAGTAGTGTTACAGCCCACAGTAGTGTTACAGCCCACAGTAGTGTTACAGCCCACAGTAGTGTTACAGCCCACAGTAGTGTTACAGCCCCCGGTAGTGTTACAGCCCACGGTAGTGTTACAGCCCACGGTAGTGTTACAGCCCACAGTAGTGTTACAGCCCACAGTAGTGTTACAGCCCACAGTAGTGTTACAGCCCCAGTAGTGTTACAGCACACAGTAGTGTTACAGCCCACAGTAGTGTTACAGCCCACATTAGTGTTACAGCCCACAGTAGTGTTACAGCCCACAGTAGTGTTACAGCCCCAGTAGTGTTACACCCCACGGTAGTGTTACAGCCCACAGTAGTGTTACAGCCCACAGTAGTGTTACAGCCCCCAGTAGTGTTACAGCCCACGGTAGTGTTACAGCCCACATTAGTGTTACAGCCCACAGTAGTGTTACAGCCCACAGTAGTGTTACAGCCCACAGTAGCCCCACAACGTCAAACTTGACCTCTAATTCACGCAGTCTCAAGATAAAAATATGGACGTTCAAGATGTTCAGGTCGAGCAACTGGCAACACAAAAGAGACGAAAGCGAAAATAAGACAGATTCCTGGCACCCACTCAACCGTGACGCAACAATGCGTGGTGTGATGCAGATACCTGGTTGTCTAACACTCTAATCCTAAGTCAAGTTTGTAGATGGTTTGTTTGTTGTTGCTTTCCTCTCAGTCGAAGAAACCAATGCCCTATAATTGCTCCAAATTTGGTAGGTTGGTATTTACTGTGTAGCCTACCTCAAATATATTATTTTAAAGTATGTGTAGCCGAACGTCTACATTTCGGAGTTTCTTTAAGGGAAAATGTTCTACGGTATATCGATCCACATACAAACTTGTATGATGCTATAAAGTACAGCTTGACATGGGGCTATATGGTACAGCTGGGTATGCTGGTACATATTACTAAGTGGCATGGTGCTATATGTTACAAACTGGCATGGTGCTATAAGGTACAAACTGGCATGGTGCTATCTGGTACAAACTGGCATGGTGCTAACTGGTACAAACTGGAATAGTGCTATCTGGTACAAACTGGCATGGTGCTATATGTTACTAACTGGCATTGTGCTATCTGGTACTAACTGGCATGGTGCTATCTGGTACAAACTGGCATGGTTCTATCTGGTACAAACTGGCATGGTGCTATCTGGTACAAACTGGCATGGTGCTATCTGGTACAAACTGGACTGGTGCTATCTGGTACAAACTGGCATGGTGCTATATGTTACTAACTGGCATGGTGCTATCTGGTACAAACTGGCATGGTGCTATCTGGTACAAACTGGCATGGTGCTAGCTGGTACAAACTGGCATGGTTCTATCTGGTACAAACTGGCATGGGGCTATCTGGTACAAACTGGCATGGTGCTATCTGGTACAAACTGGCATGGTGCTATATGTTACAAACTGGCATGGTGCTATATGTTACAAACTGGCATGGTGCTATATGTTACAAACTGGCATGGTGTTGTATTGTACAAAATGGCCATACTCTGGCAAAGAGAGTATACCGACAAGTTGATGAACCCGTGTATCTGTGAACGTGCGTTCCTGCGGTCAGATATCACGTGATCTCTTCTACAGACTGCGCACGACGTCATGGCCAGTGTCCTTCAATAGCTAATCACGAGACCCGACAATCCATACCAAATACTAATGTCATTTTGTTATTCTTTGTTTTCTAAACCTCCACTTGGCCGCTGTTAACAAATCGTCAACAAATTGACCCGAGACAAAGGACACGAGCACTTCTGCCCTGGCGGCACGTGACCGCCACGAACCAAGCATCCGTCAAGGCCGCCATTCTACGGGTATTGACTGCGTCTCGCTTGCCGACATGTTCCCATGAAGCTTTTAACAGAGCGCGAAAACTCTTCCGGTTCAACGCATCGTTCGCGTGGGCAAGCCTCATAATTCGACTTGTAAACAAGGGGCTGTTATCACGGGACGGCCTAGTCCGCGATGCACAACTACAAATTAATAATTACCTTTCCTGAACAGCGTTATGCGAGCTTGAAGTCGAGAGGCTCACCTGGATGAGGATCGCTCGAGGGCTAGTGACTCGAAGCAATCCGCCGTTTGATATTACATTCATCTGAGTCGTAAAGCTTTGATTTCTGGTCTTATCATGGGCATGACACTCATGGAAAAACTAACAAACTATCAGTTGCATGCTGTTAATAGGTGCCAATGCAGAGTCATCGTATAGGCCCTTCATACCAGGGGCTACAGGGACATATGCTATTTAAAGGGCTTTAAGTTGTGATGTGCACAAATAAATAAACTATTAATTCTGAATCCCATGAACTGTCAAAGTTCTGATACCTTGTTTTTTTAGACGTATAAATTGATAATCAAGATTAAGTGAGACCCTAATTACTAATAAGCTTGGTTTAATGACGTCATGCTGTTTTAATTGTTTTTAAAAAAATATAATGGAGACTTCTATAGCCGTTGACAATGATCCCCCCCCCCCCACAACACACAATGTAATTACACCTTGTAACGTTTTGAGTAACATGTTTCGTGTAAAGATCCAACAAAGCGCTGTGATGACCTTCACCCACTGTCACCAATTAAGAAACACAACTTCTCAAATATCAGAAATTATGCCAATTTTTTCTTTACACAAAAAAAATGTTATAATTTATAAGGATATTCTTATTTCCCATATCCGTATACCCTCGCAAAAAAAATAAAAAAAATTAAAAAATGAGTTTAAATAGCTAAATAGCACGGCACAGTTGACAATTAGATGAAGTAAATTTATTGGTAGGATTGAAATTCAAATTGACATTTCACAAGTTACACGCCTAGCAAAAAAGACACATAGTTCTACATTACCAACTTAATTTGATTGAAGAGTTTGTATTAAAATGCAATAAATTTTTTAAAAAGTTTCAGGCTAAGAATGAAAAGGAAATGATATAAATTTTAAGGACTGTTCGTCAATTCATAAGTCTTTGAGCTTCAGTTCGTAAGTCCTTCCCTTCAGTTTCAAGGGTCTTCTCGTCAATAATCAAGGTTTCCATTCAGTTCGTAAAGTCTTCATTTCATTTTAAAAGGGATACGTCACGCTATTTATGCCAATTTTAACTCCCCCCACCCCCTGTCACAAATCTCGGACCCCCCCCCCTTAAGTACGTCACACTTTCGTACAAAAACATATTTTTTATTAACAAAATGATTAAAATTTAACAGAAAACACCCTGACGTTACACATGGATGGACACCCCTTCCCCCGGTCACAAACTGTCACACTTTCTTACACCCCCTCCCCCCTCTGGAGCGTGGCGTACTTTATGGACGGCCCCAAAGGTCTTCCCATCAATTTGTAAGGACTAACAGTGAATTTCCAGACGTGTGTCCATGATGATTTAAACTTGTCATGTGATTTAAACTTGTCATGTGATTTAAACTAAGGGAGATTAGACATAGAAATAAAAAATAAAGTTAAATTGCATGGCGCCCTGCGGTTTCCTTTATGTGATGTATATCCTGATGAGCAGAAGTGTGAAAAGTTCCAAAACTCCAGTTCACATCAGTTACCCCGTTGACCCAACATATGTAAATATTAGGTAACTTGTGAAAATCCCAAGCATTATGACTTGGATAAAAAATGTGTGTCTTTGTATAAAGAACTTAAAGAAGTCATTTATATCACTTGTGAAAAGAAAAATGGCATTTCTACTCCAGCAGCCACAAAATCCTGATTCGTTGTTTCTCTGTTAATTTTTCCCCGCTTAACTTTTCTTTCTTTCTTCCTTTCTTTCTTTCTTTAAAATTATTTATTATTATTATTTTTTTTTTTACATCAAGAGTTCTAGACTTTTCTCATGACAGCCCAAAGGTCCACTAATAGTACTGATAGTTCATGATTTGCTATGATTATAGAGTAATAGAAGAGTTGCGGACACTGGCAGGGGATTGGGGTCGGTTTGGTCGGTTGTGACGTCACTACAGCCGTGGGAGGTCTTAGAGTTTAGGAATCGATGACAACAACCTCGTCCCACAGTCAGTCCTAGCAGGGTGGGCGGAGTCATGTGGCCGGATCGATACTGGGTTGGCGACAGCAAAAGTTGGACCAGGGAGTAGAGTTGCGACTCAAAGCATCAATTAGGACCAGTAAGAAAAATAAGTTTTAATTTTTATTTTTTACTTGGCATTGCCGATGTCTCTGCCTGAATCGATTTCAATCATTTGATCCACTTCGGCAAATACAGGAGACTTACAATTTGTATGACAATATTTACTAGCTCTAACAATGAAAAAGAAACAATAACTTTTGAAGCTCATTATATGAGGTATGAGTGAATGAGTGTTAGTCTACAAACAGCTAGACACTATTGAAGATTGTTTGATTGTTAGGAATTGCTTGAGATTAACTTCTGTCAATGTTAAAAACAATATCATAGATATTTCCTAAATTTCGATGTTAGTGGATAGTGAGGAAAGCGCTGTGCAAGTTGGGCGCTCGTTCACGCGCCGATACCTGATAAACAAGCATTGTGATAAAACAACGTTTTCTCTCAACCAATATCCTCTACAAACTGGTTGTGCAGTAATTTAAACACACAATGTTCAGTTATCAACTGACCGATATTATTAATGATATTATCTCTCGATGCTCAGACTCCAATTGTTTCAGGAATAGCTCGTCCTACAAGACGTACTTCAGACTGATCACATCATAATGTCACAAACCTCGAGACGTCAAATGCGTTCATTAACCAAGTAAGTCAGTGCGTGAAGTTACTTCGAGCATGTGCTCTTCCTGAAATAAATTGCATCTGTGTGCAAAACACACCACTTTCGGCGCGCAACAATTACTAGACAACACCCAACTCGACCTTGTAATTGTTCCACTGCTCTAAAAGTCGTTAAAATTGATTGGTCAAAGCTGGTTACAACACTAATCTAATTAACGTTGTGGATTCAGATGTTTGGATTTAGTATTATATCTGGCCACATGATCTACATCTACTTCTAAACAAGAATTATGACTAGAAATCAAAACAATACAAATCCCAGAAATGTGAAAGTTTAAATTTATAATAAGTAAATGATTATATTGAAATGACATGGACAACTTTTAATTTAAAAAAAAAAAAAAAAACAAAAAAAAACCCAACAGTTTCGGTATTTTCCAAACCTTTCCTTCATTTACTTAGCGGCCAAATTTAGCCTATACAGAAACGTATTTTCTTTCAAAAGATGTATACATTGGCTAAATTTTTAAAAATTGTAATATATATATATAATTATGTATATCTTTCTTTATATATTACTGTATAATGACATTGGAAGAGGCGATGACTTATGTGTGGGATTGATTGATGTTTAATTTTAAAATTAACTTACTTTAAAAAAAGCATGAATGCATATAGATCTAGTTTATTGCATTATGTAAACATGAAGTAATTTTTTTACTGATAAAACTGTATAGCTTAGATTCCCTCTAAGACCAATGATAATTTTGCTATTCATTTTCAATACTTTCCTTAACCCATAAGGTGTATTGCATTATTTCGTTTAAATTAAATGTCTCTATAATAATTTTCATGTGATTTTTCTTCAGCGTAATCTGTTATGTAAATTGTCTATTCATTAGTAAAATGTATATTGGTAAAATATCATTGCAATGTGAAATGTCTATTATAATGCAATTTGTCTATTAACATGAATTTTTTTTTACTAATGCAAAGTCAAACAAGATCTAATGGTGCCAGATCTGCCAGTCATTTTGTTAACGTTTGTTGAAATTCCACCACTGTCTGCTCTAAACTTTCAGCTAAATACAAAGGTGTTTAAAGTCCGGCCCGCGCGCTTATTAAATTTATTTTAAATGGCCAGCGGGCTCTCCTTGTGCGAAGTCTCATCTCGATGTTTTCTGTAACGACATGATATTTATAATGAAAGCCGAAATAATAAGTTGTTTACAGTACAAAAATGATGATGTCAAATGAAGACAAAAATCGATGATGTTTTATCGTTTCCCAACGTGAGTATTTATTACGAAAAGCCTATTTAGTTAAATGCAGTTAGGAGTCCGAAATTTCGATGACTTTCCATGGAAAACAATTAATGTTAATGTTAATTTTTGTTACCTCTGAAAAATAATTAATGTGGAGTTGTGTTTAATTACTTTAAATTTTAAAACATATTTTGTACTGACATTTTGACACAATATTTTTTAGCGTTAGTAATATGTCAACATTAACATATGTTTATTTATTTAAGGGTCCCATTAAAAATAAAATCTTTATTCATATACTTGACCAGTAATGATCTTATAGTCATAATTTCAGGTGATGAAATAAAACATTTATATGGTCTCGAAAATAAAGGTCGCATTGTCCCTTTTCCTCCCATTTTAGTCATTTTGGCTTTAACATTATTCTCTTAATCCGGCTCGCGAATATTTTTACTTTATAGGATATGGTGAGCTTTGCAAAACGTTTGGACGTCCTGCTACATATACATGAAAAAGTCAGTTGCTCTATAGTTCGAGTGCCATAATAAAAAAAACCACCGTAAAAACCAACGTTATTTAAAAAAAAATTTAAAACTATAAATCCTTTATATATAGACATAACTAAAGTTATGTTCAATATAATACGCACCGGGCATAATGCGTACCGCGCGATAGACTAGTGTAAACATTTACAGATCGGGAAAATATTATAAAATTATGTTCAATATAATACGCACCGCGCGACAGGCTAGCATAAACATTTACATGCTACAAAGAGACAATCTAAGAATTCATTAATTTAATTACAGTTCATTCGATTGATCGGAAACTTTGATAGATAATTTTTATCGCCGCTTGCAAAATTACAGCTTAATATGATTCTGGGAAGTGGGTTAAAATCAATTCAAACATTTTGCGACAAGCCAGCTACTAGTGAATATAAAGGATACAAAAATCGTGGTTAGTTTTCTAACAATTTAGGTTTCATCAGTTGAAAATAATTCAGCCGTGAAGTGTTAGCTTGAATATGAATAGGGAGCCTTCTGGACAGTCCTCACTGGTTTCAGTGATATAAAAATAAATATTTTTGATGTTAGATAATAGTCATACCCAGTGGCTCTAAGTAAAACTTCCACTTAAATATTTGATTAATGACACTTTATTTAATGAAGTTTTATATGGCTTCACGCGTGTTACGATATTATAGTGCAGGCTTACACTAAAAACATACCTAAATGAAAAAAAAAATTATTTGAAACACGCTCATTTTCAAATAAACAATACGGTTTTTTTTAAATGGGGAGGTGTGGCCAAAGCTTTGTGACGTCATATGGAAGATTTTATGACGACGTGTAACGAGAGGGAGGGGGTTAAAAATTGGCCAAAATAGCGTAAGGTCATTTATTGATGGCCCCTTAAGTCAATCATATGATGCATTTTTATAAATTAATATACATGAATAAATAATTTTAATTAAAGCGATGTAAAGGTGGAAAACATTTTTACCATATCAAGCAGTAATAAAAGAGGCCGCATAAAATAATATACAAAGAAATACACACTTTTAAAAATACAAGATAATTTTTTTTTAAGTTTACAAAGAAAGTTACTGAAGTTGAAGGTCCACTACCCCCTCCCCCCACCATAAGGCAACATATATTCCAAAAAGCATTACTAATTAACATGCTTTTATTATTTTTTTTTTTTTTAGATAAATGATTTCTTTTAACAAAGAAATTGTATACATTTGT
The DNA here is from genome assembly GCA_002072015.1 of Radix auricularia. Taxonomy (NCBI): domain Eukaryota; kingdom Metazoa; phylum Mollusca; class Gastropoda; family Lymnaeidae; genus Radix; species Radix auricularia. Next base: position 93,046 of record MUZC01000196.1, on the reverse strand, counting down.
ATGTAAACATACTTACACATTTACTTTACTAACTTTCATAGTAGAAAAATCGTGTATTGTGCTATCGAAATTTCAATTTGTAATATCTTGTTCTATGGTCAATATAGCAAGATTTCATGGTCTTAAATCACTCGTTATGGAACGAAGATATTTTTTATCAACTTTATTTATGAGAAGCCCCTTTCACAACTAGCAACACTGATAGCAATTTTTTAGAAAATTCTTAGCAAAATTATTTAATTTTATTTTATATTCTATCCATGGAAAAAAAAATCAAATCTCGTTAAACTTCTTGTACTAAAGATATAATCGCGTCTTCTGAATTTTCATCAGTCATATTTCTTCACAAATTGTTCAGGTTGATATAACAGTTGATATTAGCATATCGCTTTGTTCCATAAAATTGGTTAACATTAATTAAAAAAATACGAGTTGCCATTAATTGAGATAACATAAAACATACAAAAGAAAAAGGTTGCATTGAATCAAGTAAAATTCCACCACCTGATCTTGTTTTACTAGTTACCTATCAGATGTCAATTTTATTTATTTATGCCGATTGTGGTGTTAATTAACAGAGAAATTTGAATACTTCATATTATTTGTCAATTACTTTAATTAGATAGGCATAACCTTTTAATAAATAACCGTATTTTAATTTGTGCTACTTTAATTCAATAAAAACGATATAAATTTAAATTTCAATAAGTGCCTCACTTTTGTTTTACGAAAACTGAAACAGAAACATAAATTACTACTTGCAAGTAAGACACAAGTTAGCAAGTTTGAACCACGATGTCATATAGGTACTTGTTCGCGAATCATTCCGCACCTGTGGAAATTGCGCGCAAAAACTGCCGTGGCGAAATTAATAGCACATATTTTTCGGCCTAGTGGTGACGTGTTTTTGTGTGTAGTTTTCATAAATCTATTACATATACCGATTGATTTTCCAAACAAATCAATACCCCTTTTTAAAGCGAGCTTAATTTTTTTTACGAGTTTGCATTTAACAATCAATAATAATATGTAATCAACAAATGTTGTGCGACCCGTTAATTAAGACTCGAAATTATGAATATTTATGTTTCACCTTTGTTTTAATCCTTCAAATAAATAAAGGCAGTTGTCGGGAATGGCTGTACTTTTAAGTGCCCACAAAAGCCGCCCTCAAAGTATGTGCCGCCCGTGGCGGACCGCCACACCACCCCCTCTAGCTACGCCACTGGCCATACCAGCCATTCAATGTAAAAGATGTTATAGAATAGTCATACCTACCAGCCATTAAATGTAAGAGATGTTAGATGATAGTCATAACAGTTATTCAGTGTAAGAGATGTTAGATAATAGTCATACCAACCATTCAATGTAAGAGATGTTAGATAATAGTCATACCAACCATTCAATGTAAGAGATGTTAGATGATAGTCATACCAGCCATTCAATGTAAGAGATGTTAGATAATAGTCATACCAACCATTCAATGTAAGAGATGCTAGATGATAGTCATACCAACCATTCAATGTAAGAGATGTTAGATAATAGTCATACCAGCCATTCAATGTAAGAGATGTTAGATGATAGTCATACCAGCCATTCAAAGTAAGAGATGTTAAATAAAAGTCATACCATGCAGCCATTCAATGTAAGAGATGTTAGATAATAGTCATACCAGCCATTAAATGTAAGAGATGTTAGATAATAGTCATACCAGCCATTAAATGTAAGAGATGTTAGATAATAGTCATACCAGCCATTCAAAGAAAGAGATGTTAGATAATAGTCATACCAGCCATTCAAAGTAAGAGATGTTAGATAATAGTCATACCAGCCATTAAATGTAAGAGATGTTAGATAATAGTCATACCAGCCATTCAATGTAAGAGATGTTAGATAATAGTCATACCAGCCATTCAATGTAAGAGATGTTAGATAATAGTCATACCAGCCATTCAAAGAAAGAGATGTTAGATAATAGTCATACCAGCCATTAAATGTAAGAGATGTTAGATAATAGTCATACCAGCCATTCAAAGTAAGAGATGTTAGATAATAGTCATACCAGCCATTCAAAGAAAGAGTCACTTTACACATAGAGGGAGGAATTAGCTCTGGTGTTTGCGTCACCTTTTCATTGAAGCTTCTTACGGTAATTAAATTAAGTCATCAGAAATAAATGATGAAAATTAATTAAAATTAATAAAAATAAAGAGTACGCCATGTTATATTCATTTCTTATGTTCTGTAACACTAATTTTTGTGAAATATCTTATACTTGTATTATCTTCGTCATCCCACTACCTTAAGTTTACCTTGTTAAATAAACTTAAAGGCTATACAAATACGCCTACTCTCCCAACATTTCACCTTCACCCCGACCCGTTGTATTTCTACGCCGAAAGTGTTGGCCAAACAAAAATCCGCGTTGACGTACTGAAGGCATTTACAAGACCCGACTAGACCAAGAATGGACGGACACACCGTTTCAATCGTCAGCATTTGTTATTGAAAACCTCAGATAATTTGTAAGGTAATAAGTCCAAGGAAAGTTCACGACAAGTAGAGCAGACGGGATTAGGCTAAAGTTACACCTGACCCGAGAAAACTGTTAATGACAGTTAGCAGTAATGTGACGGTAGGTGGGCCGGGCCTTCTGTGTACAATATTGATGTTTTCAGCCGCGGAGAAAGTACATGGAAGTTCAAGAGCGGCAGCTGAGATTCAGTGTTGTCTTGAGAAACTCGACCCAACAATAGCTCTCCACATCAGGCGCAACACGAGAGCCGTGGTGTAGTAACAACAATGCTGCAGGCGGGTAGCGATGGCGGGTGGTCACACACGGGAGAGGTGTTCAATAGAAACCAAAGACACGTTGTCGTTTGATCACTGGGTTAGAGTCTTTCAGAGTAAAGAGAAACAGAACGCTCCATTCAGTCGTTTGTTTTCTTTGACTTCCAATTTCTCTTTCAGCTGGAAGGACTATTCGTGTTTCACAACAACCGCCAATAACCGCACGTTAGAGGAGGTACAGGGCTGTCTGACGTCATAGTCTGGACAACAATCGGCAATAACCGTAAGTTAGAGGAGGTACAGGGACAGAAAGGTGTCATAAACTAGATGAGACGTCATGGACAATCAGACGATCACTACATGAGACCAGACGATCATTACTTAACACCTGACAGTCACTATGGCTAAAAAGTCACTAAGTTAAAACATACGTATCTTTGTTAGACCGGCTATCACTATTTTAGACCCAGCTATCCCTATGTAAGACGCGGCTATCCCTATGTTAGACCAGTCTATCTCTGTTAGACCCGGAGATTCCTATGTTAGTCCCGGCTATCTCTGTTAGACCCGGCTATCCCTATGTTAGTCCCGGGTATCCCTATGTTAGACCCGGCTATCCCTATATTAGACCCGGCTATCCATATGATAGTCCCGGCTATCTCTGTTAGACCCGGCTATCTCTGTTAGACCCGCTTATCCCTATGTTAGACCCAGCTATCTCTATGTTAGACCCGTTTATCCCTATGTGAAGCCCGGCTATCTCTATGTTAAACCTCCATTACGACCACTGTCTTATATGACCAGACAGGAACAGTATCATAAATTTACATTGCGCTTTTCATTTTTTAACATAACCTCTCACTTACATGTTTCTACGTTTCCTAAATTTCGTTCCTGATTTTGAAATATTAAAATAGCTTGCTGTTAAAATATTACACTTTTAGAACCGAACTTAACATTAGTACACTGTATTGTGTTAGCTTTTAGATGCAGGAATTCGGCAAAAAATTTATAGAAATTTCAAATTAAAAAAATAATTCTCCAAGTTAAAAAAAAAAAATCCGTCATTAGTCTACAGGACAGTGTGTCAGTGGCGCAATAAGAGGAGGCTGTCGACCATGGTGGCACTTTACCTATATCGTTATGGGAGAGGAGGGGAGAGGGTTGAAGCTGCAGTTTTAGTGCGCGCGCAGTGGTGGTGTGCACGCGTTTGCCCCACTCCAGGTGGCATTAACCCTTACACCCTTTTCTTCCCACCCTACACCATTGAGTTCCCTAACTACACCATTGGGTTCCCTAACTACAACAATGGGTTCCTTGTTAGACCATTGGGTTAACTAACTACCCTACTTGGGTGGTAGGTTTATAATTTAGACTTAAGTTTGAGGGTCTAAATCTTTGTCCAGGATTTAAACTATGGGCTTTAAAATGCCAGGAACTTAATTAACTATAGTTTAAAATCTCTGGAAACTTATTACAGTACAGAATCTAGAACAGTGGTGCCGAACCTTGTTAGGGGTCGCGTGCCCAAACATTCAAACCAAAAACCAACTTATTTATAGCAAATTCTCAACACTCCAATGAAACCCTAAAACGGGGGTTTGGCTTACTTGGTTTGGTTAAAGAATAAATATTTTAGTCACGTACTGGCTGTTGAGGCTCCACGTGCCAACTGTGGCACGCGTGCCATAGGCTCGCAATCACTGATCTATAACGATGGCGGACTGCTACGGGCTCAAAATAAAGACATAAACGTTTGAAATGAAGAGAGCGTTTTTCGCGGCAATGTTTCAGCTGACATTTTTTAATGTTTCATCACAATGTAGTCATATGCACAATTTTGGCAAGCAAAGTTTAACTTTCTCTTTACCGTTCTCCCATTCTCCACCATCCCTACAAACAACATTTATTCTAGAATCTTGATCTGAGTTTCTGAGCTTATAGGCAACAATCCCACAGAGACTAAGGCAGTTACAAGCTATAAAATAATTAGGATTCTGGGTAATTAATTTCAGTCTATGCCACTTGCGTTATTTTTTTAAAAAAAAGAAGTGTAATTTCTGTTCACCAGACCATTGACCACAGGTCAACGAGAGCATTAGCGCTGGTTAATTTCCTGGCATTGAGCAGTAGGCGATGCTGCCTCTTTGTTCCCTTGTCTGCACGCACTCATAGGCCAGCAATAAACCACTAGACGAGCTTAACCAACCAAGCATGACCAGGCAGGAAATAATAAACAGTTCATTGAAACAAGCAGAGAGCGCGGTGAGGGGGTAGGGATTAGATGGGCTGGTTTGCTTGTGTATCAATTGTTTATCTTAAATCTGGCAAGTAGGCACCCACTTCACTACCTCAGCACTTCACCACCTCACCACTTCACCTCCTCACCACTTCACAACTCACCACTTCATCTTTTTTGGAATCAGCGCATTTTGATTTCGGAGAATTTCAATGTCAGTTTGGGACATAACAGAAAATGAAACTGAAGCAAACTAGTTTCTGAGTTTGTTTATATTTATTTTCTCCTTTGCCACAGCAAGAATCATGAAAACAGAAGCGCAAGGCGAAAGGGAAAGTAAAAACGGAATGAGAACTCAAGCGAACAAATGTCAAAACGAGTTGGTTTGGTTTCATCCCCAGAGGTCATTGAGTACCGGCATCACACGCAACTCTCACCAGGATATTTGCATGTTTATGAACTTGGTCCTCGCTACAGGGACCTCCCCAAAGTGGACTGTGACGTCTGATCTTAATGAACATATTAACTTGTTCTGCTCGGACATTCTCGGCTTAATTCGCTAGAGATCGCCCCGCGCGGTCCGTCTAGAGGTAAGGTGGCACACGCCCCTGGTTTCATTGCGTGCCGAGTTGAGGATGGCTGGTGATTGTCACCGTCTCAGTGTCGGAGAAGCTCTCCAGGGGGCACCACGTGATAGACCTCCCTTCGTTTTATCGGCGAGCTTCCGGTTAACCCTTGAAATTAGCATTGATTAATTCCGAAATTGCCTTGTTGACGGGAGAAGGAGTGACTAGGTGGAGGTAACTCTAGCCTGACAACATAACAAACAAGTCGGTCTGTTTTGGGGGGTTTGCGTGTGGACGTTTGGTCTTTAACCCCAACAGGGAAGGCAAGTGTTGACTGAGATAGAGTGATCATAGCACAGCAAGGAAACATGGGCCGATGAGATAGAATGATCATAGCACGGCAAGGAAACATAGGCTGATGAGATAGAATGTCTTAGCACAGCAAGGAAACATGGTCCGAATGTTGTGAGTTTGACAATCAAGTACACAGTAGCAACACATGGCTGTGTGACAATGACAATCGGTTTTAAAATACACATTGGAACTAATAGTTTAGAAATTTCCTCTTACGCATAACGCAAGTTCGTAAAATTAAAAAATAATTTGGAAACAGATTATCTTTTTAATGAAACCAACTAACCAATCATAAGTATTTTCTGTAGGACTATGGAGTTACGTCTCAAATAATATTTTAAATAGCTCCCGGCCGCCTTATCCACTATGCACAGTGGCGAACTGTCCGTTGGGCTTACAAAATGTAAGAGAGACTGACATCAGGCTTTTAGATATGTAGATAGATAATATGCTAACAGGATATGAGTGAGCCTGACAAGACGTCACAAAAAAACGAAAGTTTCGGCTCTTGTGACGTCTTGTTAAGCTCACTCATACTCTGTTGGCACAATATCCATGGGCTTACGAAATTTTATTGGGCAGAAGTAAGACAAAAAAATATAACTTTTTGGAAACTTAACTGAAAAACTCCACGAAAATTATTGTAACCATTTTAATTAAATTTAACACTTCTGAAGCTTAAGTTTGTGAGAGTAAGTTAAATGTAGGGATATTTGCACTAGAAAAGTCGTATATGACTCATGCAATTGTCATTTCCTGCATCTGGTCCCTGAGAGAAGCACCTGGTAGTAAAGTAATGTTTGTCCCATTGTTTATCGAAGATTAAGTTCTTTAAAAATCTCCAATATTAAAAACGAAAGTTAACCTTCAGAATTTATTACATATATAAAAATAAATATTTGAAAACTTGTACACGTATTTACATTAGGAACATTTTTTACCAACATATTTTCAATCTGTTGCAATCATAGTTTTGTTGTTACCATAAATTCAAGCAACCCATCCCTTAATCCTTTTTCTAAATCTGATGAAACATCTTCAATGTTCGGATGCCGTTAGCTTCTTATACAAGATAACGTATGTCTCTTGGTTTAATTTCGAGGAAGTTGATCGACTATTTTCCCTTGCGGTAATCAATCTGTCTAAGGTCACATGGACCGAATAAATCTGTCTATGATCACATAGACCAAATAATCTGTCTATGGTCACATAGACCAAATAAATGTCTATGGTCACATGGACCAAATAAATCACATGGACCAAATGAATCTGTCTATGGTCACATAGAGCAAATAAATCTGTCTATGGTCACATAGACCAAATAAGTACAGAACTTATCACTAGAACTAATATATTGCATCGAATGAGTATGAGTATTATTTTAATATGTTGATATTATAGCCTCTACTTATTTAGTATTCTGACACCCATAAATTTTTTACAAGACATGATTTCATAAGGTTGTCAGATAATTTTGTTGGCCTACTTCATTCAAATGACCATTGAGTTTTTGTGTCTTGTTTAAGTTCTCATATAGTTAAAGTATATTTCCAAACTATAATTAATAGGCTTCTAGGTAGACAGTAATGTTATTCATTTAAAGCTTTCTACGAATTTAAAATAAATAAAAACAAGAACAAAGCTAGATAGGAAATAACGCTAGATGTTCAGTATAGCTATAACGATAGCATGACTTCCTATTGGGGTATTGTGCTGTTTAGCCTAGATGTTTAGTATAGCTATAACGATAGCATGACTACCAATTATATTGTGTTGTGCTCACCTGAACCCGGGACTCCGTGAGACCGATCCTTAGCGCCAACTCTTCTCTCATGAAAATGTCCGGGTAGTGAGTCTTGGTGAAGCTCCGTTCCAGTTCATTGAGTTGGCCAGGTGTGAAGCGTGTCCTGTGACGCTTCTGTTTGATCAGTTTGTCCGCTTCTGCTGACGACACCTGGTTTTGAGAGGCCAGGCTGCCTGGCACAAGACTTCCAAGGTCATCGGACGATTTCTTGAGTACTAAAAACAAGTTAAAATATTATTCGTTTGATTCAAATTTGAGTTATATAAATACATCTGAAGTTAGCCCTAAGGAAACCGTTTGTAGTTTCAAACAGGAATGTGTAATTAGAGTTTTGGTTACGAAATAGTTATTGAGTTTTGGCTAGAAAACACAAATCATGTTTTAAGTCAGTGAAAGTCGTAATAAAAGCTAGAAAATCGCAGTTGGAGTTTTAATTAAGAAAAGGTTATTTATGTTTCAAGTCTAGAAACCGTAATTAGGAAAATGTTAGGAAACCATATTAAGAGTTTCATCCATGAGATTCATTGGACGGTTTTCAGTGTTGGGTAGCTGAATTTAATTGGACCTGTTATAACAGTTGTTACTATTTCGAAGATCATTAATTACAACAGCGAGACAACATTGGAGTCGTTATATTCACTAGTCATACATCGCCATTGAAAGACGCTTTATTGACAAAGTATTTATATCAACGGACACTTAATAACAAATAGACACATCAACACCGGACAGTCAGTTTAGTAAAATCTTTGGTTTGACCCTTAAAAAAAATTCACCTTTGTGGCACTTTTCCCTAATAGCTATAATTTTTTAAATAAAACACTTTGGTGTCACTTCTAGGAGCTCAACCCAGGACTTAATCCAAGAAAATAAATATTGAATTTTATGACACTCCAGGACTGTATACAAGAATATTTAGGACAGTGCAGAATCTATTAAAAAAACAACAACAACAACATTAGAACAATCCAGGACTATTGAAAAGGCGAAATAAATGTAACACCTTCATTCTAGTCTATTTAAAGGTATTTTAAAAAGAGTTTTAAATTAGCTCGAGTCTTATTAATTTCGATAGTAAAAAAACAATGAAGAGTTCGTCGTTGAGATGACTGTCAATGAAATGTCCGTTGTTGAAGTGCCCGTCAGTGAAGTGTCTAGTGTTTGAAGTGTCCGTCAATGAAATGTCTGGTGTTGAAGTGTCTATTTGTTATGAAGTGTCCGTTGATATACATACTTTGTCAATAAAGCGTCTTTCAATGGTGATGTATGACACAGTGTCCAGTTATTGGCCACTCATACGACTTGCTGCTGATGGACTCATCCATTGTCATAAATATTGACTAAGGTGGGATGCACTGTCCCCGCCCCGCTCCAACGCCAGGGCTCCCCATTTAGGGAACCACCGGCGTCATAGTTCAAAGTTAAATTTCTTTAATATTATTTCTTTTACCGGTCGCTGACCGATACATTTTTAAAATATAAAGTTGAAAGTAAATGACGACCTGAAGACAGGAATACAAATAGAACGTGTTCAACTTACGATGCCCATTTCTGAAAGTCACTCATAACATAATTTAGGGAGATTTTACATTTATTTCCTGATAGTTCATTTCTATTTGTTTCCATATTGACCTTTATTAAATTACGTTCTATCGAAGATTCGGTTTGTAGTCTTAAAACTAAAAATGGTTATTTATTTAAACCCTTACACCCGTATTGGGCCAAAATAAATAATTTACTTGAATGTACAAATACATAACGGTTGTTTTATTTCAACTGACTGACGGGGTCAAGTCCGAACTAAGTCCTGGGCCTCTCTTAGATTTTAACAAATCGTTGCTCCAGTTTTGTTAGGATCTATTAAAGGACGGTAAAATTTAATCTGTTTGAAAATGTTGACAGCTGTGAAACCCTTTTTAAAGATCCTTCTTGTTGTATAATATAAAGTTATTTTTAATATAAAGCTTGGCATAAAAGATCAGATTACCTCCCGTGTTTAGGCCTGCATCTATGGCTTTAATGAGAAATGTAATAAATTGATGTAAAATTCAGCCATGAATATGGATAAACACGCAATCCGGGGAAAAAAAGATATGACTGAAAACTACTTCTTTGAATACCATGATAGCGAAAAAATTATTGCGGGTTATTTTCAACAGTGAAAGTAATATCAATACATGATTGCTTGTGATAAATCTACTTACCCGCAATCAAGGCTTCATTTTTAAAATACAAGTAAACTACGACTAAATAGTATGACGACTTTTCAAATTCGAATTTATTTCAAGTTTTTTGTTGGAGCAAATCAACTTTACCTAATAGACGATTATGATGACTTATTCCATTAATAAGCTGTTTTGATTATTTCCATCTCGCAAAATATATTCATATTTCAAACTGAAGCTGTTTCACTCGATAGATGAACACAACTTTCACAAGATAAATCAACATGATATGTTATCCTTATCCCAACAACGGGTCTTGAGTTGCTGAACAGGCGATACTACAACTGACCGTCTTCAGTCACAGTGTCCACATCCGACAGGCGGTACTACAACTGACCACGAAACAAGAAGTCTATCGCGTCAATAAAAAAGAGCAAAGTTGTGTCCGCATTTAAAGATAGGTGATAAATTGGCACCGATGAAGAGTGGCAGAGAGAGCTTTGTGCCCAATATTCCACCAGTTAACCTTAATCAGGCACGCGGGGAATAATGGCGTCTTCTAGTTTAGGACAAATAAATTAAATAAAGACCGGCTCCTATCGGACGTCCGCGCGATAATTTTCCGAAAATGAAGGAAAATTAGACCATCGGTGCTGTAAATGAGAACGGATGACGGTCGGTACGTTTAGTTGGTGAAGTCGAAGACGCGGTAAAGGCCCGAGATTCGGGGATTAGATGACGTTTAAGTGTCGCGGTCCTGCAGGAGGTAAGTATGAGTAGAGTTGACTTTCTTACCGTTGTCTGCCATGAGGGCATGATGGTGATGTTGGTGATGGTCTACCATCATGGCGTTAAGAGAATCCCGCTCGTCTCTGCTCATCTTGATTACCGACTGATTTGGAGTTAAACTGGCCCCGAAATTAAAGGAAAACCCATTTAAAACAAGATCCTTCTACAGTTAACATGGCCGCGGTTCCACGGCTGCCATTGGCTCAAGAACTCTTTAAAACCATGCGGGTGAGCCCGCCCATTCCGGCCTTTACTCTTCCAGTCCTGGACCCAGAGGTGGTCGGCCCCAATCGATGGAGCGTTTTTCACACAGCTGGAACAATGACGTGACGATGGCCAGACGTCATAATGACACTCAGTAAATGTGGAGGCCACAGCACCAAGTCGGAGTTGGAGCCATCAGTTGGACTGGAGTAAGTAAAATGTGGCGAGTGTCGGCGAGTAACGTGTTCGCGTGTTACAGTCAATAAACCTTTCATTTCCGTCAGGTGAACAAAACCGATTTAACTTGCGCCTAACTTAGGTCACTGGACATGCGGCAAGTGGTTGGTTGCTGACCACATCCCCTTACATGGGCGACCACTTCGTCCCTCCCGTGGATGGATTTAGAAACTCATGTTATGGTTCGTGGCTGGGAGTGTGTGTGTGTGGGGGGGGGGTGGGGGGTCGGGTATCGGGGCTATATCAAAGGGACGCGAGTGTAAGGATGTTGTTGGAGTTTTCGCAAGTGTATACAATATCACGTGACGGAAGCTGACCAGACGGCATTCTTTGCTCAAGTGTCAAGAAGAGAGAACTCTAACAAGGTAAAGTCGGCCGTGAAAGGTCATGAATCGTCCCCTCATGCATTAATGGACGTTTGAGATTTGAACAGAAAACTTTCGCGACATGCAGGAGGTTTGTTAAGAAAATAACATACGGGTCCTTTGAATTCTCCTCTCAAAAAGTTTTGTTTCAAGTTTGGCTGTCGTTAGGGACGCTCAAGAAACCAATAGATTTAAATCGTGTACAATTGGAACGCTTAGAAAAAACAAAACAAAAACAACAAAAATACAACTGTTTAGAAATTCATGATGGGAAATAATTGTCAGTGCACGTGTAAAGTGGTAGATAGCCCGGTTGGGGTGGGGGTGGGGGTGGGTCGGCGGACAAACGACATTACTAACAAATATGATTTTGCGTCATATAAATTCTCATCTATAGTTACAAAGACATTTCCTAGACATTTCACCCAAAGGAATAATACAACATGGGGGAAGAATTTTTGGCAGTGAATGGCACCCAAGCAAACCGAAGACCTGTATAAATGATTGGAATGCACATCAATCTAAGCATTAGGACGAAACAAACGTGTCTTTTAGGCCAACCTTACTTGTCGTTTAAACATTTTCTAGTCTGGAAAAAGCAAAAATAACAAAATTGTTCTGTAAAAACTAGGGGTGTACCGGATTTCGGCTCCGGCTTCAGTAAATAAGGAATCCGGTCATTTTTACGAATCCGGATCCAGCTCCGGCTCCGGTCCCAATTTCCCGGATTTAGTCCTGATTTGGCAATAGCACAATATCACTAATCACATGCCGTCACAAAAAAGTTAGCCTTCTCCTCAATTATGACGTCACAGAGTTTCGCCCCTCCGCCACTCCCAATAAAAGCCATATTTTTAATTTGAAAATGAGCATTTTTCAAATCACTTTACTGTCATTTAGTAAGCGTAAGGCTGCAGTCTAATATCGTAAAACACAAGAAGCCATTTAAAACTTCATTAAATAAATTGTAAGCAATCAAAGTTGAGCTTTTATTTGAATTTGCGCGCTTTGAAGTGACGTCACAGTAGTTTAAAACAAAAACAGCCCCCCTCCCCCCATCTTCGTCCCACACCATCTCAAATGTGTGATCTTCCTCCCCTCTAAGATGCCTGACATCATTTACGAGTCACAATATCACATCGAGCTGCACAATGTTCCCTTTGACGCCGCGCTGCAGTTTAGTATTTCCGCGCAGTAAATTTTGTAAAATATAGCACAAAAATGTGTTTCTGTGCAACTTTGCATACGAGATTTGTTACTTTGCACACTCTACAACGAACCTAAGAGGAAACATTGATCGCGCATGCGTAGCATCTATTAATGAATGCTCACCGCGCGATACTAATGTGTGTGAGTGCAGCATATGTTCCGGCCGGATCTCACTTCATAAATCCGGATACAACCGGATTAAATTAAATTGAAATTTGGTACACCCCTGATAAAAACCCATTTTGTTTATCCCCTCAAAAATAGACCTATTCAGTCTAATACATCTGTAGTTTAAGGTTCTAAGGCATATCAAGTGACTAAAAATTTTTGCGTGCACCTGTAATAAAACTAAGTTGTAGTCCACTTGTTTATATTCCACGCATGACACCAAAGCCAATACTGAAAAGATAGGTAGACTTTGCTACCAGGTCACAACTAAACGAGATCATAGTAACAGGGTCAGACTAGACCATATTAACAGGGTCAGACTAGACCATAGTAACAGGGTCAGACTAGACCATATTCCACGCATGTCGCCAAAGCCAATACTTAAAAAGATCGGTAGGCTTTGCCACTAGGCGTTGGAGATCGTTGTACCGGCAGGTGTTCACTGGTCACGTGGTCACTAGCTTGTGTAATCCATCAGAGGGCCCCGGTTGTGCGCGGTGTTGACCACAGTTGTTAATGAGCCCATTCACACGCGGACTGACCATGGAGACACATTACAGACCTGTCATAGACATAGTTTGGCTTGATGCTGGACCTCATCTCACGCGGCCGCACATGACCAAAGTAACACGGTCAGACTAGACCAAAGTAACACGTTCAGACTAGACCAAAGTAACACGGTCAGACGACACCAAAGTAACACGGTCAGACTAGACCAAAGTAACACGGTCAGACGACACCAAAGTAACACGGTCAGACTAGACCAAAATAACACGGTCAGTCTAGACCAAAGTAACACGGTCAGACTAGACCAAAATAACACGCCAGTCTAGACCAAAGTAACACGGTCAGACTAGACCAAAGTAACACGGTCAGACTAGACCAAAGTAACACTGTCAGTCTAGACCAAAGTAACACGGTCAGACTAGACCAAAGTAACACGGTCAGACTAGACCAAAGTAACACGGTCAGACTAGACCAAAATAACACGGTCAGTCTAGATCAAAGTAACACGGTCAGTCTAGACCAAAATAACACAACTAAACTAGACCAAAGTAACACGGTCAGACGACACCAAAGTAACACGGTCAGACGACACCAAAGTAACACGGTCAGACTAGACCAAAATAACACGGTCAGTCTAGACCAAAGTAACACGGTCAGACTAGACCAAAGTAACACGGTCAGACTAGACCAAAGTAACACGGTCAGTCTAGACCAAAGTAACACGGTCAGACTAGACCAAAGTAACACGTTCAGACGACACCAAAGTAACACGGTCAGACTAGACCAAAGTAACACGGTCAGACGACACCAAAGTAACACGGTCAGACTAGACCAAAGTAACACGGTCAGACTAGACCAAAATAACACAACTAAACTAGACTAAAGTAACATGATCAGACGACATCAAAGTAACGCTCCAAGACTAGACCAAAGTAACAAAATCAGACTAGCCCAAAGGCGCCTCCAAACATGAGGTCACGCGATTTCGGCCACTTTTGTTTACCCCCCCCCCTTTTTTTTTTTACCCGCTTTTCTCTCTTCGTTACATGTCGTCACAAAAACTAAGACCCCCTCCAATATTACGTACCAAAGCTTTGACCCCGACCCCAGTAAAAGCAGTGTCTCCTATTTCAAAAATGAGCCTGTTTCAAACCACTTTTTATTATTAAACTAAGGTTTGTAGGCGCCTACGGCCCCCACTCTTTTTTTTTTGTCAAAAGCCCAAATAACTTATCATTGTTTCATGAATACGAAATATTAAACTTCATGAAATGTATGCAAAATATTTTCTTATATTATAAATGTTGATTTTTGGCGCTTCATCACCTGCCTCAGCGGCGCGTGCAGCTTCTCGCGCTTCGACATCTCTAATCTAAAGTACACAAAATGGTGTCTATGTTGTATACATCAACACATTTGCTGACGTCACAGGTGCGTGTGTTGTTTCGGTAATTGGCGTTCTATTTTATTTATAAATCATTTTGCGCACCGATGCACACCAAACAATGACGTCATATTAAATATTTTTACAGCGCTAATCACTACACGATTTTTCAACTGCTATAGACTGTTGTACATCGTTCCTCAGTGTTCCACATCCATCCAGTGAGTGACTTTTATATTATACTAGCAATTTGCCCGCGCTTTGCTGCGGGAAGATTGAGTATTAGTGATAAGTGAGTGAGTGCATAAAAAAACTATATTTTGGCCCCCAGCGCCCACCAAGGAATAATTTAAATATTATTTCACCTGCTGCCATCGTGGAAGTGTATTTAAAAAATCCCCAACGTTTTATGCGTTACCTATTTGGGAAATAGGAAAAATAGTGCTTTTCAATTTGTATATAGAGTTCTAGCACATATTTGGAAAAAATAGTGCTTTTCAATTTGTATATAGGCTAGCACATATTTGGAAAAAACACGTTTTTGAGGTCCCGGTCCCAAAGAGCGTGAATTTTAAAATTATATTACGCTAATTTTTTGTCGCAAAAGGGTACCCAAAAACTTCCTAAAGTTTTATGCTTCTACCTACATAGGGAATGGGAGAATTAGGGATTTTAAATTTTTATATAGTTAATATTAGGGAAAATCTACATTTTTGCCTCCCAGCCCACATTAAAGAATGTTTTAAATAATTGTTCCCCTTTTACCATCGTGGAAGTGTAGTTAACAAACCCCCAAAGTTTCATGCCTTTGCCTATTTGGAAAATATGAGAATGATTGATTTTCAAATTTTTATAGTACGTATAAGGAAAAAACACGATTTTTTGGGCCCAGGCCCTCATGACCGTGCATTTAAAAATTATTTTACGCCAATTTTCGTCGTTTTGAGGGTACCCAACAACTTGCTAAAGTTTTTAATTAACCTACACGATGAATTGTGTAATTTGTGATGAGTCGGTTTTTAATACAAGAAAGAATTATATTTGGGCCCCCGGCCCCCTGTGAGTGGAAATTTATCATTCTCTTTCGCCAACTTTCATCTAGAGATTGTACTCAACAACTTCCCAAAGTTTTATGCTTCTACCTAAATGGAGAATGGGGGAATTAGTTATGAGTAGTGTGATGATATTTGTGCGGACTCTTAGACTCAGTAACCCCTGGCGACTGAACCACCCCGAGAGGAGGGGGGGTAACCAGCCATCGCAAAATTTGACAGATATGCGTGCATACTTTCCGCTACGGGGCTGAATAAAGGAAGTCCTAATACCATTGGTCATATTTTTGGACACAACCAATCAAGGAAAATGGAAATCACGTGACCATCCGAAATATAAGCCGTGCACAAACACCAACTCATTCTTTCCCACTGCCCAGCCACGGAGGTATTCTTTAGACAAGATCAGTCACCGTGTTATATCGAGGAAAAGCCAGCAATCACCAGTCTAGTAAGAGTGAACTCTTATCTTATTTTATTCATGCATAATTGATTATCACTTGTATTTTATTATGGCTGATTGATATCAATCCTGTCCGATTGACATGGATTTATTACCCCACGGGACACATTGTACCGTGTTGGGACCCCTGTATATTGTTCTTACCAATAACATGTTTGCTTAAATTATAATGTGCCTGCACACGCGATCTCCACCAAATAGATGGAGTAGCGTGTGTGGATGTTTAATTATATCTTTAGTTATGTAGATTGTTTTATTAAATTGCTGAACTCACGTATGAGGTGTTCGCCAAATAGGCCGACGCCCGTGAAAGTAAGCATACAAAATTAATCAAATTAGTATGTCAAAATTGTTATTCCCTTCTGGCGGCTTGCTCTGAACGGCTTGTCGTGGAAGGAGGAAAGTCATAGATCTATGGAATAGAAGATTCCCCGAGTCTTATTTCTATTTCCATAGACTGGTTCCTGGTACGCCCGAGTCAGATAGCCTACATCTGAATTCCCGGAATACGACCAGAGGTACTACACACTTGAAGCTGTCGGACCACCGTCCCCCTTCTTGTGTATGATTGCTGTAGAGAGGAGTGCTACCCTTGCCACG
>MUZC01000196.1:32014-70335 GCA_002072015.1 Radix auricularia | reverse complement strand
CAACTTCCTAAAGTTTCATGCTCTCCACCTACATGGTGAATGAAATTATTTTTAGTTTTTAAATTTGGGCCCCCATCCCCCCTGTAAGAGAAATTTTAAAATTTATTTCACCTGATAGCATCGTGAAAGTGTATATATTAACTCCCCAACATTTGATGAGTCTACCTACTCGGAAAATAGGAGAATTGGTGATTTTCAATGTTTATATAGCTAATTTAATGAAAAATCGTTTTCGGGGCCCTGGCCCCCATGAGTGGGAAATGTGATATTCTCTTTTGCCTATTATCGTTGGAAGCATGTACTCAAAACTTTCTTAAGTTTCATGCTTCTACCTACACGGGAAATAGATGAATTATTGATTTTAAATTAGCATATAGCTTATATAAGGAGAAAAACAGTTTTGGGGCCCCGGCCCCCATAAGTTTGAATTTCAAAATTCTTTTTAGCCATTTTTTGTCGTAAGAGTGTCTCCAACAACTTGCCAAAGTTTCATGATTCTACCTATATGGGAAGTTGTAGAATTAGTGATGTAGGCAAAAAAGTTTTTGGGCCCCCGGCCCCACATGAGTGAGATTTTCAAAATTCTTTTTCGCCAATTTTCGTAGTCAGAGGGTACCCAACAATTTCCCAAAGTTTCATCATTCTACCTACACGGGAAGTTGGAGAATTAGTGATGAATCAGTGAGTCAGTCAGTCAGTGAGTGAGTGAGGGCTTTCCCTTTTATTAGTATAGATTATTTATACGATATATTGACTTGTGGTGTCTGAGCAAGTGCGACCGACCGACCGTGCGTGCGTGCTTGCTTGCCGAAAATATTTGAATCGATTTTTAAGCCGATTTCTCGTAAGCTAGCGAGCTGAAATTTTGCAGGCAGACTTATGCCGATGATATAAATGATATATCAAAATTTCAGATCGATCGAATGGAGAGTAATAGAATTATTGAATTTTTAAATTATTTGATTTACCTCTATGTATCATGTTAATTTTTTAGTTAGAGAGTTGTGGTACGTATTATGTGCAACAACCTTTCATGTCGCGCAATGAGGTGCGCATTATATTGACATTACTTTTTAAAAATATATTGACGATCGGTGCGCATTATATTAAACACGTTTTATGAGACATTACTAGAATTTTGTATTTTCGGAGTGTTTTGCCCTGCGTATTATAATGAACATCCTTATAGTGTTGTCTCGTATATAAAGGATTTATAGTGAAAAACTTTTTTTTTACGGGTTATTTTTATTGTTATTTAAGTGTGTATTTAGTGTAAGTCTGCAGTGTGCACCCCAAAAACGAAACTCGCGTGAAGCCATGTAAAACGTCAATAAATAAATTGAAATCACTCAATATTTAAGTGGACCTTTTTATTTAAAGTTGCGTCACATTTCTTAACTCACATTTCTTAAAATCCCCCTCCCTTTGTCACACTTCGTCACAAAAGATTGCTCCCCCCCCCCCCCCGATGCTTGACGTCATTTATGAACGCCTCCGAAGTAACACATTCAGACTACATCGAAACCACACACCAGGA
This sequence comes from Radix auricularia, assembly GCA_002072015.1. Taxonomy (NCBI): domain Eukaryota; kingdom Metazoa; phylum Mollusca; class Gastropoda; family Lymnaeidae; genus Radix; species Radix auricularia. Next base: position 68,798 of record MUZC01000196.1, on the reverse strand, counting down.
TTAGCCTATAGATTCCCATGAATGGATAATGAATATAAACTACAAAACAATGTCTAGCATTTTTAACATTTCGACCAAAACGTGTTTCGGCTCATCAATGAAATATGGAACAGCTTTAAGTGACATCTTGTGTTGTTCATGACAGAGGCAAGTGAATGTTGAGGATTTATTACATGACAGAGGCAAGTGAATGTTGAGGATTGACTGCATGACAGAGCCAAGTGAATTTTGAGGATTGACTGCATGACAGAGCCAAGTGAATGTTGAGTATTTATTGCATGACAGAGCCAAGTGAATGTTGAGGATTGACTGCATGACAGAGGCAAGTGAATGTTGAGGATTGACTGCATGACAGGGGCAAGTGAATGTTGAGGATTGACTGCATGACAGAGCCAAGTGAATGTTGAGGATTTATTGCATGGCAGAGCCAAGTGAATGTTGAGGATTTATTGCATGACAGAGCCAAGTGAATGTTGAGGATTTATTGCATGACAGAGCCAAGTGAATGTTGAGGATTGACTGCATGACAGAGGCAAGTGAATGTTGAGGGTTTATTGCATGACAGAGCCAAGTGAATGTTGAGGGTTTATTGCATGACAGAGCCAAGTGAATGTTGAGGATTGACTGCATGACAGAGCCAAGTGAATGTTGAGGATTTATTGCATGACAGAGCCAAGTGAATGTTGAGGATTGACTGCATAACAGAGCCAAGTGAATGTTGAGGGTTTATTGCATGACAGAGCCAAGTGAATGTTGAGGATTGACTGCATGACAGAGGCAAGTGAATGTTGAGTATTTATTGCATGACAGAGCCAAGTGAATGTTGAGGGTTTATTGCATGACAGAGCCAAGTGAATGTTGAGGATTGACTGCATGACAGAGGCAAGTAAATATTGAGGATTGGCTGCATGACAGAGGCAAGTGAATGTTGAGGATTGACTGCATGACAGAGGCAAGTAAATATTGAGGATTGACTGCATGACAGAGCCAAGTGAATGATGAGGATTGACTGCATGACAGAGGCAAGTGAATGTTGAGGATTGACTGCATGACAGAGCCAAGTGAATGTTGAGGGTTTATTGCATGACAGAGCCAAGTGAATGTTGAGGATTGACTGCATGACAGAGGCAAGTAAATATTGAGGATTGGCTGCATGACAGAGGCAAGTGAATGTTGAGGATTGACTGCATGACAGAGCCAAGTGAATGTTGAGGATTTATTGCATGACAGAGGCAAGTGAATGTTGAGGATTGACTGCACGACAGTGCCAAGTGAATTTTGAGGATTTATTGCATGACAGAGCCAAGGGAATGTTGAGGATTGACTGCTTGTTGCACCAAAAAATGTTAAACGTCAGTAGAGATGTCAGTCATGAGAGGAATCCACCTGCTGACCAGACATGTTTAACAACCAGCCGACCCCTTCGTGGGACAAGCTAACAGGTCAGCGATCCCTAGTTGGGTATGGATGGTGGAGGTGTCAATGGTGCTGAGATCATTGTGGTGGGAGGTTAACATAACAAGGCGTTGGGTTCAAATGTGTGTGTCTGTGTGTGTGTGTGGGGGGGGGCTGTTGAGGGGGCCGTTTTGGCGTTAAGGTGGTGATAGGTATGAGAGGGATACAGTGATCATTTAATGTTTTCATGGGACTAAGCCCAGGGTTCATTTTGATCTTGATTGAAACTCAAGCCGATTTAACTGACTCAGAAAAATTGTTTTCGAAAGGAATCTGGAATCGTACGAATTTTAGCTTTAAAGAAAGATTTCCCCCAGATAACAACATTTGTATTGGCCTCTTATAATTATGTGGGGAAATACACATTTTAATAGAGGCATCGTAACTCGGATTAACATGATTGCATTACAGTCTGTCTAGCTGTGTTGTACAGTGGAATCTTTAGGTAAATATACTCTGTAGGCGGAAGCACTAGATGGCAATCAGACAGACTGAAAAAGATCCTAGATGAATAAATAAAATGGGATAAAAATTGGAGTATGTCTTTCAGTCCAGAAATATGCCAACTATTAAGAGACGCAAAGAAATAGAAATTTGCAAACTGTTTTATTCACGGAAAACAAATAATCCAAACTAAAAATGCAAACTATTTAGGATTGATGATATATGAGAAATTATCATGGCATCCCCATGTTGATGAAGTAATTAAAAATGCAAGAAAACCTCAGACTTTATACGGATAAACTTTTACAGACAATAATATTAAGTGAAACTAAAATGCCACCTTACTTTGGTGACACCTCAGGGGCCGTCCATAAATGACGTCACTCGATTTAGACCGATTTTCACCCCTCCCCCTCGTCACACTTCGTCACAAAAACTGCGAACCCCTTCCCATATGACGTAACAAAATTTTGACCATCCCTCCCCTAAAAGCGGTATTTTCTAATTGAAATTAAGCATGTTGCAAATTACTTTTTTTCCATTTAAGTAGGTATTTCGTAACATTTGTGAAGCCATTGTGAAGAACTGAAATACATTTTTAAAAATAATAAAACCAACCACATGCCCCGTTTTAACGTTATAATTTTATTTTATGTCATTGCTTGTAACAGCTTCCCTGATAGAGCTCTAATTGTTCAGAATGTTAAAAGCGTGATCGATATCTCAGCCCCCCCCCCCCAACGCACTTTTTTTTAAACACATCCCCTCATTTCCAGCTCGGCTCTTGAGGTTTAAGAAAAAACAAACATTTTGTAACCTCTTCATTTTTCAAAGGTTAATAATACCAGAAATAATATTTTCACCAATGTCAATGATATTTTAATTATCAGCAGCTCCAGGCTGTATACCCAGCGGTACCAGAGATGACATAAGAAAAGAACACAGATGACGCTGAAGGCAACGCTCCCTCTAAGGTTTGATGATCCATGGGCAAAGTAAAAACAAACAAAAACAAAAAACAACAACTCGTGTGCGAAGTTAAACTGTATCCATTTTTCTGTGCAATTTCTACAAAATTTGCTGCACTGTAATTCTAAAACACTGCGCTATGTCGGTCAGATCGGCCGCGTAGCCGCGCAGCTTAAAGGGAGCATTGATTGTAGGTAACCTATCTAGAGCCGCGTTGTTAAGAAAAGTCACTTCACTGCATTAAAAAAAATCCAAACAAAAAACATAACTATTTGTGTAATATTTTATCTCTTATCTTCATAGGATCTCATTCCCCTAAAAAATCTCATACGCCCATGGGACCCCATACACTAATTTGATAATGTTTTATTACCATCCCACTCTATTATTTGATATTTTTCAATAGTGAATCTAGTTCCCCATTGGGGTACAAACAATGTAGCATTTAAATTAATGGGATCAAATGTCAATAAGCGTCCCGTTCCATATGAAATCACCTTACAGATTTTTAAACGTTTTCCGTTCACATCACCTCCCCGTCTAAATATAAAGGTATCAAATAAGGCGAAGGTTCATCAACACATAAAGGCGCGTTCATGCCATCCTACATCTAAATTTATGTTTCTTGTCCCATTACAATCGGTTGGTAAATAAGGGAATTTACGCAAATAATTATTAAATTTTAGAATTTTCTAGAATGTCCCAGAATTAAGTTAATGATACGTTACATTTTTATTAATGTATATTTAGAATAAATTTAGATACTGGGATGCATCCCAATAGTTTTGTCAAATTATATTCTTAGGTATTATATAATAAATTTTATAAAGTATAGTAAAGTTCCCTTTTCAGACCATGTTGGCCTGTGTTGCAAGTGAAGAAGCGTTCACATGTTTCTATAGCTACGGCATATGAGGGGATTGTGTGGCTATCACAATACACAACCCCATTGACAATGCCCCGACAGTTCAGTGCTGTCGGGCCCTGGTTTGGGGTATTGAATCAGCACGCCGTATCCACTTCTGCCGGGAACGCGTGAAATATGCAAACAGTAGTCAAGACGCCGTGGAGGCGATCTACAGGGGTCTGAAGTAAGTACGCCGACGTCTAGCCAAGAGAAAGGTTTTCTCGACCGTCGTAGTCTTCACTGACTCACGGTTCTCACTTGTGGGTCGTTCCTCTCTGGAGACGAAAATGGTCAGCGTTATCCTGGAGACAGTAGGTGGAATCCAGGCACGAGGCGGTAAACTAATACTACAGTAAATCACTCGGCACAGTGGCGAGCCACTTTCGGACAGGATCGATATACTGGCACGTGAAGGTTCATCCCAGCCCCAACCGGAAAAGGCAATGACCCAGCTGGGGATGAGAACATGACTTAAAGAACACTTCCAAGACAAATGGCTTAAGGGCTGGGCATCTGAAGACACGGCCAGGCGCGTATACAGACAGATGCCACGACCGAGCAAAGTCGATCCGTGGTGGGGACTGCATGGAACGAAGCAATCAAACGATTATAACAAGAGTGAGAACTGAGCATTGTCCCACACGGAGCTATCTCTGTAAGTTTGACGCTAGAAAGGAATTGCCCGGTCGTCTGTGCTGTCACCTAGAGGAAACGGTGGCCCACCTAGTAGAAGAATGCCCCAGGCTGGGTGGGGATTTGGGGGAAGAAGTCCCGGTACCTGCAGAGACGTATCTCTATGGCGTTGCCCGCTTGATGAGGCTCGCGTGCGATAGAATGAACCGGGTCCTAAGAGCCCAAGGGCTCGACCCAAAATATAATGAATATTCCCCATAACCCAACTAATGTCAGGTACCCATCAGAGCTGATTGGACTTAGGGACACCATTTGCCACGGGGAACAAGCCCCTGCCTTCACAGAGATTCAAAGTCACGACACAATGATTACATTGCCACCATGTCCCATAACATAAATCATGTAGATTGTAGATGACTTGAAATATAGACCCACAGCCCGGAAGGAGGTGATAATAGAAGCTCAAATACTTTACGTTTTTATTTTTTTTTCCATCAAGGATTTGTGTACCAAATTTTGTCAATCCATCTACTCGCTAGCCAAAGTTAAATACATCGATACAATTTTTTACCGTTTAATCGAGAAATTAATCGTTAATTCCCGCAGCCGTAATATATATATATACTGTATTTGTTTACTTAGACACCGAAGTTATAGCCCCCCCACCCCAAGGTTTTCAGATGGTTCCTTAATGTAAAATTCAAAACACATACAGATTTTATCTGGATCATGAATTGGGAATTGAATTCCTAAGAGCGGTAAATCCCGTATATATTTAATTATATATGCTTAGTTACATAGAAAGCTAAATCTTATATTTAGTACTTTTAAGCTTTTACCGCTTAGGTGTGAACCAATTAATATACTGCATTACTTAATTAACCGTTGATGTTGTATTAATAGAATTAATAATGTCAAAGACGTAACAAATTTTAATATCAAATAATTTAAGATAAGAAAAGAACGTTTACATTTGAACTTAAAATAAATTAACAAACGCCATTGTCTTTTCTTCACCCTATTTTGATTTTCAACCTAAATATTTCAAAATTTAAAATTAAAAAAAAAAAATTGTCACATTCAGAAATAAAAATGAGCTTGTTAAAAAAAAAGTTTTTCAAAACAGATTAAACGTGACAGAAAACCCCAAAAGCAAGATTTAACCTCTTGAAACAAACCATGTTTTTAAAAAAATACATCTATCACTTAAAACAATTTCAGCTCTGAGATTATTTGCAAGATTGTGAGAGAAAACCCCACCCCTCCAACTCACTTTACACTTCAAGTGTCGTGTTATTCTAGAGATTTAGTTATCAGTGACATATAATACAATAAACATTTGTTAAATTTAGAAATACATTTATTTTCTAAAACCAACAGGTTTAAATATGTCCATTAAATATTTGAGATAGAAAGTCCAACCATTAATGTGGATTCAAAACAGTCACTGCAAATCAAGTACCGGAAAAACACGAGCACAAATTAAAAAAAAAAAAATCAATAATCCTTTGTGAACTTAGATCATCTAAAATCCGTAAGAGGATGAATTAATAGAAAAGGAATAAAAATGTACCCAGAGACATGCATCATGGGCTTGAGACAAACACCTACTCAGTTTTGTGGAAAACTACAGGTAAAAAAGTATCTTTTTTTGAGATTAAAAGGTATCCAGGGGCCGGGTGAGAGGGCCTCGTGGGCCCCATCGGACCCGCGGGCCGTAGTTTGGAGACACCTGGTCTAGGATGTTCATTCTCTTTTAGGTTGAGGCTTTAGGCTCATAGGACCCGGTTCATTTTATCGCACGCGAGCCTCATCAAGCGGGCATTGTCATAGAGGTACGTAAAGGTGATCTGGCTATCAGGTTTGGTGGGGGGGGGGCAGGAAGTGAAGGTACATGCAATTTTATTAATATCTAACATTATATTTATATGATTTTTATCAAGGAAAAATACACAACAATATGGACCCCCATCTAGAAACTTGAGATCATACTGTAACGTTAAAACTTGCCTCATTGTTGTAAATAGTTTTTTCCCCATAGAAATTAATCTAAATTCCAGCTGAATAGTTCAATAAAGAATGAAGGAAAAAACAATGTAAAAATGGACTCGCGGTCCATGTTTAAATGTCGGACCAACTAAACATTTGTGGGTAAGCTGTAAGGATAGAATAGATCCAGGGCAATTTGAGCTATCTGTACTGGAAGTTGGAGATTTAAGTGATGAGCAACTGAGTGAGAGGGCATTGCGTTTTAAAAATCACTCAAACACAAAACACAGGCAAGCACGCACCGTAAATTTAAAAAAGTAACAAAAATAAAAAGATAACATCAAAACTATGCGGATCAGGTATGGCTGTTGCTTTCTAGGGTCTCTTTTTAATTTGATACCTGGAATATTATCTCGTTTTTTATTATTGGGCATTTCCGGTTTTTTAAATAATATTTTTTCAATATATATATTACTCCAAACACGTTTGAGTGTGTTACTGAGTCAGTCAGGGAATAAATCAGGGAATACGTATTCAATCAATTAAATAATTAGAATGCCCCACATCATTGTAAACGCTTGGTTACTAAAACACAGTTAAGTTAAGGGGACGTCCGTAAATACCTTCACGCGATTTTGGCCAATTTTTTATTCCCCCTCCCTCGTCACAAAAACTTAGTCAGCCAATATGAGGTCACAAAGCTTTGCCCCATACTCATAAATTCTGTATTTTCAATTTGAAAAAGGCATGTTTCAAATAGTTTTTTTTTGTCATTTAAGTATGTATTTAGAGAAGCCATATAACACGGTATGAAATAAATTGTAAGAAATCAAATACTTAAAAGGAACTTTTATTTAAGCTTGCGAGTTTTCATGTGACGTCACATTTCTACAAGGGCGTAACTGTTTTGTTTTTTTGACGTTCTTGGCTATTTATTTTTTTGTGCCCTTGATAAATTGCCAAGTTTCACCTTTGCAACTTTTTCAAATGTTAGGAAAAAAAAAGAGAATTTTTAATTTTTCTTATTAAATCCTTTATATTAACTCTTGGCGCGTGTTTGCTTGCTTGTCACAAAAACTTTGGATCGATTTTTACCCACTTCCCCGTATCAAGCTGAAATTTTGCAGGCAGACTCGTGGTGACGATAAAATGATGCGTCAAAATTTCACATCGATCGTATGTACTTTAGATAAATTAATGGGATTTTAGATTATCTCTATGTATTTCTATGTAGCGTGTAAATGTTATGCTAGTCTGTCGTGCAGGGCGTATTATTTCAAGATAATCAATACTTTTAGTTATATCTCAAATATATAGAATTTATAGTCAAAAGTTTTGGTTTAAATTTTTTAAATTTATGGCTATAATTAGGTAGTCTGACAGTGACAGTCATACAACGTGAAAATAAAAAATCATGTTAAGCCTGGTCCCTTTTGGAACTCAGGACGTGTTAGCGCATTTTCGTATTATGTATCAGTACTTATGTTAGATATCAGCATTATGTAGTTATCAGTAATTGTGTTTAGATTTTAGACATATTTTATGAATTTTCTTGTGTAATGAATATACCTGACATTTTTTTAATTTAAAAGTCATTTCTTTACATTTAAAAAAAAATTATTTTCTCTTTAATCTAACTACAAGTCACCACAAATGATGACGTAAAACTCTCTAAACTTTTACACATATTCTAATGACGTCAACAAAAAAACAAAAAAACAAAAAACAAACTAATTCTTTTGCACGCCTTCGCACCACTCTTGAATGCTTGAAAAATGATGTATTCGACTTCCGGCAATGGCGGCCGTTCCCTGCGCCAGTGTTACCTCTCGATTCGCAACGTTTTTTGGTAGTTTTAACGGGGTTTTTTAACGGATCGAGTAACTGAGTGTTGATACACAAATGGCAGGTCAGGACATACAAAAAACATATATACATCATGGGTCTAGGACTTATGGATGCTGTGATCAAAGGTGATGACAGACGGACAAAACGGGTGCAATAGCGCATTCGACTTCTCGAAAATGCGCTAAAAATGCAAAAGACAGGAACATTACTAATTTACTGTTTATTATTTAGATAAATAATACTAAATAAATTGGTGGATAAAACTGCGTATTGTTGCGTCAATACAGACTACAGCATTACTTCAAGTATGATGTATTATAAATAAAAATAACAGTGTTAATGTGTCGCACTCACTATCTCATATATTACGGTAGAAACTCAGAATTATAAGTAAATTTAAGTAACAATCAACAGATCCACTTTTATGTCATAGCTTTAATCTCTGCAAAATTATTGATTATTTCATCAAATTTATTTGACTGGTAAGTCCACGTTCGATGGAAAGAAGAGCTAGAGATGATGTGCATTGTTGACCTGACGCAGATCTTAAGTAATTTTTGATAATTTTTTGATTGCTGAAACTCCCTTCAGCAGTGGTTACTGTCGTTAGCATTGTAAAAAATGTTTTCAGAGTTCGTTGGATATTTGGGTACTATTCTTGCAATTCCCATGTAGCGAGAACATTTAGAAAGATGTAACTGAAACATGTCATCGGCTTTTTTGTTAAGCAATAGTTCAATCATTTGGTATTTAAAGCATTTTATTTCAATTATACATTGCTCTTTATTTATTTGAGGATATTTTCCTTATAATAGACCAGTTTTAGATTGTAAATCTGTCATTGCAAAATATTGAAAAGTCTTCTGATATTTTTTTCAGAGAAACAAATCTGTCGTTTAACTGCATCATTATTGACTCAATGATTGCACCAAAAAATTGTGAATTTCTCAAATTAGGCCCTTCATCTTCAGCATGCTCTCCTGTCATTTTTTTCGTTTTGCTTTCCTTTTTTGAACTGCCTCGATTTTCATTTTAATACACGTGTCTCCAATTAGGGCAATTTTTATTTTTTATAGATTTCGTTAGTTCTTAGAACTTCAAAGTCATTAAAAAATCTTTTATATTAGCAAAAAATGATCGATAAATATCCTGGGCTTTTTTAGTGCTAAATTAACGTGTTTATTTTTAACTATATCAAGTTCCAAATAGTTAGAAATTTATAAACGCAATGTACTTGTAACTATCGATCTCATGGTGCAAATGATTTAGCAATAGATAATGCGTCACCATGTAAGTGATAATCCTTCATTTCAATTTATACTAAAATAATTTTTTCCAGTTTCACATAAACAGCCATTGCAGCATTTACTTTGGAACACCATCTTGTGTGCATGCGTATGCTTCTTTAGGCCGATTTATGTGTCTGAGAATACTTTTTGCCCATTTACTAGTAGACGAGAAGAAAAAATTGTACAATCCTGTAAATTTTCTAAAAATATCACTTTTCGGTAATTATTTTTTAAATTGTTTTATCCAACCACCAAAGCAACATGACCTTTTTGTAGTAAAGCCATGTCATAACGTCACATTGAATTAAGAATGAAAAGAGTTTGTATAGTTAGCTATGATTAATATTTCATCATCACGGGGTCAGAATGTCACAATGGCATCCGTGATGGTACCAAAGGATTAGCGTGTCTCACTTTCACATTTCTCCACGTGTACTCGCTTTTATAACAGTCTCTAGTATGACGATGAGTCCCGTTGTGGCGATATTATGATTTTTGCAGATTTAAATGACTGCACGTTTCATTGAGTGTTGGCACCGGTATTAGAATCAACGAGATGTAGGCTGTGAATCACTGTTTTGTGTGTGTAAGCCATGTCCAAATTCATTTTTTAAAGCATACTTTCATTCATTTATCATTTAGTAAGTTTCTAGTTTTAATCGGGATAGTTCTTGTTAAATGTCAATATAGTGAATATAGTCAATCTTATTACTTATTTATTTTATTAACGATACAAACAATTACCCAGCTTTCTGCTCAACTAAATGAGGGGTGAGACTGCAATCAGGCTTATAAAAAATTTAATGGAAAGGACGTAAACAAGGTAAGGGTTAGCCTGACCGGACGTAACAAAACAGTGAACGTTTCGGCAAAGAGCCTTTTTCAACGGACATACAATACACAAATAAAACGAATAAAAAAAAATAAAAACTAAAATTAAGAAACTTAGCTGCGGTGAAATCCATTTAATTTCTTCTCAACTGTTTTTCTACATTCATAGCTACTTATTTGCTTTGATCGTCAATACTTTGCTCTATCGTTCTTTGACTGTAAGGTATATGCGCTTGAAATTGTTGCAAAAGTTATAGCTAACTTTATGTATTCCATTAGTTTACCTGTGAGTAGCTTCTGCAAAGCATTTTTAACACCAGATAGTCAGTGGCGTAGCCTGGGTATTTTCTGCGCGGGGCAGAACTCAGGTTCACCGCCTTTACCCCAATTACCTTGAAAGAAATGTAGATGCTATAAGCCAGTGGACCTCTTTTTAAAGTCAAAACTACCCACCGACACCAATTGAAAAAAAAACTGGTACATAAATGCATAGTATCTAAAAAGATTGTGATGAAAAGGTATTTATTGAAATTATATTTTTTGTTTAAAATAAATTACTTTGAATAATGTGATATGAGTCTAAGAACGAATCAATGTTTGTGAGTAGCAATAGCAAATCCCCACGAGCATTAATTTCCATCCCGTTTCTATTTTTTGTGATGAAGTTCATAATGACAATTAATCCACATTCTACAAAATAAGAGAAAGGGAAAGCATTCAACAACTTATGTACAATAACCCACAATGCTAGATACAAAAACTGGGATCTGCTTTCCTAACCAGAAAAAAAATTACTAGTGCTCTTTGTTTTTCATATTCCTTTAGGTGAATAGATGTATAGTGAAAAATATTTTCAACATCAAACAATATTTAGTACTGCCTCAATGCACCTTTATTTAGTTAAAACTGTAAAATGTATAAAAAATGTGGGCGTTTTCACCCAATGGACCCTTTTGAACTATAAGTCATAAACCAGCAAGGTCAGCAAACTATAAAACACATTAACTAAACATTAAGTTTACTAAGAGTCAGAATATATTACTGAAATAAGTCAGTATATCATCATTACTTGCTCAGTCTTTCCAAGAAGGGTTGACTTTGCACAGTTCGGAAATTGTTTGCGGTGACTTCAATGGTTTGTAACAGGAATTACTTTCGCTTTTCTTGCTTTGTAGCAGAGGTATTAAAATCTCTTGCCAGTGCAATGTCTCTTTTAGCACTATCATTAACTACTTTAATTACCTGGACTGTTTCCAATGACTTCTGATAGGGTTCCAGTTGAGACCACTTGCTGATTTCTTCTGAAAGAATAACTAAGAATGCTGAAGAATGACACTGTACGAGCTCCCTCAAAGGATTCAACATACTTTTCAATGATATCTTTATCAGAGCTTCTCCTTGAGCGAGTTGAGTTCAGCTGACAGGACTGCTTATTAAAATCACAAAGTCTGCACACCATTGCCTGTCTTGTTTCTTCCCGAACCTTGTCAGAAAACAAACTCAGGGTAACTAGTTCACCAAGGTACCACAGGTGCCTTCCAAGAGTGGATGTTGCTGCTTCGGAAATGATGACTGAAGTTGAAGAGTACTTGTGGCAGGCTTTGAACAGCTCCAAGTTATTTAAAGGCGCATGCATTACAGGCATTCGTGCTTGTTGTCCAGGCCTTGGCGTATAAAAGTAAAACAAACAGGGAGAACTCTAAACAGGCAAAAAAACGTTCACGCTTAGTCATATGAAACTGTTCTTGAAAAAGATAGTTAGTGCGTGTACAGAATTTTGGACATCCACCTTGCATGGTGAAATGCCCCAGGACTTCTGAATGAGACCCCTCATGATGGAGTCTCACCTAAGAAGATCAGTTTAAGTTCAAGCAGTTCCTTGTAATCTTCTCTGGGAAAAGACTTGCTAAGAGTTTCGCTGACAAACAATATTGCATTAGCTTCCATTAAGTTAAGATTTTCAGTTAGCCATTTGTATGAGCAACTGGTATGTAATGTTTGGTCGATGGCTGGCCAAAATTCCTGAAATCAACGAAACAATGGAACATTTGGACCTGCTATTGTCGGACCTCCTGTTGTTGGACCTCCCGTTGTTAGACCTGCTGTTGTTGGACCTCCTGTTGTTGGACCTCCTGTTGTTGGACCTTCTGTTGTTGGACCTGCTGTTGTTGGACCTCCTGTTGTTGAACCTGCTGTTGTTGGACCAAAGACAACTTTGAATGCAGCCCCACAGATCAACTCGAGCACATGATGCCTGCATACAAACCACAACAGATCTTTCTGTAACTTTTGCTCTAGCAAGATGCAAGATCCATTTGAAAGACCAGTGTTTGATGAAATGGTGTCAAATGAAATATCAGCCACTTTATTGTGCAGGAGTCATTCAAGAAGTGTTATCTTAGTAACTGCAGCAATTTGTTCTCCGGTTCCTTGAGAAAACTAGGGAATGCCAAACAACTTTTCACCATTTACCCCAGTCACCACAACTGCTACACAATCTTCTTTTTCTGGTTTACCTTTAATACCTGGGAGCTATTTTCTATCTATATGTACAACCCAAAGGACGTTCAAATAATTGTGACTTATCAGCTTTTGCATGTTGTTCTCTATGGATCATTCTGGATCGACGAATATAGGTGAATGATATTGCCCTTTTATTTACACCTGGACCATAAGTGTTAGCAGCTTCTGAAATGATGAAGGCTGCTTTTATGTCACTTACGTAAGAACAGTCTAAGGCTGCTGACATTGCAGGTGAGATAGCTTCGGCTGATGGTACACGTTTATGACCTCTGGTCTTCCTGGGCTGCATCTGGTCACTGCCACAGCCATCAGATTGATCTTCTGTACAGCTCAAGAATTTATCATCAATTCATCCAATACAGCTTTCAGCCATTTCTTTTCTCTTCTTCTCCTGCTGTCTCTGTGCTTCCAATTTCTTATTCTTTGCTTCTTTCCTTATCTCTTGACTAGTTAATTCTTCATTTACTGAACGACCGCTGATCAATCAAAAACTTTTTATTTTACTCAGTGCTCTAAAATTCACTGCATCACAGAGTCAAAGAGTTGATCCATTGATTTCTCATATTCTGATTATTTGGCATGTTGAGATATTGTTTTTCGCCCCTTGTTGCGGAATATATTTCTTAAATGATCAAATATATTTTCAAGCTATCAACCAATATTTCTGTTTTCTGTAGTTGTTTCTAGAGCCTTGTTCCAGAGTTCACAGACTTTCTGCATTACTACATTTATGACTTCTTTCGATCAATGTGTGAATTAGTTTGACTCATCACTATTGGAAAATTGAGAATTCGTGCTAAATACGTGAACTTTGAGTGGATCGAGGCAGTACTAAATATCTTTTAAATTAAAAAATAAACATCACTTTTCATTATTAACACAAAAGGAACACAAAACTTAATGAGCACCAACATTTTATTTTTAGGCACTTACTATGAATTACCCTACAGAATATGTGGTATACTTGTTCAAACATTTGTTGACGTTCCTTATTTGTAATTATCTAGTATAATAAAAGGTAATTTTCTGTCCGTTCTGCCTGGTCCTCGATAGCGAGGGGGGAGGGGGTGTCCCGAGATTTGTGACAAGGGGGATGGGGGAGTTCAAAATAGTAAAAAATAGAGTGACGTACTTTCTGGGGACCCCCCCCCCCAAAAAAAAAAAAAAAAAAAAAAGTTCGTCACACTTTCGTAAAAAAATTATATTTTTTAATTAACAAAATAATTAAAATTTAATATAAAACACCGTGACGTCACACATGGCCGGACACCCCCTACCCCCTGTCACAAACGGTCACACTTTCTTAAACCCCCTCCCCCCTCTGGAGCGTGACGTACTTTATGGACGGCCCCTTATGACAAAGTGTTAATATTAAAAAATCCATTGTTAGTGCATGTTACAGGATCAGGTATCGTATTCCCAAATATGATTATCATTTCTCACACTCCATTAAAATTTAAGTTAAAAGAAATGTGAACAAAGATATTACTGTTTTCACAGACTGACGCCTACAACGTTTATAACGAAAGTTGATTTTTTAAAAATGTTTGACCTTTATGTAGTCTGTAAACTGTAAGGAAAACACAATATGGAAACATTTTAACAGCCCACTGTCCTGAAAATGAATGACAATATTTAGTTTTTAAAGTATATTTAGTTAACTTTTTTTTTTATTGATTCATAAATGCCTATGAATTTTTACATATGCAGTTCACTCATTCTCTTACTTATAGATTTCTCTTTTGACTTCTAAATTATAAATCTTTTATTTTGTTTTATACCAAAATTGAACGTGGTGGTCGAGAGGTAGCGCTCTCGACTGTCATACCGATGTTAGCCCTGTAGAAGAAATATGGAAGGAAATAAAAACAAATCTAAAAACCATAATGGATCAGAATGTTCCAACAAAAATAACTTCAAATAGAATTAATAAATGCTGGTTCAATTTTAAATTAAAAAAGTATTGCAAACTAAAGGAGAATTTATTTAAGAAATTTAAGGCTACCAATTTAGAAAGGATACACAAAAAATACTTAAAAATTAAACACCTGACACAAAAACTTAGCCGTAAACTCCAAAATAATTATATAAACAATGTGATAACTAAAGATAACAATAAAAACTTATGGTCCTTTATCAAATCTAAAAAAAATGGAGCCTTCAGGTATAGCCACACTAAAAGGCTCAAATAATAAAACCTATAATGATAATGAAAATAAAGCTAATATCCTTAACAAATATTTTGCATCATCATTTTCTGCCTCAGGCGACAAGGAAATTTCAATAAATTTAAATAAATTGGAAGAAATAGGTAACATAACTGTAGATGAGATAGGTATACATTCACTCCTAAAAAACTTAAAAATAAACAAAGCTACTGGCCCAGATGAATTACCTGTCAGGTTATTAAAAGAATTAAGCAATGAACTGTCCCCAATCCTTGTAGTTCTTTTTCAAGCCTCTCTAAACCAGGGTAAAGTGCCCCAGGATTGGAAATTAGCCTATGTAACGCCACTCTTTAAGAAAGGTGATAAGTCCGACCCTGGTAATTACAGACCTGTATCACTTACTAGTATCACATGTAAATTACTGGAACACATAATATATAGCAGAATAGTTAACCACCTTGACAAATATAATGCCCTATGCCCACACCAACATGGCTTTAGAAAGAACAGATCATGTGAAACACAATTGATAGGCCTAATAGATGATCTATCAAAAGGCTTAGATAATAATGATCAAATAGATACAATATTACTAGACTTCTCAAAAGCATTCGACAAAGTTCACCACCTTAGTTTACTCAAAAAACTTAAATACTTTGGAATCTCAGGTCCCTTACATCACTGGATCCAAGATTTCCTATTGGGTAGGGAGCAAACTGTAATAATTAATGGTTCTAAATCTACACCAATAAAGGTTAACTCAGGAGTTCCACAAGGAACTGTCCTAGGTCCCTTACTATTTTTAATTTATATAAATGACTTACCCAACAATATCTCAACAGGAACTAAAGTTAGGTTATTTGCTGATGATTGTATAATCTATAGAACAATCAAGTCAGAACAAGATAGCAAAATTTTACAAAAAGACTTAGATGAATTAATAAAATGGGAAACTAACTGGAGTATGTCCTTCCACCCAGAAAAATGTCAACTGCTAAGAGTAACAAAGAAAAAGAAACAAATAAATTCAAAATATTTCATTCATGGAAAAGAACTAACCCAAACTAAAGATGCGAAATACTTAGGAGTCATAATAAATGAGAAACTATCTTGGAATCCCCATGTCAATGAAGTTATTAAAAAATCAAACAAAACCTTAGGCTTTATAAAAAGAAACTTTTACAAATGTAACAAAGATATAAAACTAAAATGCTACCTCACCCTGGTGAGACCTATACTAGAATATGCATCTTCTGTATGGGACCCATCCACCAAAGAAAATATTGATAAGTTAGAACAAATCCAAAAAAGAGCTGCCAGATTCATTACTGGAGAATATTCAAAACTGACAAGAGTAACACCGTTAGTTAAATCATTAAACCTTGAAACACTAGAGGATAGAAGAACCAAGAGTAAATTAGTGATTATACATAAGGCAATTAATTCTAATTTAGAAATACAACACAAAGATAACCTAATACAACCCTCAAATAGGCATAAAGTTAAAAACACCTTCCTTATTCCATATGCAAGAACAAACACATACAAGTTTTCTTTCTTTCCGTCCGGTATTCGGGCGTGGAATGGGTTGCCTGAAGAAACCAGGAAAGCCTCCACTTTATCATCTTTTAAAACTCTAGTAAGAATACAGGACTAAACACAAACCATAGAAATACGTAGGACGCAATAATCTTCTGTACAGAAGGAACGTCTGCAACATATAAGATAAGATAAGATGGTCACGAGTTCGAATCCACACGAAGGTGAAGATTTGTTCTCGGGGCCTGAGGAGTCCCCGAGTCACCCAGCTCCGAATGGGTACCTAACTAGACAATAGTTAGGCGGCTGGGGTAATGCGTGGAACCCCTATAGCCGTGGCCTGTGACCGCTACATCACTTGCCAACAGATCATCTCTCATGGTCTGTGGACGCAATTATCTTCTGCATAGAAGGAGCGTCTGTATATCTAAGATAAACACCTGATAACGCGCCTGCCCAACGTTTTTAGTCATATTAAAGTACTTGAACTTATAAGGTTAAAATTATTTTTTTTTAGTCCACGCATAAAAACGTTGTTTAATTTTTTTTTTCTTCTGTGTCTACCTCTATTTATCTCCACGTAACCTCAGTGTGTGTTACATCTCAACAAGTTTTTCTAGTTTCTTTTATCTTGTAATAAACATTTTCAAAAAAATGGAAACAAAACAAGAATCCAATGTTATTTACCACTTGAACCGACATTTTGACGGCACCAGTATGTGACTCCAACAGTTATCTGTTTCATTAACTCCATCCATCACAGCCCCTTCTCCTCTCCCCTCGACTTCATTAACTCCATCCATCACCCCTCTCACGTCCTCCCCCCTCCCCCCTTCACCCACCAAACCAATAGCCAACCGTCCTCCAGCAGAAATGAATGGTTTTCGGGTCTACATTATCCCCAGTGATATCCGCACTGGCGGCCATTAAGTCTGAGGCCGCATCATGAAGCTTTTCCGCTCATTAAGACCGATATAGAGTCAATCCCGCCGACAAGCCGAACACAAACAAATGAGAGCACCGATATCTCCACACAGTTCTTGATGTATTGGTTTCACCCAGCGGTCGGCAGGCCGCGCTACAATCGAACAGCTCCGAGTTGGGGCGGAAGTCGCCAGCCAAAATAAACCTCGCCCCGCCGATTACGGCTCGGCGATGCATTTAAAATACTTTTATCCAATTAAAGTCCTGACGTCTCCGAGCGGGCGACTAATGGGTCAAAGCCCCGCCATGATGGTAGGACCCGCGGATGAATACGGCCTGGCCAATTAACTCACGGATAGGAGGAAAAACGCGCGCACAAAACAAGATTAATTCCCTGAGCTCGTGCATCCTGGTTATTGCAGTCCATCTTTGCCGAAAGAAGAATGAGGGCGGTTGACAAATGAAAATAAAACTTCAATTTTGATCTCTGACATCAGACAAAGTGCTCTGTAAGAATCGTTTAGCACGTGCAGTAGTGGCTCCTATTGTAACACGGGCGTAGTGTTCAAATCGGATTGATGCCCCGTGGGCAATAGAAGAGTCTGAGGTTCCCCCCCCCCCCCCCACCTTTCCCCATAAATAGGCATAGCCACACTGTCGATATTTCCATCCTATTCAGTCTCAGCTTTTATGTGGGAAGTTAAAAAAACAACAACACAGAGATCAATAAGAGACATCTTCCCAACTGAAGTAGTCCCAACAGATTCACTGACCAGGCGGAAGGTGAAAAGCAAACAAATTGTCCTCTGACGTCAAGCTCTTCTGCTTCCATTACAGGTCGAGAAATCCGTTGATTGTGTCAGAGATCAATTGTTCGCATCTATCACATTTATGACTCCCCCCCCGCCCCGTGGACCCCCAGCCATCCTACAAGGCTAAAGAGTTCGTTGAAGCTGATGTGATGCTTACTGATGTACACAGCAGGTTACATCTAGAGTTTGACCAGAAAGTTCTCTGTACTTTTCACACATTGTTTCATAAATTAGAAATTAGACCTTTAAACGACTTGTCTGGTATTGGAATATTTACCACGATTTATAGTTGACTTGAGAAACAAACATCTCTTTACTCCGTGAAACTTTTCATGGGAGAGATGTTTTGTTAACTTCAATTGATTTGTTGGAGAAAAAAACGGCTTCTGATAAACACGATAAATTAATATTACGACATTGAACGTGACTAGGCCTGTGAACGGGTACCCGGCAACCCGGTGCCGTACAATTACCCAGGAAGTAAGATACGGTCCGGGTACCCGTGAAAATGTGGCTGTAATCAATGTCTATACCAACGGTGGCCAAACTGAGGGTCTTATGTGATCACATTGCTATTCGTGAACAATTTATCAAATTTAAAATTTTCGTTTGAAATATAGATCTATATCCTGAAATACGTTTAATACAAAAACGCCTAAGAAGACAGAAGTATCTGCCAATAAAAAAGAAAATACATTGTATTTAATACACCCTTTTGTCTGACTATAAACAGAAATCGTTAAACGAAAAAAAAAAAAAAAAAAAAAAAAAAAAAAGAAAAACAACAACGTTTCTTTGAAATAATCTTTGAAAGATTCAACGACAGGTCGCTAATTAGTCTTTGAAACACACCGACAATTTTCAGTTACTGATCGAGCCGAGCGGCTGTTGTTTATCGAACCCTATCAACCCTCTGTCCACTCCTATCCCCACCAATATATTTAAAAGCACCTCATCAATTATTGTTTTTTGTTTTGTTTTTAAATTATATTTCAATCACTCAAAGATTTTCCCTGTAATAACAAAAATAAATGAAAGTTAATTTTTAAAAAAAATCTGAACAAAAACAAAAGTTTGAACATAATTTGAGCTTGATTTGAATTTTAAAAGCTGAAAGGAGCGATGGGTTTGTAAATGATTGGGGATACAATCTGTCACCTTACAGGTTTCGGCGTACTTAATGACGCAACTCGCAGATATTGAAATCATTTAAAAACCCGCGCCCTTTCCATTCACTTGTGTCTCAAGTGTTGGTTAACATTCGTAGACCTAGTAGAAAGACTATTGGTAATAAGATGTACAAAATTGTCAGTGTTTTAAATAAATAAATTAAATGGTTGCCACCGTAGCCTAGCGGACTTAAACATTCAAACTGATAGGCCCGGATGACCTGACTGAAAGTCACGTCACTGGTGTTGACAGTTTGTTTGAATGTTCAATTTACTGTTGGTTTAGTTTATGAATATGATAAGTGTATTTGCAGGAGGAATAAAAGTTTGTATGGCATAGAAGTTCACAAAAGTAAGTTGTTATTTGGACAGGTACCCGGCAGTTTTTTTTCAACGCTAACGACATCTCTAAATGTAACATATTCACAGATCAGGTTGTTCAACCTGGAGTACGCCATACTCTGGACCCCATCATATGGTTGTCAAACATATAAATACTGTATAGTTTAACTGGACCAGATCATATGGCTGTCAAACATATAAATATTATATTACTGGACCACATCATATAGTTGTCAAACAATATAAAAATTGCTGAACTGTACCCATTCATATGTCTGTCAAACATATAATAATTTCTGTACTGGACCACATCATTTGGCTGTCAAACAAATAAAAAATTTGTAGATGGACACACTGATGATGAGAGATCCAGAGAAACAAAGATCTGATCATTGGACCTTGAGATAAACAAACATCTTATCATTAGACCTTGAGATAAACAGACATCTGATCATTAGACCTTGAGATAAATAGAGATCTGATTATAAGACCTTGAGATAAATAGAGATCTGATCATTAGACCTTGAGATAAATAGAGATCTGATCATTCGATCTTGAGATAAACATACATCTGATCGTTAGACCTTGAGATAAACGTACATCTGATCATTAGACCTTGAGTTAAACATACATCTGATCATTATACCTGAAGATTAACAGTCATCAAATTATAGAGCTTAAGATGAACTGACATTCTATTTGACCTTAACATACACATTAGATTGCCTGATAACATAAATCCTTATAGATACATAGACGTTCAATTAACTGTGAATCTAATGGAAATGTTTCTAAAGAATTTTATGCGTTATTGATTGAGCAAAATGTACTAAAATCAACAAGATATATACAAACAAAAAACAACTTAATCAACTGCGTAGCCCTACAAGTGATTTAAATTTTTGCCATTTGAGGATCTCTGCTTTCTATAAAGTACGGCAAAATTTTTTTGTAGAGAATTCAAAGAAAAAAAAAACGGAAAAAAAACAACACTATCGAGCGCTGTCTAGTCAGCCAATGAACTGATTGGGCCTGTTGTCATGGAAACGCCTTCTTTCAAATGTGTCGTGCCTAAGGATTGTTCCGTGAGTTAAAAATTGTTTTGTGTGTTTGGACGAGCCAAGTAATAAAAGTTAATTTGTTTCGTTATAAAATGTTGTTGGAGCTTAGCAAAAATGCTGGTTTATTATAGAATTCATTGCACTGAAGAAAAAAACTATAAAAAGCCCTCCCACTTACAATATTTCCAGGTCCATTTTCTTTGCATATAATGTTGCTCATTGGCGTCACTAGGGGGGAGGTGGGGGGTGATCCGCCCCGGTTGACACCATCGTAGGGGGTGACACCAAATGTAAAATTCTCTATGTTCCTGTTATTTAACACTGGAAAACTCGGAGGATTTCTATGGGTTAGGTCGTGAGGGGATGACACCATGAGCTAACGCCCCGGGTGACACCAACCCTAGTGACGCCTCTGATGTTGCTAGCCTTTAGTTGAAATACACTGTCTATTCACAACTCTAGCCTATAAGTTATCAATACAAATTGTTTACGTTTATTAGAAATAATGTTGTCTATGTGTTTCTTTCATTTTGAGAACTCATGAAGATTATTCATTAATATTTACCGTTTGCCTTATTACAATAGATGCCAGTATCGGGGCCAATAGTATGAAGAAATATGTGTACATACTTATGTCAGACTTGATAAGTACTTATGTCCAATATTGTCATTGACTATACATATAATGCTGACGATGATGATTCTTTTATAGCACTTTTGTCCATAATATTATGCAACTGTGGCAAAATCACATGCGGCTATTCTGTGTTAACACTGCGGCCGTACCGTGTTAACATTGTGGCTGTACTGTGTTAACATTGCTAATGTACTGTGTTAGTATAGCGTCTGTACTGTGTTAACATTGCGGATGTACTGTGTTAACATTGCGAATGTACTGTGTTAATATAGCGGCTGTACTGTGTTAACATTGTGGCTGTACTGTGTTAACATTGTGGCTGTACTGTGTTAACATTGCGGCTGTACTGTGTTAACATTGCGAATGTACTGTGTCAATATAGTTGCTGTACTGTGTTAACATTGTGGCTGTACTGTGTTAACATTGTGGCTGTACTGTGTTAACATTGTGGTTGAACTGTGTTAACATTGTGGCTGTACTGTGTTAACATTGTGGCTGTACTGTGTTAACATTGTGGCTGTACCGTGTTAACATTGTGGCTGAACTGTGTTAACATTGTGGCTGTACTGTGTTAACATTGTGGCTGTACTGTGTTAACATTGTGGCTGTACTGTGTTAACATTGTGGCTGTACTGTGTTAACATTGCGGTTGAACTGTGTTAACATTGTGGCTGTACTGTGTTAACATTGCGAATGTACTGTGTTAATATAGTTGATGTACTGTGTTAACATTGTGGCTGTACTGTGTTGACATTGCGGTTGAACTGTGTTAATATTGCCGCAGTACTTTTGCTTGTAGTGTCGTCACCTTCAATGCGGCTCTAATCATTTTTATTTTATGTTTTAAAAAATAACTTTCAGTTTCTACTGGTCTGACCATCCCTGTTAGGATAGTTTAGCTTACCTCATAACTGTTGTAAATGGTACATTAAAACAAAGCAAATGTCTCAACAAAGATTGGTGTTTGAGACTCTTTAAAAAAATATTCCCGTGTCCTCGTATTAGATCCAGATGCGAAACTTGGGTTTTGACGCCATTGGCTAATTTATTTTTGGATGCCCTTATAAAGTGTCAGCTTGGCGATTTTTTCGATAATCAGAAAAAAATAATTGAATTTCTCTTATTTTATTTATGACAATTATTATTTAGTTTGACAGGGACAGTCATACGACGTGACATTTGCCGCCCCCCCCCCCCCTAAAAAAATAATTTTAAAAATTCTTCCAACTTTGAAGAATTAATTTAGTTACCAGCTCATCAGTACCATCTTTTAAAACGAAAAATTCAGTAGCATTAGTATAAAAATGATTTATATACATTATGGAGATAGAAGTTTTTGAAGTAGAAACACTCACATATTTTATGATAGTTCCTTTATTTCTTTAATTAATTTCTTCTTTTGTTTTCATTTTATTTTTCATAAAAATCAATCACCACTTTATATTATTTTTTTCATTCCTAGAAGCAATTTAAAGACGGGAAATAAACCTCCCCAAACAAAGTGTCGCCCATGGGCATTTACCCCCCTTGCCCCCCTCGCTACGCCACTGCCAAAGCTTAACTTTTCTGGTTTTAATGTTTGAAAAATTAGTGATTATTTCATCGAAATTATTTGATCGGAAAGTACAGCTTTGATGGAAAGAAGAGCTAGAGATGATGTGCGTTGTTGACCTGACGTCGATATCAAATAACTTTTGGTAATTTTTAGTTTTCAGAGCTCGTTCTATATTTTCGGGTACGATTCTTGCAATTCACATGTAGCGAAATAATTTAGAAAATCTAAATGAAACATGTCATCGGGTTTCTTGTTTTGAAATAGTTTAATAACCTTGTTCCAATTTAAAAAAATGCTCTTTCTTATTTCAGGCTATTTGCATGATAATAGAATAACTTTATATTTTAATTATGCCATTGCAAATAAGAAACAAATATCTATGTCTTTTAACTGCGTCATTATTGAATTAAATATTTCAAATGTACAAAAAATAAGAAATCTTGAAATTACCCAAGTAAGGTTTTTCATCTTCAACATGTTCTCCTTGCATTCGTTTTCTTTTTGCTTTCCATTTTTTAACTGGCTCGATTTTCATTTTAATAACGTTTATTCAAATTTTAGCGAAAATGTTATAGATTTAATTAATTCTTAGATATTCAAAGTCATTTAAAATTAATTTTTTATTAACAACGAAGATCGATAAATATCCTGGGCTTTTTTTTGTAGTGCTAAATTGACTTTGTTTATTTTTTCCAATATCAAATTCCAAATAAGTTATAAACGCAATGAACTTGCAACTATTGACTTTCCGGGGCATTGACTTATCAAAATGGCTCACCAAGTAAGTGGTTCTCCTTCATTTAAATTAATACTCAAATAATTACTCCATATGCTCATATACGGCATTTGCTTTGGAACACCATCTTGTTTCCGTATGCTTCTTTAGGCTGATTTCATGGCTAATGGTTGGCTAGTGTGATTTTCAAACATGCGATTCAAAGGAAATTTTGAAACTCACATCAAACTGACCCACACATTTTATCAGATTCAAAAATATAACGCCATCTTGTTCGTGTCCAAGAAAAACTAAGTTGTTTTAGCACATTTTAATATTATAGTTAATGTATGACGTCATTTCAAAGTTTCGCTTTAAAGTGCTGCTTGTGCTTTAAGTCGTCAATTAGTCCACCCTTTTCAAGTCTCTTTTAAAAATAAATTCCATTTCATAAAATTGTTTATGTATTGCATCGAAATTCGTGATTTTGATTTTGTGGGTTCAGATGTTTCCACTCCACAAATCCATCGGAACGACGTAAATAAATATTCTATACACCACATTTAGCGGCGCCATTTTTCAACTGGTGCAGCCCCCAATGCCAAGCCGTTGTTACGTCACTGTTAGATTCTGTCAAGTAATTATGAAGACTATTTAGATTGTATTAAAACGATTTTTACATTTCTTATCCTCTTCAGCTGAGCACGCTTGTCATCTAAATGGTTACCCCACAATTATAGATTGCTGTGATAATCGAATTTTTTTATAACCCCTTTTCAGATCACGACGGTCTATAGGGCAAGTGAAGTAGCGTTCACAAGTTTCATTGAGCCATAACTAACGAGCTAAGGATTGTGTGGCTAGCACAATGCTCCGGGGGCCTTGCCAACACCAACCTGTGACTCTCTTTTGCCTCGGTTCAACAGTCCAGCGTGCTAACGTTAGACCACCGCGCCAAACAGCCAGAATTAAAATTTGTCGACCTCGCCTAACAACAATGTTTTATATAATGTATAATATTTCACCAACAAATCGTGAATTTCAATATTTATCTCGTAGATGTAAACATTTATTGTTTCATGTTAAAAACCCGATGTAAATACATTTTTTAAAGATATGTTAACAATTGACATGAAAAGCTTTTCCGACAACAATGCCACAGCAACTGTGACAAGGGCATTTAATGGAAGTTAACTGAAACTCATTGTTTTACCGTAGTATGGAGTAATTAGAATTCTGAATTGAAATTAAAAGTTGGGAAAGGTTTGATCTCTTTCAAAGTGACACCATTTTAAGATATCTTCTAAAGATATGAGGCCAAATTTTGAACACATTCCGTTTTTACTTTTGGAGAGTCAAAAATACGAAATGTTACCTCACGCTTTCGTCTCAATGGACTGGACACTAACACGTCGTGTTTCTAGAAGGGCTAATGTTTAGATTCCACCTGCTGTCTCATATCGGGCTATGAGAGTCAACACATTAACTTGCTAAATAAATAAATAAATAAATAAAAAATCGTCGGACACGACCACTTAAAATAGGGATATTTTTGCAATGTCACCGCTACATAAAGGCAGATAATTTGTTTTTGTTTTCTGTACAAATGAGTTACCTGAATGACTCTGAACAACTCAAGTCAGGTAATTCAAAACAAACATCAACAGACGCCGAGGCTTGGTCGAGGTGTAGTGCCACCTACGGAAGTTCAACAGGACACCGACACCACAGCTGTCATCATAAGGAGACGGTTCTGGACACCCACACCACAGCTGTCATCATAAGGAGACGGTTCTGGACACCCACACCACAGCTGTCATCATAAGGAGACGGTTGTGGACACCCACACCACAGCTGTCATCATAAGGAGACGTTTCTGGACACCCACACCACAGCTGTCATCATAAGGAGACGGTTCTGGACACCAACACCACAGCTGTCATCATAAGGAGACGGTTCTGGAATAGACGTGGTGAGCGAGGGCTAGGAGTCGTCATCTTACAGGATTTAATTATCACCCAAGGCCTTTTTAGGGTCCTCTCTGGTCTTAGTCACTCGTATAATTGTAGGTCCACTCGGCTGAAACTAGCAACTAAGTAGCCCAATGTCAAGTAAACATAGAAAAACCTTCACGACTTCATATTCACTAATGACAGATTAAAAGAGAAAGTTATTGTCGCGAATCTTGTTTTCACAAAAATTAAACTATTTGAGTATAGAAAGAATAAAAATAAGGATAAATTAATTTTGGACAAGTTCATTTCTCCATTATTAACAAAGGATCTCATTTGTTGCCTTGACAAGCATTTTGAAAGGCAGGCTGCAAATAGATTTGACGAAGAACCGCACAATGCGGTGCAAAAAATCTATACAAATACTGGACTAATTCACTGAAAAAGAATAATGGCCGCGAGTAGATTTCTTGCTGAAAGAGGATCAGCTTTCTGTTGTGACTGTCCTTTAGATAACTATGATAACAAAGGAATATACATTAGCTGCGAGTTAGGTGAGTTACAGTCCTCTCTTCAGAGAAGGACACAGTTAGTTGATGACAATTAAAAGGACACAGTTGGATGATGACAATTAGAAGGTCACAGTTGGTTGATGACAATTAGAAGGACACAGTTGGTTGATAATAATTAGAAGGACACGGTTGATGACAATTAGAAGGACACAGTTGTTGATGACAATTAGAAGGACACAGTTGGTTGATGACAATTAGAAGGATACAGTTGGTTGATGACAAATAGAAGGACACAGTTGGATGATGACAATTAGAAGGTCACAGTTGGTTGATAACAATTAGAAGGACACGGTTGATGACAATTAGAAGGACACGGTTGATGACAATTAGAAGGACACAGTTGGTTGATGACAATTAGAAGGACACGGTTGATGACAATTAGAAGGACACAGTTGGTTGATGACAATTAGAAGGACACAGTTGGTTGATGACAATTAGAAGGACACAGTTGGTTGATGACAATTAGAAGGACACGGTTGGTTGATGACAATTAGAAGGACACGGTTGGTTGATGACAATTAGAAGGACACGGTTGATGACAATTAGAAGGACACAATTGGTTGATGACAATAAGAAGGACAAAGTTGGTTGATGACAATTAGAAAGACACGGTTGGTTGATGACAATTAGAAGGACACTGTTGGTTGATGACAATTAGAAGGACACGGTTGGTTGATGACAATTAGAAGGACACAGTTGGTTGATGACAATTAGAAGGACACAGTTGGTTGATGACAAATAGAAGGACACAGTTGATGACAATTAGAAGGACACAGTTGTTGATGACAATTAGAACGACACAGTTGGTTGATGACAATTAGAAGGACACGGTTGGTTGATGACAATTAGAAGGACATGGTTGGTTGATGACAATTAGAAGGACACGGTTGATGACAATTAGAAGGACACAGTTGGTTGATGACAATTAGAAAGACACAGTTGGTTGATGACAATTAGAAGGACACAGTTGGTTGATGACAATTAGAAAGACACGGTTGGTTGATGACAATTAGAAGGACACGGTTGGTCGATGACAATTAGAAGGACACGGTTGGTTGATGACAATTAGAAGGACACGGTTGGTTGATGACAATTAGAAGGACACAGTTGGTTGATGACAAATAGAAGGACACAGTTGATGACAATTAGAAGGACACATTTGGTTGATGACAATTAGAAGGACACAGTTGGTTGATGAAAATTAAAAGGACACAGTTGGTTGATGAAAATTAAAAGGACATGGTTGGTTGATGACACGTTTTTCAATTGTAAATATAAACATATTTTTGAATTTTGGGAACGAATCCTAAAATTCTTAAATTTTGGTTTTATAATTAAAACTTATTTTCTGTCATTGATGTAACAAAAAGGACGATTCTCCTAGGCATTAATTTCATTTAAAAAGAATTTGATGTGAGAAAATGAATTTTGAAGGACATGACATTGCTAAAAGAAAGGAGCAGAAAAGTGAAAATGCTGTAAAATAATACACCTAATTCTCATCTCACATTTGTAGCGCTATGTAAATATATCATTAAAATGTTATCTGTAATTTCTGCGCTATTTTTTTCAGTTGAAGTAATGTATTTACAATTTCAATGCATGGATGCCATTAAAAATTAGCGGGACGTTGAAAAGTTTGGCAGTGACACAGATACGATGCTCCTGTTCATAACAAGCATTAAAAATTTCTAAAAGTTTGTAGCATAGGATGTTTGTAGGTTTGTATGTCTGGATATCTAATGTTTGAGTTTTGGATGTTAGGATATTTTGATGACCTGGGTCAAAAGTTACTTGTAGCACGTGACTTTTCACTGAATGTATTCAGTATCTCCACGTACCACTGATTTGTTACGACCCATGAAAGCTAGGTCAATAGAAGAGATGGGAGTGATGGCGACGATACGCATTTAATAGAACATCTACACCAAAAACTAGATCAATGGAATATAAAAATACATCTTAAAAATAATAAAAGTGTCGACCCATTAAAAAGAAGCAAAACATTTTCTTCAGACGCTTTTTGCCAAGATAATCCGTGCTAAAGATATTTTCTAAAATTATTTCAACAAAGAACCTTAATTTAATTCAAGCCAGTTGGTTATATATAGCTCATCTACACCTCATTACAGGTGGTGTTAAATCCCTTTCTTTACTTTTGAAAAATAGGTTTTGGACATTTTATTCATGTTTCATTATTTTTGCTATTTCTTTTTAAAAATGGATTCAAAATATATTTCCTATTTTATAGAAATACGGACACTTCGACCACAGGACGCTTCGCCACAGGACGGTTCGACCCCGGACGATTCGACCCCGGACAGTTCGACCACAGGACGTTTCGACCTCAGGGCCTTTCGACCCCGGAAAGTTCGATCCCTTTGTATCGACAGCGTAGAATATTTTTTTAGATATACCTTTTAAAATTAATTTTGGGTATAAAAATAATTCAACATAATTTTTATTATACATTAATAAAAGTGGTAATGCCTGAAGTCTTGCAGCATTCCCCACAATTTACCTGAATAAGAAAGTAGCCGTTGTGATGTTTTGACGGCGTAACCTTTGTACTTACTTAAACTCTTTAATTAACAATACACACACGATTCCTTACATCAAATAAAGGTTTCTAAAATGCTGTAATTCTTCTTAAGGATATAGTCAAACGCCCGATGACTTCTCGGCGGGTGATATTCCTTATTAACCTGACCTTCAACCCCGGGTTGACGTCCATCGTTGACTAGTTTCCCATAAATCAAACAAAATGAAAATAATGAGTTAATTTGTTATTTTTCTGCATACATTAAACAAATCTTTCCATTCTAACCGACCTCTGTTTATTTCTTCATTTCCATTCATTACCCCCTTATTGCCGCCTCCCCATACCCCGCTCCCCACCAAAGCCTCATCTCCGCCCTCCCTCGTCACCGCCTCAAGTTTTCTCATCAATTCAAGGCTCTGTTATTCCTTCCCTTTTCATCGGCCGAACTCCTCCAAGCCGCGGAAATGAAGCTCATAGCCCCGGAGCTCAACAGTAGCAGCTACCCGGACGTCCGCCCGGCGAGTCCATTGTCCGGGGCCAAGCAGCGTGACCGTAATATGGGAAGTGGGGAAAATTCATAACTCGTGGCACCCACGCCGTCAATCAGGGATCATGATCGATCCCCCATGCACGTGCGGTGATTATGAATCTGTTAGTGGATGGGGCGGCTAGGGGGACGGACAACGTTTTGTACAATGGCGGCGGTACTTAATTAATCCGACTGATTCTGGACGGCCCGCTTGGGGTTCAGGGCCCCTTAAAGGTGCAAGGAAATTATGATAATCGCACCTGTTAAAATTGCCAGGGACAGAATTTTGTTCGAGGGAAATGGAATTATTGTAGAAAGGGAAGAAAAGAAAGTGGGCGTAGGTTTGTAATGATGTGTGGAGTGTGAAGAGGGTGACGGGGGGAGAAATGTTTCCTTTCATTGTAGGGCCAAGGGGAGTAACTTTAATGTTATCCGGAAAGTTGTACTTTAGATTGCGGTTCTTTAGAAAAGTCTATTTGTATAGCGCAACATTAGTTTCTGTTTGAGTTTACGTTTACCAAATGCAACAATTCTACTAAAACATTCTCTTATTCAAACCTTTATTAACCGTAAATTAGTTTTCTCTTTGCTCGAAGCACTTTCCCAGTTTCTTAGATGTAAAATATATTTTTTAAAATATTTTAAATCTAGGAAGGTTATGGACTACCTTACAATTAGTAAGATTTTAGGTAAAGACCAATACTAAATGATAATAAATAATAGTTCTACAATATATAACAGTTCAATAGAGCTCGTCAAATCTAGCTAAGTATTGTTAAATCTCGTCTCATCTGGCGTACTCTTTTTACATATCTAATTTAATGCCGTCATATCTTGTTTAATTTATAGTGATATTGAGATTATTCTCGAAAGAGCTAACTCAATCTCGCTATACACTTTATTACATGATAACTCTCGTTATTACTACCATAATATCGTCACAACTAGTAGTTTAACCTTGAAATATCTAGCATATTGTCTTCAGAACATGACATCAAATGTAACATTGAATATTATTAATTGATTTGAAAAATTATAGATCTACATAAAACCAACCAGAGTATGAGATTTCTTTGAGATTATATTAGTTGGTCGTTTTTCGCATATTTTATACAATAAGTAAATAAAAATATTTCCCAGTATAACTCTGAAAGAAGATCTTCGAGTGACTTGTTCTGCTAGAGAGGTATGATAAACTACATCAAAACATTCATTTTCACTTACCTTGAGTCTCTCTATCTGTCTACGTACTATGTTATACTTAATGTCCGTTCTGCCTCTCTCTCTCTCTCTCTCTCTCTCTGTCTCTCTCACTTCATCCACATCTTTGTCTCTCCTTCTGTTTCTCTTTCTGTCTCAGTCTCTTTCATTCTCTCTCTTCTCTCTCTCTCTCTCTCTCGTGTGATGATAGATATTTATTGCATACATAAATAATAACATATGAAAGTCAACAAGGTTTCCTCAACTTGATAAAGGGGCATTGAAGAGAGAGAGAGAGAGAGAGAGAGAGAGAGAGAGAAAAGAAAGAAAGAGAGATAGAAATAGATAGATAGATAGAGAGAGAGGGGAGAGAGAAACAGAGAGAAAAGAAAGAAAGAGAGATAGAAATAGATAGAGAGAGAGAGAGAAAGAGAGAGAGAGAGAGAGAGAGAGAGAGGAATAGAGGTAAATTAAATGTGAGGGACATTGACAAAGGATGATAAGAGTTGGAGTCAGAAAATGTTTGTGGGAGGCAACCGAAAAAGTTGAGGTTGTGTTAGACAACTTAATGTTTCCTTGTTGCAGTGGCACTTGCAGATGGACATTAACATGGATTGATGAATAGTCTTCTTACCAAACAAATTTAAGACATATAGACTATAGAATTAATAATAATTTTTGATGTGATAAAGGTCACATTAATATTTTTTCTTAAAATCTTCTACTAAAAATGTGTTAATATTTATATAAGAAATATATGCATATGAAAGGACGTTGGGTAAAACTAAAACTGAAGATAACTTAATAGAAATTTAACAAGTGGAGAATTTTTTCCATCAAAATTTGTATAACTTAATCTTTAGTCAAAGAGACATGAGGCGGAAAGTTGTGAGCTCAAACAAGCGGGAGACAAAACACGCATGCGCAGAACGTGTCTGTATGTTTGTTCCTCCAAAATGAAATGGCAGCATAGGGGCCGCACTGTAGCACGTGTGTGGTGTGGCGAGCAACTTGTCAACTAAGTTCTCAGCCACTCATTCAACGAGCGTTTCACGAGGGGGACTAGAGATAACAGTCTTCTGATAGTGACCTGCCTGACACTCCCATCTTTACAACATGACAATACCTGAACTGCTACATGGTGGTACGAATTTAGGTTGGATATTTTTAAAGGAAATAGAAATTAAGTGGCTTCTATTTGATGTATACTATTTATTTGATGACTACAAACTGATGTCTACTATTTGATGTCTACTATTTGATGTCTGTTATTTTATGTCTACTAATTGTTGTCTACTATTTGATTTCTGCTATTTGATGTCTACTATCTGAAGACAAATATTTGATGTTCACTGTCTGAACTCAAAAACATGACGTTGAATTTATGATTTCCCCCGAATCTAATAGGATTTTCATTTTAATGTTTATCAATTGTCGGTATCGTCCTGGACTGAGTTTTCTACGCTAGAAACGTCAAACATATTAGACTTTGGAAAAGATGACCATTTAGCGTTACAAGCCATTTACACGTACCAACGCTACAAGATCTTCAGTCTTATCAATGCTCAAAACCTTCAAAATTATCAAAGCTCAGAACCTTCAGACGTATCAAAGCTTCAAGACCCTCAGACGTACAAAAAACTACAAGACCTTCAGACGTACCAAAGCTACAAGACCTTCAGACGTATCAAAGCTTCAAGACCCTCAGACGTACAAAAAACTACAAGACCTTCAGACGTACCAAAGCTACAAGACCTTCAGATGTATCAAAGCTACAAGACTTCAGTAGTCCCAACGCTACAAGACCTTTAGTCTTATCAAATCTCAAAACCTTCAGACGTACCAAAGCTACAAGACATTCAGTCGTACCAAAGCTACAAGACTTCAGTAGTCCCAACGCTACAAGACCTTTAGTCTTATCAAATCTCAAAACCTTCAGACGTACCAAAGCTACAAGGCCTTCATACTTACTAGAGCCACAATACCTTCAGACGTACTAGAGCTACAAGACCTTCAGTCTTATCAAAGCTCAAAACCTTCAGACTTATCAGAGCTACAAGACCTTCAGTCTTATCAAAGCTCAAAACCTTCAGACTTATCAGAGCTACAAGACCTTCAGACGTTCAAAAGCTAAAAGTCATTCAGAATTATCAAAGCTAAAAGACCTTCAGACTTTTCAAAGCTTAAGGCCTTCAGACGTGCCAGAGCTACAAGACCTTCAGACGTGAGAATACAGCGAAAAGAGACCTACAACGTTTCAAATGTGTGCTTTTTTACAATTAATGTTATGAAATTCCTATTGATGTACGTATTTTTATATTAGAAGTGATTCCACCCGGAAATGAAAACATTAAATTTCATAAAAAACTAAAATTTGCCTGCTCATTCGCCCTATGATATATCAAAAAGTAATTAAATAAATTTATGTTGAATTCAGGTATGATTAATTAATTTTACTTAATACTCTAGTAATATGTGATTAAATGACTCTATTGAATTGATGGAGGTTTGGTATACTTTGCCTTCCTTAGTAAAGTTTATCATCATAGTGGCGTATATTGTGTAATGTATAGCAGAATGCCACTTGTATTTATTGCAAGTCAACATCTATATAGTTATTTAATGCATGGTGACACGTTTTGTGATCGCTTCTAATTAAGTGTTTGATAGGTTGGGGGTGGAGGGTAAAAGTGAATCAAGGTTGCACTAAAAGGGAACAAGTGAGAGAAAGGACTATAAAGAGGGGCACAAGTGGGTGGGTGGGTGTTTTTGTTTGTTTGTTTTTTTAGTCCCATAACCGTTTTTTTATCGAGGTCGTAGGGGGTTATAATGTTTCCATTTAATGTTTCCATTAGAACATTCTCGGGCTTGCTTGACACTGGCGGCGGACTTTCCTTACGTTAGTCATTTCTCAACATTTTTATGGTGGCTCGATCCCACGCCCCTCAGCTTGTGAGGCGAGCGCACTATTGACCTCGCTACCCAGTGGGTGGGTGTGAGATGCCCTAAAAGAAGGAATACGTCAGTTAGGCTCACAACTCATGCCATTTTCTAATCTCTATGGGAGATTAATAACTAGCTTACAACAGATAAATTCTATTAGACATAAGAGTAAAAAAACGAATATTTAAATGCAAATGATTTAACATTAATGTGTTGTTAAGTAGAGTTCAGATAAACTTTAACATACATAAAATAAAAAAAAACAACAACACAAGGGAAATGTTTTATTTTAAGCAGCTCCGTGAAAAAAACACACCCCTTTATTTTTAAATATTGAAAAATCAAGGCTATTCTGGCTATTTACCCACAGCTCATCGGGTGAACGCAGTAGCCAAATCGTGTTGCTATCTGGCACGTGCGGCGTCCTGCTGTGAAAGGCGACTCCCGGAGAAGACCCTGTCAGGACGCATGCTCATCAATGGTCGTTGATGGCCGATAGGGAGGCGGGCTATGCTGGTAGCACTCTACGATTTAAAGCTCAAACTTTCTGAGCGATTCCGGAATGTCGTCGAGCTTATCAAAATATTATCTGTCAATTAACCCAATGAGCGGCACTCCGCGCTCGAGAAAATCAACATGGGCAACAACTCTAGGATGTCAGGGGGAACACAGACGTCACGCAACAAATCTATTGAAAGGATAACAAGTTAAATATGGCGTCCGTTGAATGACGTCTCCAACCTAAGCAGTTTGACACCTACTATGTGATGTTTAAGTAATGTTAGGGATATATTCATTGTATGATATCAAGTCCGTTATCAGACCAGGTCTGTGATCTGTATCATACATCGTTAACTGTATCATAAATTATGATTATTGTATAGGGCTCGTCATTATTAAGTAAACGTCTAATAATATATTATATCTATAACTTGGTCATTGCCAGTGGTGCCGAGAGGACAACTATTTAATATTTGTTCATTACTATTACAGGGGATGGGCTCAATAAAATTGACTAACACTTGTTCCAGGGCCGGCTTTAGGGAATTGGAGGCCCTAGGCGAAGAGAATTTAGTGGCCCTAAGTGTAATAGAAAAATAAAATAATAAATACGGAAATAATAAAATTACATAATTTATTAAAAACCACATGTATTTATATCTAAATAAAAAATAACTGAAATTTACAAACCATAGTAGTGCAGATGTCATAAATAAAAATTAAATTTTCGTACTTTGATGACAGCTAATTCCACCAAAAATAGTGAATAATCCATAGACTAGACGATATCCCGCTCGACAGATATCATTACCAGACCGTTCAGGCGTTCAGGCGTCATATTCGATGTAAAAAAATGTTGTTGTTGTTTTTCAAATTAATTTAAACTTGTAAAAATCTGCACAGTTGAAAGGATTCTTTGTAAAGCATTGTTCCAGTGCTGTGTCTCTTTTTGTATACATTTTTGTGTTTCCTTGTCAATTGTCTTTAATTTCCTTCAACCGATTTTCCAGTTCAACCCAAGCGCCGATAGCACGAATGTGCTTCATGGACGATTCATGATCAGCTAGAAAACTGGAAATGCTTTTCCAATCGCTATTTTCTTCTTATCGACTAATTTAATAAATTTTCAGTATTGAAGAGATAATAAAAACTGAACATATCTAAGTAAAAAAATAAATTTTTAATGAGCCATGCCACACTACTAAAATGATCTTTTACTTTTTTTTTTTTTAGCTGTTGTCGTTGCTAAGCTCTTAAAACGAAAAATTGTATACTTTGAGAAATCGGTGAAGTTTTAGCTTAATTTCGTCACATAGTGTTATTGAAACAACATTTCTATATCCAAACCCATGCTTAGGACCGTTTTTATGTTTTGTTACTTACAACAGCGTTATCATTTAAAAGTAAAATGTTAACTACTTAAAACATGTGATATTCAAAAGTGGTATATTTGGCGTAAATTCAAATTACACGTTTTTCAATCTTGTGAAAATGTATCTGGACATATTAATTTCTATTTTAAAATAATACACCTTAAATATGAACTATTTAAAAATAATCAGGGGTAAAGGTATTGCATTGATTGGGTGGTTCTCTTTGTTTTGACCTAAGTCGTAGTTCACTCATTAAATATATATTTTTTAATATCATTCCCCCACTAATCGGAGGCCCTAGGCGGCTGCCTAGTTTGCCTGTGCCTAAAGCCGGCCCTGCTTGTTCAAAACCTTACTTTTATATTTATAGAAATATAAGGTTTTATTATGTGATACATTGTATCACGTGAAATAGAACGACTTTGCGAGTGTAAATTATGTAAATGAATCAGTGACTCTATTCTAATTTTTTCGCTCGTTCGTCAGTAAATATTATTTATTCTTACTATTTTCTTCTAATACTAATGATGTAATTATAATTAAAATCATAATCTTAGTATTACAGAGGCGCCACTAGGGTTGTCGTCACCCGGGGCGGTAGCTTATGGTGTCTCCGCCTCATGATTTAACCCATAGAACTCCTCCGAGTTTCCCAGTGCCAAATATATAGAATTTTACAGTCTAGTGTCTCGCCCCTGATGGTGTCACCCCACCGCACTCCACTAGCGACGCCATTGTTAGTATTAGTTTAATACTAATAAATACCCAGGCATACATTTTTATAAGGACTAAGGAAAACAATTAATATTAAATTTAATATAACTTAGTTAATACATGACTATCAATATTGCTAGGACTAGTGTTTAAGACTATCGTACGACCGACCGCTTCGGCGTTTAAAATATTCACTCATTTGAAGAACTAAGTGTAAAGAAATATTTTTTGCCCAAAACATTGCACCTAGAAGATCGTTTTTATGGAGATCAGTGTATCAAAACACACTGTAGGCACGGATATTTCAGAAAGGTTTGACGCCAATCTAAAAATAGCAAAGTGACCGAATGAGTTATGACGTTTTCTGGTCTTAGAAATGACAAGCCCTATATATAATACAAGGTAAACATGGAAAAAATGATTGCTCCTAAACGTTTTGGATAGAATCGTGAAGAAATTGTTAATTAGACTTTATCAGCGAGATAACGTGTAGAAATCAGTATTCAAAGTACTTAAATAAGTTGAAGATATGATACACATCAATTTTTCTTTTGCTTTCTGTTTCAGGGGCCGTCCATAAAGTACCTCAAGCTATTTTTGACAATTTTTAACTACCCCTCCCCCCTGTCACAAACTGTCACGAATCTC
>MUZC01000196.1:0-22077 GCA_002072015.1 Radix auricularia | reverse complement strand
ACACATACTCAAACTATTACTCACTGCTTCTAACAGGAGGTGGTAACACACATACTCAAACTATTACTCGCTGCTTCTTGCAGGTCGTAACACATATACTCAAACTATTACTCACTGCTTGTAACAGGAGGTCGCAACACACATACTCAAACTATTACTCGCTGCTTCTAACAGTAGGTGGTAACACACACACTCAAACTATTACTCGCTGCTTCTAACAGTAGGTGGTAACACACACACTCAAACTATTACTCGCTGCTTCTTGCAGGTCGTAACACATATACTCAAACTATTACTCACTGCTTCTACCAGGAGGTGGTAACACACATACTCAAACTATTACTCGCTGCTTCTAGCAGGAGGTCGTAACACACATACTCAAACTATTACTCGCTGCTTCTAGCAGGAGGTGGTAACACACATACTCAAACTATTACTCACTGCTTCTAACAGGAGGTGGTAACACACACACTCAAACTATTACTCGCTGCTTCTAGCAGGAGGTCGTAACACACATACTCAAACTATTACTCACTGCTTCTAACAGGAGGTGGTAACACACATACTCAAACTATTACTCGCTGCTTCTTGCAGGTCGTAAAACACATACTCAAACTATTATTCACTGCTTCTAGCATGAGGTCGTAACACACATACTCAAACAATTACTCGATGCTTCTTGCAGGTCGTAAAAGACATACTCAAACTATTACTCACTGCTTCTAGCAGGAGGTCGTAACACACATACTCAAACTATTACTCGATGCTTCTTGCAGGTCGTAAAACACATACTCAAACTATTACTAACTGCTTCTAGCAGAAGGTGGTAACACACATACTCAAACTATTACTCGCTGCTTCTAACAGGAGGTGGTAACACACATACTCAAACTATTACTCACTGCTTCTAACAGGAGGTGGTAACACACATACTCAAACTATTACTTGCTGCTTCTAGCAGGAGGTCGTAACACACATACACAAACTATTACTCACTGCTTCTAACAGGAGGTGGTAACACACATACTCAAACTATTACTCGATGCTTCTTGCAGGTCGTAAAACACATATTCAAACCATTACTCACTGCTTCTAGCAGGTCGTAACAGACATACTCAAACTATTACTCACTGCTTGTAACAGGAGGTCGCAACACACATACTCAAACTATTACTCACTGCTTCTAGCAGGAAGTGGTAACACACATACTCAAACTATTACTCACTGCTTCTAACAGGAAGTTGTAACACACATACTCAAACTATTATTCACTTCTTCTTGCAGGTTGTAACACACATACTCAAACTATTACTCACTGCTTCTTGCAGGTTGTAACACACATACTCAAACTATTACTCACTGCTTCTTGCAGGATGTCGTAACACACATACTCAAATTATTACTCGCTGCTTCTTGCAGGAGATTTTAACACACATACTCAAACTATTACTCACTGCTTCTTGCAGGTCTTAACACACATACTCAAACTATTACTCACTGCTTCTAGCAGGTCGTAACACACATACTCGCTGCTAAAATTACCTGCTGTCTTTCACAAACTGAAAACAAGGGAAGTAAACTTTTTTCTACGAAGCTCAGATTTTCCATAGTTGTCTCTCTTTGAGAAATAATGTGTCACAACTATTTTATCATTTCCCCGACATCCTTACATTTTAGATTCAAGTCGGATTTGCCATCAAATGAATATGAAAGCTGTCTGAACACTATTTTAGACCAAAGCTAAGTTGTCTAACATCAAGTAACAAGTTGTCTAACATCAAGTAACAAGATGTCTAGCATCGAGTAATAAGATGTCTAATATTGAAAAATAAGATGTCTAATATCGAGTAATAAGATGTCTAGCATTGAGTAATAAGATGTCTAACATCGAGTAATAAGATGTCCAACATTGAGTGGTAAGATATCAAATATTGAGTGATAATATGTCCAACATTGAGTAATAAGATGACTAATATTGAGTAACTAGATTGTGCCGTGGCGCCGTGGCACCTGCGGCGCCCACTTTTTTTAGGGCACCTACGGCGCCAACCTTTTTCAAAAGCCCAACTAACTTGTCCTTTTTTGATAAATACGAAATATTAAATTTTCTGAAATGTATGCAAAGTATTTAATAATAAGGGTTGTATTTTGCGCACCGATGCACACCAAACAATGACGTCATCATATTAAATATTTTTACAGCGCTAATCACCACACGATTTTTCAACTGCTATAGACTGTTGTACATCGTTCCTCGGCGTTCCACATCCAGTGACTTGGACTATTATATTATTTATAAGATGTCTAACATATAATGGAGATTCAACATCAGAGATAATGACTCGAATTGCGTTGGCGTCAAGTGCTTTCAACAAACTCACAAATATTTGGAGATCAAGGACAATAAGACAGCATACAAAACTTAAGCTATTCAATTCCTGTGTAATCCCTGTACTAACATACGGATGTGAAAGCTGGAAATCAACTAAATATATAGAAAAAAAATTAGTTTCATTCGAAAACAAATGCCTCCGAAAAATTTTAAATATAAAATGGAGTGATCTCAAATCAAATGAAACAATAAGAAAAGAAACCAACCAAGAATATGTGTCAAATTTTATAAGGAGAAGACGATGGAATTACATCGGCCATGTTCTTCGAATGGACAAGAGAAGACTCCCAAGTCAGGCCCTCATGTGGACACCAACAGGCAAAAGAAAACAAGGAAGACCAAAAGAAACCCTGCGTAGAACAATCATAAGAGAAAGCTCAACCATGGGTCTAAGAAATAACCAGGACTTGATACAATTAGCAACGGATCGTCAAAAATGGAAATCCATGATCTCTGCCCTATGTGCCGTCTTCGGCCCGAGAGGAAATAACTAACTAAACTAACTAACATGGAGTAATACGATGTCTAATACTGAGTGATAAGATGTCTAAAATTGAGTAACAAGATGTCTAACATTGAGTAATAAGATGTCTAATATTGAGTAACAAGATGTCTAACATTGAGTAATAAGATGTCAACATGGCAGTTAAACATTATTAGACCTTTCTATGAATAAAATTAATTACTCACTCAACTCGTGATACTTTGTTAAAGCCTAGGCAGGCATCGTTTCAGTTAATATTGACTGTACATGTCTAACAATTATCTTAAAGGGATTTCATTTATGAGCTTTACCTTCTGGGAATTCAATTACCCGTAAAACTAACTTTAGAAAAATATGCTGAAAACTCGCTTGTTAAAAATTACATTTCAGTTTGTTTAAAAATTACATAATAAATGGAAAAAAATTGTGTAAGTGAAATATATCTGATGAGTAGCTCTCTATTGGAAACTTACAAATGTGAGGATTGAGGAACATTTTAATTTTTTGACAACGGTTTCTTTTGTAAAGGCTTTCTATAATTTTTTGTTATTAAATTACGATCACTGACGACCAGAACCGTTTTTGTGGTAAATTTCCACGACTCTCATTGAGGCCAGACGATCATGTAGAGGACCTCTGTTGTAGCGCTAGCTATGTTAGAAATATCTCTGGTAGAGTAAGATATTATTGAGAACCTCTTTGAATTATTTGCTTGTATAACACTGTGGCTAACATTTTGAGGACCTCTGTTGTGGTACGAGCTGAGATAACTCTGGTAGACATGGCTAATATGTTGAGGACCTCTGTTACAAGCTAAGATAACGCTGATAGACATGACTAATATGTTGAGGACCTCTGTTGAGGTAGTGGCTGAGATAACTCTGTGGTACACATGGCTAATAAGTTGAGGACCTCTATTATGTTACAAGTTTAGATAACTCTGGTAGACATGGCGGGAAGAGTGCGAACTCGAAGTCACTTCATGCACTGATTTACTTGGTAGACATGGCTAATTTGTTGAGGACCTCTGTTATGTTATGAGCTATGATTACTCTGGTAGACATGGTTACTATGTTGAGGACCACTGTATGTTACAAGCTATGATAACTCTGGTA
Source organism: Radix auricularia (assembly GCA_002072015.1). Lineage (NCBI taxonomy): Eukaryota > Metazoa > Mollusca > Gastropoda > Lymnaeidae > Radix > Radix auricularia. The sequence continues at coordinate 18,086 of MUZC01000196.1, read as the reverse complement.
GACATGGCTAATATGTTGAGGACCACTGTATATTACAAGCTATGATAACTCTGGTAGACATGGTTACTATGTTGAGGACCACTGTATGTTACAAGCTATGATAACTCTGGTAGACATGGTATGTTGAGGACCACTGTATGTTACAAGCTATGATAACTCTGGTAGACATGGTTACTATGTTGAGGACATCTGTTGTGGTACAAGCTAAGTTAACTCTGTGGTAGACATGGCTAATATGTTGAGGACCTCTGTTATGTTACAAGCTAAGATAACTCTGTGGTAGACATGGCTAATATGTTGAGGACCTCTGTTATGTTACAAGCTAATATAACTCTGTGGTAGACATGGCTAATATGTTGAGGACCACTGTTGTGGTATAGCTGAGATAACCCTGTGGTATACACGGCTAATATGTTGAGGACCACTGTTATGTTACAAGCTAATATAACTCTGCGGTAGACATGGCTAATATGTTGAGGACTACTGTTATGTTACAAGCTATGATAACTCTGTGGTAGACATGGCTAATATGTTGAGGACCCCTGTTGTGGTACAAGCTGAGATAACTCTGTGGTAGACATGGCTAATATGTTGAGGACCTCTGTTGTGGTACAAGCTGAGATAACTCTGTGGTAGACATGGCTAATATGTTGAGGACCTCTGTTGTGGTACAAGCTATGATAACTCTGTGGTAGACATGGCTAATATGTTGAGGACCTCTGTTGTGGTACAAGCTAAGATAACTCTGGTAGACATGGCTAATATGTTGAGGACCACTGTTGTGGTACAAGCTGAGATAACTCTGTGGTAGACATGGCTAATATGTTGAGGACCTCTGTTGTGGTACAAGCTATGATAACTATGTGGTAGACATGGCTATTATGTTGAGGACCTCTGTTGTGGTACAAGCTAAGATAACTCTGGTAGACATGGCTAATATGTTGAGGACCACTGTTGTGGTACAAGCTGAGATAACTCTGTGGTAGACATGGCTAATCTGGAATTTGGAGGTAATCTCTCTTTAACCGGAGGCTTACCGTTAAAATAATTAACGTCTGCTTTGAATCCCCAAGTTGCACGTGCAACTCCAGCAGACGCACGGGGTTCTGCGTTGTTTGTTCTGCTTATTTAAGTTATTTTCACAATTATTTTGAATGTTTCCTTGCATTATTTTATGTTCCTCATTCGCCCGCCATTAAGATGACGTAGTTTTCGTCCAACGCTTAGACGGTTCTCAGCTTGTTTTTGTGTCATGTGCGTTTTTCCCCATTCTATTTCTTCTTCTTCACAACAGAGGCTGTGTATGTGGCATTATCATTTACTATTGAAAGGGCACTAGGTAAACTAAAGGAAAATGTAAAAACAAACCCGTATGCTCAAAAAGATGCTTATAGACTTTTTTGGCTGTGCTAAAATATAAATATGAGTTGTTTATAAGACGTTACTGACTAAATTTTATTTATCAACAGTCTCAAACAGAACCAACGTTAGTGTGTAAAACTGCATGGCCAACTTTGTCTTGGTAACATCTTGTGACTAAAACTGTCTGGTCAACTTTGTCTTGGTAACATCTTGTGACTAAAACTGTCTGGTCAACTTTGTCTTGGTAACATTTTGTGACTAAAACTGTCGAGCCAACTTTGTCCTGGTAACATTTTTTGACTAAAATTGTCTAGCCAACTTTGTCTTCTTAACATTTTTTGACTAAAACTGCCTGGTCAACTTTGTCTTGGTAACATTGTGTGCCTAAAACTGCCTGGCCAACTTTGTCTTGGTAACATTTTTGACTAAAACTGCCTGGCCAAATTTGTCTTGGTAACAGTGTGAAGACAGATGAGAACTTCATATCATCTGAACCTGAAAAAAGGTGAACATTTAAATCTTTAAAAAGTAAATTTAAAAACCATTCTTGGGTTAAAATCATTGTTTGAAAATTCTATCAAGCAAAGAAACTAATTCCTATTTCTAGACATAAGACAGAAACATTGCTTAAAATAGCTATTTCTGACTACACAATCTATCCTCATTGACTAGTATCTGGTGGCCTGATGTGCCATGCACGATTAAATGTGAACATTGACAAACGGTTGACATTCAAATAAGATCATCGAATTTATTCCTAAGACGACCATATAGTTGGAGACAACAAAGCCTTTCTCATGCTTCTTACCTTTTGCTGTGAGTACCTTATCTCATCTTTGCCACCCCTTCTCTTTAAAGCACCCAAGCCGTGTGGTCCACCCCAGACCTGTATGGCAGTGCCACTGAACCTAATCTACCGTTCCTCGTGACGAGACTGCCAGAACCAGACGAGAATTCGCGTTATTTTAATGGAGTTTGCTGAACTCTCCACCGATTTTGACACAATAATCGTGTGGATAGCTCGGCTAATTTCACTCACGCGCGGCGGAAATAGCGGCTAACGATTTCAATGCTCACCGCGTTTGGAAGGTGTGTGTGTGTGTGTGTGTGTGTGTGTGTGTGTGTGCGCGTGTGTGTGCGTGTGTGTGTGTGTGTGTGTGTGTGTGTGTGTGTGTGTGACATTTGTTGGGATCAATGAACCGGGGATAAGACAGCTGTAGTTCTTAATGATTACATCCAACACCTGCATTCATGACGTTGTGCAGTCTTTTTGAACAGGAGAAGTTAAACCTAGGCTCAATCCTTATAAAGTTGTCGTAAGTTTAAGAGGATCTGTTGACTCTCGTTATATAGTTAAAAAATCTTCGTTAGGTTACCGAATGTACACAAATAGACTTTGTGTTCCCGTAGATGCACTGTCTACCTTGTGTTCCTCTAGTTGTAAACAAAATGAGGGTGAGACTACAATCAGGCTTATAAAAAAGTCTTTTCCATTTACTTGTTCCTCTAGTTTAAGGTTTTACTCGATGAAACAAAGTATAATTTTTCGAAAGTCTTTCTCTTTTTGTGTCCACAATCAATGGAATTCTCTGCCATTACACATTTGGCAATATTTCAGCTACGAAGGCCTTCAAAGTGTAAAAAAAAAATCTCTTCAAACTTTACTTTCAAAATTAATAAAATAACAAATAAAATTTTCTTTAAATCATGAATGTAAACTGTAAAGTCGTTAGCCTATTTGTATGTTTTATATTGAATGCATTAATTATTATGTGTATAACTATTTGTATGAGAAGCGCTTTGAGCCCAGCAGCTACTTGCTGGGGTACAGCGCTTTGTAAATTAGCAAACTATTATTATTATTTTATGAATATTACAGGGCCTGCTCTAGGGACTCGGAAGGCCTAGGCGTAGTGAATTTGGTGGCCCTGAATGTAATAGAAAAGTAAAATATAAATAAGGAAAGAATAGAATTAAACAATTTATTAAAAACCACATGTTTTTATATCTGAAACAACAAATAACTGAAATTTATACAAACATATTCCTGCAGATCTCATAAACTATAGGGATTTGGAATTCATGGCTTGCGAGCCAGATTTGTCTTTTTCGATGGATGCATGTATCTGGCTCGCAGACAAATGTTCGATTATACTTTTTTTTTCTTCAGTCGTCTTTGATCTACACATTTATTATGACCAGACTGTTAAGAGACTAGATGATTTCTCCTTTAAAGTAATAGCATATTGTAACTGTGTCTATGAGATAAATAACACATGGCACTACCCACCCCCCCCCCTCATAAAAAATACAAAGCTACAAAATATATAGCGCCAATAAACTTAATTATAAATGTTATAAATTTTAGATCTAGATCTAGATTCTATATGAAATACTCTTTAAAAAATACTTGAAAGTAACTAAAGCAGTTGTATCAAAAAGAATTCTTAGACAATAAAAAGTTAAAGAAATCTTCTTGATTAAAATAACATCATTTTTAAAAAAAACTTAATAGAATTGTAATAGATCTAGTTGTTTTAATATCGAAATGATATTTGAAATGTGCATTCGTGTCTACATTTTACCATTTAAATTTACGGCTTTATGGAATTGGTGTAATTTTATAAAGAAATTAAGTAACCAATAAGGCATCATATGTTGTAAATTATATTCCATACCCCACACCAGATTTTGTTTCTAAAAATAAATTAACTATATGCCACATTTAAAAAATCATACAGAATAGGACTGCATAAAGCTTTTTTATAAAAAAAACAAACAAATTACACAGACTATTTGTGTAAGGAAACAATAAATTAAAGCTTTATTATCAACTAATACAAATAATGGTAGACGTTTCGGCTCATGCCCTCATCAGTACAAAAACAATTACATGTACTTACATATATCTTAAAATTAAAACATATTAAAGTCTATGTGATAAAATGAAAAGAAATGAAAGACAAAAATAAACACGGACATAGAATATAAGAAAAAGGAGGAAGTTGAAGTATCTAAAGTAACAGTGAAAACCACAACGGGAAAACGATTTTGCAGTCAGGTAAAATTGTGGATTTGGTTAATTCCATATGGAGCCAACGTACCAAATCGTTTTATGAGTCTATTTTCCATGTGGACTCTATCATTTAAAAAGAAACAACAAACAAAAGAAAAATAAATACATTAAAAAAAAAATCAACAATCTTTTATTGAGCGCATGTCAAACAATGAAAAAAAAAAGATTTAAAATATAGCCTATCTATATTTTTATTTGAAATACAGAGAAATAAACATAGCATATGCAATTCGCAATAAAAAAAATTAAGCGTTTTCAGGGATACTTTATTTAGTTTAACTTAATCTACTTCTGTTAAAAAGTCCGGTAGCCAACATTTAAATTGTACAAGTGTAATGCTTATGTAAACTTTTGTTTACCTGTAAGTTTATATGATATGGACCATCCATTTCCACATAAAATAAACTCACAAATTGCAGAATTAGTTGGGTTTTTTTAATTAAAAAAAAATTAAAATGAAGTATTGAATTACAAAAAAAAAAAAAAAAAAACCTAATAAAAAAATCGCAATTTCATTCACACATTTTAACTTAATAAGTCCACGCTATAAAATATTTTAAAAGCATCTATAATATAAATATATCAAATTAACTCACTAATTATATAGTAAGTAATTTTTAAAAATGAAATTTTAATGTATGATTAACAACATAAAAAACTCTCAATAGTATTCCCATATGTTCAAAATAAATAGCATACATTGTGTAACAAATGTAATCAAATAGTTATAACTCATCTATCAAGTAAATTAATTATCCAAAAAATGTTACTTTACCGCAAAGCAAAACCAAATATGAATGTTATTAAAATAAGATATCACAGCTAAATTTAAGAAGCGTGCACGAAAAGGTGCGCACCGTAATAGACAATAAAAGATTTTTTAAAGCGCACCGCTCAAAATAGATCTAAAGCATTTGGGAAAATAGTGCACCAAACGTAAATCGTGTTGAACGTCCGCCTAAAGTTGTTCAATATGTAATTCAGATTTTATGTTTCATTTTTTAGCGCATTTTCGAGAAGTCGAATGCGCTATTGCACCCGTTTTGTCCGTCCGTCCGTCTGTCATCACCCTAGATCTCAGCATCCATAAGTCCTAGACCCATGATGTATATATGTTTTTTGTATGTCCTGACCTGCCATTTGTGCATCAACACTCAGTTACTCGATCCGTTAAAAAAACCCGTTAAAACTACCAAAAAACATTGCGAATCGAGAGATAACACTGGCGCAGGCAACGGCCGCCATTGCCGGAAGTCTTAGTATTATCAAAAGTATTAGTTTTTTTGTTGTTGACGTCATTAGAATATGTGTAAAAGTTTAGAGAGTTTTACATCATCATTTGTGGTGACTTCAATCAAGATCTTAGCGGCCCAGGGGCAGAAATTGAAAACTTTTTCGAAACAAGCTTCAACATTCAACTACTTTCACCAAGATTGGCAACTACGATCTATCAAACAACAATTGACGGAGTATTTGGGCGATTAGCTGATTACAATTTAGAATGTTTCATTTATGAGTCCTATTTCAGTGAAAATTTCTACTACCAAGTTTCTGAACTCTCTGTCAATTTTCTTGATATCACTGTAACTCTCCAGAAAAACTGCCTCCTCACTTCAGCCTACTTTAAACCCACAGACAGCCACTGTTATCTTCTCTACCCTTCCTCTCATCCCAAAACTTGTAAGGACTCCATTCCCTTCTCTCAACTTCTTCGACTCCGTAGACTTTGTCAATCTCAGGAGGACTTTTGGGAAAAGGCTTTGGAAATGGTGGAGTTTTTTAGACAAAGGTCATATCCTGAAGCCACGCTTCAACATGCGCTTCAGCGGGTCAAAAACTTCACTCGTGCCGACGCCTTTGTACCACGCACCCGTGATACCAACCAAAGGAGCAAGCTTGTTCTTACTTATCATCCACACAACATCAAAGCCAAAGAAATTTTCATGAAGAACCGTACTATCCTCCTTGCGGACCCTGAGACAAACAACATTTTCTCCACCCCACCCCTAATTGTATTTAGGAGGGACAGAAACCTACGTGATCTTCTGGTTCGCACCCGTCTAACAACATCACCCAAGCATCTGGGTACCATACCATGCGGCCGACCTCGGTGTAAGACATGTCCTTTTGTTGTGCAAGCCGAACAGATAAACTTCCCTAAGGGGCTATTTATGATTAAGGATGGTTTTACCTGCGCTAGCCGCAACGTTGTCTACGCCATTGTGTGTAAGCGCTGTCCTTTGAAATACATAGGAGAGACGGGACGATCTTTGTCGTGCCGAATGTCTGAACATATTAGGGCGATTACACAAGATAAACAGTGTCCCGTCTCCCGTCACTTCAATGGGCGCGACCATATGGGTGTCAAGGACCTGGCAGTCACTGCTATTGTCTCGTGCACAAACACACCCACGAGAGTCCAGATTGAAAACAGTTTAATAGTGAGCCACGGTACAATTGCTCCACACGGGATGAACATGGTCTTTTCTTTGTCCACCTAGGTGATTGCCCCGCCCCCTCTCTGCTTTCCTATATAAAATCGCTCTGTCATCTCTCAGTTTCACTTTTTCTTTGGATACTTCGGATTCCACCACAGCTAAGTTCCTTCATTTTTCATTTTTTATTTTTATTTTCGTTTTGTTTGTGTCTTGTATGTTCGTTGATAAAGGCTCTTTGCCGAAACGTTCGCTGTTTTGTTACGTCCGGTCAGGCTAACCCATACCTTGTTTACGTCTTTTCCATTGAATTCTTTATATATTAGATATCTTCCTATGATTTCTGTTCGAAGACCTCAGAAATCGGAGCCCCTAGTCGGTTGCCTAGTTTGCATATGCCTAAAGCCGGCCCCGAATATTATATAGATATTAAGGTAAAAAGTTAATAAAAGACGATATACAGACGAAAACGTCTTGGTGTAAGATTACATAAGTACAAATAAAAAAGAATAATTTAAATTAATTGCAATGATAGCCTACCTAAAGAAACTGCTAATGTTGTATCTTGACATATAGTATAATGTGAAGTAATATGTTAACTTATGATGTTTTTTAAAAATCCCTTAAATTTGCTTCACCGTCGTCTCTGTCTGTCGTGGTCGGTCGGGTGGAAAAACAAAAGTAAACATTGACCCACTTCCACTGATGCTATCGAGCTGAAATTTTTCACATAGACTTGTGACACCTAACATTGCATTGTTTCGAAATCTCAGATCGATTGAATGGACCATACTTAATTTAATGCATTTTTAGTTTATCTCTATATAACTGTATGATAGCCGTCTGTTGTTGAAATCCACAGTCTTGCCATCGGTGACCAAATCCTCCTTCCCCGTTTTACAGCCAAGGGAGTTCAGTCACGTTCAGTTTGTAAATGTTTGTCGCGCGGTGAATATTATTTTGAATATAATCAATACTTTTAGTTCTGTCTCATATGTAAGGGATTAATAGTCAAAAACTTTGTTTTTATGGGTTGTTTTTATTTAATGGTTGTTTTTAATCCTCCTATTTTTACGGGCCTAAATTATAGAATAAATTTTTCAATGAATGCTGTAGGTTAGTATGAATACATTATCGGTAATTTCAATCTTCTTACTTTTGTGTTAGCGTACACTGCAGCATACTCCTGAAGTCTGTGTCCCATTCTAAAACTAATAGAATGAACAGAGTAGACAAAAGAAGACAACCTCAACTTACTCAGCTGTAAACATAAATTCATAGTACAGTCGTCCGCTTTTTACCACTTGAAGATAAAGTAATTGTACATTTTTTATGACGGTTATAGTACTTTGATGAATCATGAAATTGAATGCATTCTGGCACACCTTATTGTTCACCTGTGAAAAATCTTGAAAGGTCTTTCAAAAAGTATATGACTTATGATTTATATACTGATGAGATTGTGATTAAAAACTGAGACTATGATAATTTCCATTGTTGATATTTGGTCACGTAATGATTACCTGTCCTGTTCTTTCCTTTCATCTTACGGTCTTACGTTTGACCATTAGAGTTTGGCTGAATTCTTTGCTTGGTATAACAAAGTGGCGTAGCTAGGAATTTGTAGGGGTTTAAGGGCCAGGGGTGGCTTAACCTCTTGGGGGGCCCACATACAAGGCGGTGGCGTAATATTTAATGTAACACAATTTTAGGACATTAATTTGGCCCTCACCCAAGTGGTGGGCCGGGGGGAATTTCGAATTAGGACCCCTCCCCTAGCTACGCCTTGGACATAACAGCTGCACGATGGTAAGTGGTTTCTCACCGAGATATGTGAGTGGTAATTTTATAGTTCCATATTTCTAACTCACACCACCATATTTCTCACACACACCTCCATATTTATCACCCACACCTCCATATTTCTCACCCACACCACCATATTTCTCCCCCACACCTCCATATTTCCCCCCCAAACCTCCATATTTCTCACCCACACCTCCATATTTCTCACCCACACCTCCATATTTCTCCCCCAAACCTCCATATTTCTCACCCACACCACCATATTTCTCACCCACACCACCATATTTCTCACCCAAAACTCCATATTTCTCACCCACACCACCATATTTCTCATCCACACCTCCATATTTCTCACCCACACCTCCATATTTCTCACCCACACCACCATATTTCTCACCCACACCTCCATATTTCTCCCCCAAACCTCCATATTTCTCACCTACACCACCATATTTCTCACCCACACCACCATAGTTCTCACCCAAACCTCCATATTTCTCACCCACACCTCCATATTTCTCTCCCAAACCTCCATATTTCTCACCCACACCACCATATTTCTCACCCACACCACCATATTTCTCACCCACACCACCATATTTCTCACCCAAACCTCCATATTTCTAACCCACACCACCATATTTCTCACCCACACCTCCATATTTATCACCCACACCTCCATATTTCTCACCCACACCACCATATTTCTCCCCCACACCTCCATATTTCTCACCCACACCTCCATATTTGATATACATACAACTCAAGAATTACCCCTCAAACCAACGGTCCTCGCTCTGCTGTCGTTTCCTTATCTAATCCAAACATTGGCCTCATGCTCGCGTCCTGGGAGGAAGCTGCTGGACCCACTGCCGAGATCACGTGACCAAGGCAAAGGACGATGGCCAGATCAATGTGGACACAACTATTGGGTGGAGAGTGGAGTGATAGCGTGCGTCCACCAACAACGTCACCCGACCACAGGGAGGATGGGGTGATTACAGTGGAGAGGTGCACTTTAAAATAGATTTATTTAGGGCACTCGGTATTTAGCGTCAGATTGTTACGTGGCCAACCAGTCGTCATTGAAAGGTGATCCCCCCTCCCCCATAAATATCAATGTTATTGTTATGTTATATTATAGTCAAGCAAGAATTTTTGTGGTGAATCTTTTGGCCAACAAAGTCCTTTAACAAAAACATTTTTAACGCAATGGCTTCATTGGAAAAAAATGCGTTTATAGATTTGCCTGTCCTGTCTCTTCGAGCTTTTACAAGCAAATAATCCTGAACCATGGCAGATAGAGGTTCTTTTGCAAATATGCGAAGGAGGTCCCAAAGATGTGCACAGGCCAAAAAATATCCCGAAAAGTTTTACTGGATTTCCTGGACAAAAAAAAAATAAAAAAAAAAATAAATAAAAAACATATCTTTAATTGGTCAATTTCTCGCCAACCATAACATCTATTGGGATGAATCAAACTCAAAACGATAGCTTAGAACATTTAGAACAATGTTGGAAAAGGAATTTTTGAAACATCTCTTTTTGTTCGACTCACACAATTTTAGAAGAAATTTGTAGATAACAATTGTTTTAATTAATTAATTAATTAATTATTAATTTGAAATGACTTTTAATATAATCTAGAATGATTTCCTTTGAATAAAAAAGAGGCGGAAATATTAGTTGGAAATTGCGAGTTTTCGTTACTTGCTTTTAATTGACTACACATCAAAAGCTAAACTGTATGGCTTTGTTTTTTTTCATTATCTTTATACTATTATATTTTAATAATAATGAATATAAATGTAGTTTCAAAAAAATTTCAAATGTTAAAAGATACGGACCATCAAAATGTTTGAATAAATCGAAAATAAAGTCGATTTAATGATATGCCTGATTTTAAAAGATCTGATAAACACTTCGTCTGCTCTTCAGAAAAGTATATAGCCATCATAGACCCAGCAGTTTCCCATCAGTTGCCCATCAGTTCGTCACACAGACCCAGCTAACTAAAGCGGCTTGCAGTTGCCCATCAGTTCGTCACACAGGCCCAGCTAACTCAAACGGCTGGCAGTTGCCCATCAGTGGCCCATCAGTTCGTCACACAGGCCCAGCTAACTTAAACGGCTGGCAGTTGCCCATCAGTTTCCCATCAGTTCGTCACACAGGCCCAGCTAACTCAAACGCCTGGCAGTTGCCCATCAGTGGCCCATCAGTTCGTCACACAGGCCCAGCTAACTCAAACGGCTGGCAGTTGCCCATCAGTGGCCCATCAGTTCGTCACACAGGCCCAGCTAACTCAAACGGCTGACAGTTGCCCATCAGTTTCCCATCAGTTCGTCACACAGGCCCAGCTAACTCAAACGCCTGGCAGTTGTCTCTGTAATGGACTTTAAGCACAAGACAAACACCGCCTGACACTAGAGCTGTTTTGTCGTAATTCGATTGGCCTTATCGGCCTCTGGTCATCCCCTCCGCGCCAAGATATGGGCCAGGAAATTGCGTCCCTCAAGAAGTCCCCGACAGCGGAAAGACTCTGGCGGTTATCCGGTCTAAGAACTGGCGCGCGTGCGTGATGGTGAGTTCTTTATCCGCCCAGATTAGAAGCGGCAACATTTTTATTACCATTAGTTTAGTATTTGCGGTGAGTGCTTAATGCGTTTTGTCTTCCCAATAAGGCAATCAATACCTCGTGACGTGCTCGCGTAATGCGGTTATCGGGAGAAAGAAGTGGCGCAGGAATATCATCCCTAGTTTTCACCATAACGCCGCCAGGGCGTGGCGGGAATTTCGAGCTCCCTGAGTGACATCAGTGATGACGAATGTATCACCAAAGATAACAATGAAATTGCATTTTATTAACAGAAAAAAAATATTGTGTCGCACGAAATGGTTGATATATAAAAGTTATGGCTGTTATCGACTTATTTTAATTTAATCGTTAACATTTGAAAAATTACCGAATAATTAATCGATAATTTTTATTAAAGCTAAAAATATTATTTATGACGTCATTAAACTAAAAATTTCAATGGAAGCAATAAAAACAGGCAATTTACATTTTTTAATTTAAATATAAGTAGTTCAATATAATGTCACTGAATTTAAATTTTTAAATTGTTAAGTAATTAAAAACAATGTTTTATTTTGTATATCATTTTCTTTATTAAAAACAGCTTATTTTAAAGTTTACTCGTAAAAACTCTTTTTTTTAAAATGGAGAAGTTTGTACGTAAAAAAAGCAAACTATCATTAATTATTAATCATTAATTATTTATTAATAAATCTAAAATGCTTCGGAACATATTTTCTTCCATTTTAATCGTTATTTTATTGATTAAAATAATTTTAATCGATAAAAATCTTTTACCGATTAATCGAGAAATTAATCGTTAATTTCCGCAGCCCTAATAAAAATATGTTTAAGCCAACATTAATTGTTTGGACTTTTCATTTAGATCTAATTGACTTTTATCATTACTTTTATAACTTTTACGATAAATAAAGTAAAAAATAAACAACAAACAAACAGACAAGAACAATAACTTTGAGTTAATCATTTACTGGCGCTGCCATCCTTACTTAGAGCTAAATGTAAGGAGTCGGACTGTTGGGTGTTACATATGTCAATGTCATTCTTGACGTCGGACGATGTCAGACGCAATCTTAATTGTCAGATATGAGACTCGGGTGTCTGACATATGACTCACGTGTCAGTCTGGACTTTCAGATGACATCAGTAAGGCGTGTTAGACTAAAAACTCATGCATCATTCATATGACTCGGATGTCAGACATGTCGCTAGGATGTCAAACATGTCACTACGATGTCAACCATGTCACTAGGATGTCAAACATGTCACTAGGATGTCAAACATGTCACTAGGATGTCAAACATGTCACTAGGATGTCAAACATGTCACTAGGATGTCAAACATGTCTCTAGGATGTCAAACATGTCACTAGGATGTCAAACATGTCACTAGGATGTCAAACATGTCACTAAGATGCAAAACATGTAACTAGGATGTCAAACATGTCACTAGGATGTCAAACATGTCACTAAGATGCAAAACATGTCACAAGGATGTCAAACATGTCACTAGGATGCCAAACATGTCACTATGATGTCAAACATGTCACTAGGATGTCAAACATGTCATTTCCCAAAGACGACTTACTTTAGAGTTAAAGTAGAAACCATCAGCTCCTAGCAGACAGCCAACGAACAACCGAATGACCCCGGCTATATGTCATGTCCACTTCTTGTAGGTTTCTTTGGTAAACACTGATGTTAAAATTTTGTAAATATTTAATTAAATTCTACTGTGTCAATAGGATAGAAGCACACAAACCATTCTGAATTTTTTTTTAAAGAAAAGTTTTTCTTTCTTGAATAAGTCTTTGAACTACAGATGGCCCGAACAATTGTGTTAGAGGATGTTGGGCTTGTAATTACACGTTGTTTAACACGCCGTGAATGGGGGGCCGGAGTTCGAGCCCGTAGCTCATACAAGGAGTAGCCGCCATTAAATCCATTAAATTGTTATTATTAATAATTGTGTGTTCGATTATTTGATCTCATCATTTCATTATAATCCAGTTTATTATTTTCACGCTTGGTCTCTCTCTGTACGGCCCTTTGACAAGCAGCACAATTAGCGAGCCTCGTTCGTGATAGCCGAGGGCCGCGAGGAACGCGGGCAAACGAGCAGAGGTGTCAAGGTCATCCATTGTACCCAGCGGTGATTACAAGCTCAACGAACAGACGTTAATCGTGGATTATTCCAGTGCTGGTCCCTTTCTTCCGTCGACTTATAATTTTTGATTTATTGCTGCTTGGTCTGTGTGTGACGTAACGTTACTGTGACGTGCAATCACGCGCCGTTTGTTAGCGATCACATGATCGTAACGATTCTTCCAGTGTTTCTATTTGTTAACTTGATCTCGTTTTGTGGCTAGCGTTGTAGAGTTTGTCAATTGGATCTTAGTTTATCCTAGGTGTTGAACATCAGATGTTCAATTCATACTCAAGGACTGCGACAAAGTTTAACGCCCCTTAACTCAGTAACACAATTCAGGGGCCGTCCATAAAGTACGTCAGGTTATTTTTTTAAACCATTTTTAAATCACCCCCTCCCCCCTGTCACAAACAGTCACAAATCTCGGACCCCCCCCCCTAAAGTACGTCACACTTTCGTACAAATTTTTTTTTATAAAATTAACAAAATAATTAAAATTTAACTTAAAACACCGTGACGTCACACATGGCCGGACAACCCCCCTCCCCCAATCAAAAACTGTCACACTTTCTTACACCCCATCCCCCCCCCTATGGAGCGTTGACGTACTTTATGAACGGCCCCTTACAAAGTCTCTTACAGTTGAGGGACATTTCCTTTGTCAATACAGACTCTAGATATCCACACAAGAAAGAAAAGAGGGGTTTAGAAGATGCCACAAGTAAAGCCAGGCATCCTTTAAAGGTCCATCATAAAGATACGTCAGCTTCCGGGGCCTGTGATAAGAAGCCAGCTCCACAACATTTTCGTCTAGAAATTCAAAATAGGTCGGTCTGACATGAGGCGTAAAGGGAAGACAGGATAATAAGTCATATGAAATATGCACCAGTTGGTAAAACAATGAATACACAAGATTGTGTCAATGAAGTTAATTGAACGTAAAAAGATAAACGTGCCTTAATGCTTATTCCTCGTGATCTTCACATATCTTTTCGTTTCATCTTAGTTATACAGTAAACTCATTTTAACTACCGGTAAGAATGAATCTAAGATGGCAGTCGCGAAGACAGTGAAACCCTGAAATCACTGTACCGGGTACAACAACCTTAGCTATACCATGAGATTACTGTACTGGATACAACAACCTTAGCTATACCATGAGATTACTGTACCGGGTACAACAACCTTAGTGACTAAAGATACCTCACATTAGTAGCAATAGGGAAGTGATTAAAGATACCTCACATTAGTAGAAATAGGGAAGTGATTAAAGATACCTCACATTAGTAGAAATAGGGAAGTGATTAAAGATACATCAAATTAGTCGCAATAGGAGAAGCCACTAAAGATACCTCACACTAGAAGCAATAGGAGAAGTGACTAAAGATACCTCACACTAGTAGCAATAGAGAAGTGACTAAAGTTACCTCACTTTAGTAGCAATAGTGAAGTGACTAATGATACCTCACATTAGTAGCAATAGGGAAGTGACTAAAGTTACCTCACTTTAGTAGCAATAGGAGAAGTGACTAAAGATACCTCACACTAGTAGCAATAGGGAAGTGACTAAAGTTACCTCACATTAGTAGCAATAGAGAAGTGACTAAAGATACCTCACACTAGTAGCAATAGAGAAGTGACTAAAGATACCATACTATTAGCAAAAGGTAAGTGGCTAAAGATACCTCACACTAGTTGCAATAGGAGAAGTGACTAAAGATACCTCACATTAGTAGCAATAGGAGAAGAACATAAAGATACCCCGCCCTAGTAGCGAGCGCATCTCTGGAGAGAGAAAATTGCAATGAACGCTAGCCGCAAGCCATGCTGGTCCGGCACCGCGGTCACTAATCGACAAGCATGCGAGCTTGTCAGTTTATTAAACTCATTTGGCCGGGGGTGAAAGGAAGAAAGGCCCCGATGAATGGGAGATAATTTCTCGGCCGGGAGTTAAACGGTGTTATTCATTAAACAGTCATCGGCGGCCTAGCCCCGGCCATTTGGCTTGCCAATACCAACTCTCGTGTGTCCTGTTTTCTTGGCAGATCTCCAGTGTGTGGGACAATACCAGGGTGTGCGGGAGGGGCGGGGGGAGGGGGTTAGAGAACGGAGAGGGTGGGCTCAGGGAAGAGATTTGGGGAGGTAACTCACATGGAATGGGGACACGAGCAGTAAATAGAGTAACGCCTGAAAGTGAGAGCGAAACAAAGAAATTCCACGGAACAAGAACTATTTTAAATAGAAGCAATTGTTGAAATCATAAGGGAATAAAGCCTAGATCATGAAAAATATTCCTTCTAAGATTCATTAGTCTTTTCCCAAAGTAAAACCGAACTGAGCAAAGTTGCACAGCATACATTTTTTGCGTGATTTTATAAAACATTTGCTGCACTGTAATTCTAAACTGCTGAGCGGCGTCGCAGCTTTAAGGTGACATTGATGATGACTCTGTGTATCGGATAAAGTGGGTCATGCTGAGATCCGCGCATGACTATTGACCCCAAGAACACATCAAATACAAGTAACCAGGATAACAAAACTGAGAAGACTTACAGTACAAGCACGTGATTATGCAGCATGGGACTATGCACATACTCAAAAGATGAACACCAATGTTGGGTATGATTATAACCAACATTTCCACAAAACGTGTATGTGAATATCCAACAAAATGGGGGGTGAGACTGCAATCAGGCTTATAAATTAGTAAATGGAAAACAGGTAAACAGGGTATGAGTTAGCCTGACAGGACGTAAAGTCCTGTCAGGCTAACTCATGCCCTGTTTACCTGTTTTCCATTTACTATCTACGTGGATATCCATAGTTTGGGAACTTGAATTCGACCTCGTGGCTGATGTCCCCTTTCCTTTCTCATCAGCTCACGGCACAAAGAACATAAACATAAACAAAACAAAAGTAGTCATGAGTCAGCTGCCATAGTAAACTTTTGTAGATGAAGAATAGGAATTTTCAGCGACCATAAAATGGAAACAATGAATGGTAAAACAAGTAAAGAAACTTCTTTGTAAATCTAAAAAAAAAAATGAACGCCTTAATTAAAGCTCACGTAACTAAACACTATCTGAACAGACTTTCAACATATTTCAATCTGAAAGATTGCTATATCCCTGTGTTGTACATGTTTGTGGTAATAATATTCAATCAATATTGAATGTATCAATATACTACCTTTCAGTCAATAATTGTTATATACCTTTATGTAACAACATTCAAACATGCTTTTTTGTAACATACATTTATGTAACAACATTCAAACAGGTTTTTTGTTATATACCTCTATTGTAACAACATTCACACATGCTTTTTGTTATATACCTTTATGTAACAACATTCAAACATGCTTTTTTGTTATATACCTCTATTGTAACAACAGTCACACATGCTCTTTGTTATATACCTTTATGTAACAACATTCAAACATGATTTTTGTTATATACCTTTATGTAACAACATTCAAACATGCTTTTTGTTATATACCTTTATGTAACAACATTCAAATATGCTTTTTGTTATATACCTTTATGTAACAACATTCAAACATGCTTTTTGTTATATACCTTTATGTAATAACATTCAAACATGCTTTTTGTTATATACCTTTATGTAACAACATTCAAACATGCTTTTTGTTATATACCTTTATGTAACAACATTCAAACATGCTTTTGTTATATACCTTTATGTAACAACATTCAAACAGGCTTTTTGTTATATACCTCTATTGTAACAACATTCAAACATGCTTTTTGTTATATAACTTTATGTAAAAACATTCAAACATGCTTTTTGTTATATACCTTTATGTAAAAACATTCAAACAGGCTTTTTGTTATATACCTTTATGTAACAACATTCAAACATGCTTTTTGTTATATACCTCTATTGTAACAACATTCAAACATGCTTTTTGTTATATACCTTTATGTAACAACATTCAAACATGCTTTTTGTTATATACCTCTATTGTAACAACATTCAATAACAGTGTGACGTGTGTTACATATTTCATATATTGCAACAATCTTCATTCTAACAAATATCCCCAAAACATTTGTTGAGAAAACATGTCGAAAATATTATAATTAATTAAAAAATCTCATCTTCGTTGATGCCTCATTTGATTTCGAAAAGCTGACTGATTTTTGCTAATAGCTGATTATTAAATTGTATACAAATTTATTATGAAACAGATAGTTACCGTCTTTTCATTTATATATATATATATACATTACTTTTCGTGCTGTATACAAGGCCACTACTTCTACTTCTCGAAAAGCATTCAGTTAAAAGCCAATCATTTGCAGATGATACTCAACTTTAAACTCACACTGATCCGTCTGATATTGGCTTCACTGTCCAATTAATGCAGGAGTGCATTGGTGAGGTAAAGTCTTGGATGACTCTAAGCAAGCTCAAACTGCTATTCTGTAACAATAAATCCCGCAGTACTTTGACTCTTCCGAATTCTATTCAGGTGACTAGTTCTGATATACTGTTCACAACATCGACTAGGAATCTTGGCTACATTATTTCTGACAACATGTCTACCAACAACTTCATCAATCACATTTGTCGTTCTGCCCATACTGCCATTCGTCAGTAGTATAGTAATGTGCAGATCAGGTCGCAAATCGGTGGGGCA
>MUZC01000195.1:822017-833440 GCA_002072015.1 Radix auricularia | reverse complement strand
ATATATATATATATATATAACTCAAGTAATCTGGTGCTTGATGACGTTGCCATTTGTAAATAGTTTTTCCCGGCCCCCAAATGCCATCTGATGCACCAATGACAGATTAATTTTCAGGAAATTTACTGGAGGAAAGGTTTCTTTGTGTTTCTAAACCCATTTAAGAGAACATTGTTCCCGCAAAGACAAGAATACGTTTGGTGTATGCCAGGATACCACGATATTTGCAGAAGAAAAATACGGGCAGACTGCGCTGGGTAGGACATCTTGAAATGATGACAGAGGAGCAAAGAGGCTACACCACCATAACTCAATAGGAAAATGGCTCCGGGGAAGACCTAGGCTTAGATGGATAGAAATAGATGATGCAGAGAGAAAGATCTAAAGCCACTGGGCATTCAATCTACGAGAAGAAAGGCGTTGATTAGGACTGACAGGAGGGAAGTAGTGAGGCAGGCTTCTAGTCCTACATGGGCTGTAGTACTACAGAGATGGATGGAAGACGATAAATCCAAAATCTCCAACGGAAATGGACCTGTTTTGGCTGCCGTTAGCATCTACGGGCGGGAAAGACGTTTATTGTTGTCAAGGTAACAAGCGTATGCTGAGCTAAAACGAGCCGGGGAAGCACTTTGGATGCCGCGAAAAATAATAAAATTACATTAAACAAGCAAAAATAATTCAAAATTTAGAAAATGTTAGATTTAATATTAACAAGCTAGAATTCTCCGCATTTAAACAGTCAAGGTCTCCAAGTATTTTTCAAACATATGTAATGTGCTTTCCGCGTTTTACCAAGAATAGTTTAGTACCACCAGTGGAGCTGAATGACGTCACCCGGCCTGCGAAACGAAGTTTGGTGGATGACCCATGGTCTTGACCTATTCCCACAAGGAATAGCACAATCAGTACCTCATAAAAGGGACAAAATCTACTAAAAACTTCATAAAAAGATAATTTTAAGTTTCCTCCCTTACAAGAAACTAAATTAATTTTTAAATATTTTTTCTTTAAAAAATCATTTAATAAAATAAAAAAAGTGAAATCCAAGGGCGGATTCCCTTTCGGGTTTCTCATTTTCAGGTTTTAAAATATTTTAATTTAAACCTTTAACCTGAGGGGTCAAGAGTAAGAGTCCTCACAACTGATACACGAAGATCCTTATATACGGACCATGAACAGATAACTAATCGCCCTTACATTGATACACCCATAACCACACATGCCTTCATCTGACCATTCATAATACTATGGAAAACTTTAATTGAAATTACGAATTGCATTTTCAAGGTCTCGTCAAAGAGGAATATATTCAAAATGATAAAAATCGAAACGAGATCCTGAGAAAAGTCTTCCCAAGGTTTGCATTACATAGCATTTTAAAGTCTGTAATTGGCGGTTTCAGTAGCTGTACTTTTGAACTTAGACCAAAACAAAATTGTACGACTATTATTAAACACAGGGATACTATGATCAGAAAAAAACATTTTTAAGAACATTTATAAATATTTAAAAAAAACAACAACAATAATTTACCCCCTCCCCCCAAAAAACAAAGGGAGGGAGGGTGGGGTTTGGGCAAAATCGAGCGACGTCATTTATGGACGGCCCCTTACTTTAACGAGAGAAACGAAAACAAGTTAAATAAATTATTACATAACGATATAGTCCAAGCCCACTTTAAAAAAATGATTAGCTCCTTGCTTTCCTTAACATTAGGCCCTATCTCTATTTAAATATAATTTGATCATATTATTTAGCCTAAAAAGCTGTATAAAAGTGTACCAATATTTCGGATTGCCTTCGGCACATTAAGTGTATTTAAAAGTTATTTAATAAAATAAAAGCCACACTTACTCAATGCGTTGTTAATATTTATTTATGCTCATTTGCTCTGGATTTCACCGCAGCTAAGTTTTAATTTAGTTTTTATATTAATTTCATTTGTTTGTGTGCTATTCATTCGTTAAAGAAGGCTTCTGTCAAAACGTTCGCTGTTTTGTGACGTCTCGTCAGGCTCACTCATACCCCGTTTGCATGTTATTCATAGGAAAGAGATGGGTTTCAGATTTCCTAAGACACGCCCTTCTATCATTTATAAGGAAAAATTACCATTAAGTGTGATTTTTTTCCACTTTTAAAATATGTTATATGTTTTTATTTAATGGTTGTTTAAGTTCCGCTCGTAGATAGGTCAATTTTATGAACCGAGACTAGACATAAACCATGGATAAGCGTGGGGTGCAATAATCTTCTGTATATTCGTCTGTAACAGAAAGAATAGAGAACCTTCATTCGAAAACAGTGCGCCCCTTCCTAGGCTTACGCCAAATATAATTTTACGCTTCTCTTTTGTTGGTTGCAATTAAATCTGGGGCAGGGAATCCTATGTCACACCCTTGTAATTTGTACCAGCGATGTCATTTTTAAAAAAAATAAAAATAATTAAAAAAAAAAAAAATGATGTAACAATGAAACTATCTGCAAGTATTTTTAAAAAATCGATTCCTCTTATGACTGACGAGATGTTTCCTAATTGGTCTCCAAATCCAAGTAAGGGAAGATCCCCCCAGCCCCATGTCTCGTGACGACCTAGTTTTACGCTCTAGGAGACACACGAGGGATGTGTCACTTGGGATGACGAACACACCAGTCACCGCGCAGGTAAGCCCCCCTCTCCACGCTCAGCCATCGCACATCGTGCTGTGTACGACAGGTGACTGAGGGGCAAGCTCCGCCTAGTTTTTTAAACTTCATTTCTCTGTGTATCCGAATGTTTACAATTTCCCCCGGTCTTGGATGAGTTAAGCGTGGTGATTTTAATTCGAAACTGTGTCGGATTTTATGTGTGTTCCATTGGATAACACGTTTTTAGAATATTTGGATAAAAAACAGGATTTTATATTTTAAATAGGCCGGGAAAAGGGATGATTGAATGTACCAACGGGGCATCCTACAGGTGAGACAGTTTAGTACAGTAAGCACTTCGCCTTTACAGTTTACCCCATGCCATCAAGGTAGTTTGACCGGCCTTGTACAAGCTGAATGTTTGGACTTGCGTCTGTGGAGTGAAAGCACACAAAACAAAATATGCATTTATTTCAATATATTTAAATCTTAAGTCAGTGTCACTCAATGTGAAATTTTTTTTACATAAGTTTAAGCTTTCATTTAACACTCTAGATTTTAAGAAGAAAAAAACCAACTCCACAAACTGGGCACTTTGGGTTATCTTAAAGTTTAAATATGAAATGTTTTTAAACAATATACTATACATTTTTTTTTAAAATCGCCATTTTGCTTTTAGTTTCATATTTTATAAGACCTAAGTGCATGAATTAAAATAAATGAGCATTAAAAAAAAAACATCGCCATGCCATGGATATCAATTTAAAAACCGGCAAAAGAATAAAGTTTTTTGCTATCAACTATAACTCTTTTATTATATGACTTAAGACTTATGAGACATAACTAACAAGTACCAATTCAGTATACATAATTTGCAAAGTATCAAAAATAACTCTTTTCGAACGTTGGCATAAAATTGTTAAATTTGGAAATAAATAAATAAAACAAAAATAAATGAAAATTCTGTATCATATTATATTTTATTCTGATGAACATTTTTCAAAAATTAATACATTACAGCTGAAATATATTTATTTTGAAAGCTTTTGTCATTTTTGACTCATGATACCCTAGTGATAAATTTAATACGCACCGCGCGACAGACTAGCATAAATATTTACATGCTACAAAGAGATCATATACAAATGCATTAATTTAATTAGAGTATGTCCGATGGATGTGAAAATTTGATAGATCATTTTTATCGTCGCCGCGAGTCTGCCTTTCGGGAAGTGGGTTAATATCGATCAAAAGTTTTTGCAACAGACAAACAGACGCTACGAGTTAATATAAGGATTTAAAAATTACAATCATCTGCATATAATATAACTTTGCGTCCGGACCCTGGGCCAAATATTCCTTCCTAGTTTATATTTTTTTTCTTACCGTGAAGGTTTAAGGTCATACTTTATATTTATACTAATTGAAATTGAATGCCTATACTATATTACTATAAATTAATTATATACGTCAGTAATTGATTTTCTGAATGTGGTGTGTGTTCTCTGATATATGAATATGAGACTACCCTTAACATATTGTCAATGTTATAAAAGTAAATCTATATTATATATCATTCTTGTAATTTTGTGTTAATTTCGTGGGGATACATTTTCTCCGAGTTAAAAAAAAAAATTCTATAAAGTAATTTTCATCAAAATATGCACCGCCCAATATTTACCCATGCCCATAGAAGTGGCCTCTTTTCTCCTATCCATGTCATGTCCGGAACCTATAGCACTACTATTAACCATGCATCATATTTGAATTTATGTTCCCCAAATTAGTGAGTTATTTCTGACATAACTTTTAAGAAAATAATTGTATGATCCATTTTTCGTTTAGGCTTCGTCTTTGATATCTATGATATTCAAGATTTAAAAACACATTTTTATGTTTGTCTTTACGGATTTATGGATTTACGGACAATTTTGTTATAATAATATTTTTGAAAGATAGTTTACTTTAAAACTCTTTGATCAACCGATCAAAATTATTTCGTTTAATAGTCAGAAATAAATAATACTTTTACTAATCTCTAGCTGAACGAATTGTGATCCCAATAAAATAATGGCCTTGCCACCCATTTGCTTGTGTAAGTACCACTAATCTTTACACAGAGCTGTCATGCTTAACTGGAATGATATCCACTGAGTAGGGCGGGGTGGGGGCTAATAATGACAGAGCATAGAGGTTGTTCGGGGTGTGAGTGTGAGGTTAGCAATGAAACGGTTATTAAAATAGAAAGGCATTAGTATTGGGTTACTCTGAAAAGACAAAATTTAAACTAAAAGTAAAACCAAGGTGGAGAGCAATGAGACCCCCCACCCTGAGTATATTATTTATAACTGCAGGTGTCTGTATGTCTCTGCAGGTATCTGTGTGTCTCTGCAGGTGTCTGTCTCTCCAGGTATCTGTATGTCTCTGCAGGTGTCTGTATGTCTCTCCAGGTATCTGTATGTCTCTGCAGGTATCTGTATGTCTCTGCAGGTGTCTGTATATCTCTGCAGGTGTCCGTATATATCTGGCTATGGACTGATGGACCTTTTTAACAAATAAATAAATGTATTAAGAGGGACCGTGATTTAAGTAAATAGTGTTTAAAAAATAAATTATACGACTTCTACATGATTTGCGGAAACATTTATTTTATGCACATAATTTAGATCTATACGTCCATTCAGTTAGCTCACCAACAGTGGCGTCGCTAGGGGGTGCGGTGGGGGCCGACCGCCCCCGGTGACAACATCAGGGGGTGACACCAAATTGTAAAATTCTGTGTAATCCCGTTATTTTGTACTGTATAACTTGGAGGAGTTGTATGACTTAAGTCGTGAGGGGGCGACACCATGAGCTACGCCCCGGGTGACACCAACCCTAGTGACGCCTCTTCTCACCATCTGTATCCCAGAGTTACATCTCCTGGTCCAGTGGTAGGCCTATATCTCCTGGTCCAGTGGTAGGCCTATATCTCCTGGTCCAGTGGTAGGCCTATATCTCCTGGTCCAGTGGTCAGTGGTAGGCCTATATCTCCTGGTCCAGTGGTAGGCCTATATCTCCTGGTCCAGTGGTGTATCTCCTGGTCCAGTGGTAGGCCTATATCTCCTGGTCCAGTGGTAGGCCTATATCTCCTGGTCCAGTGGTAGGCCTATATCTCCTGGTCCAGTGGTATATCTCCTGGTCCAGTGGTGTATCTCCTGTTCCAGTGGTGTATCTCCTGGTCCAGTGGTGTATCTCCTGTGTAATATTTTTGGGAGGGGGCATTAATCGCGATTTGCGATGCTACAGTTACAGGTTGTTCATTCTGATTTGGAGCAGGCTTTAACGTAATAAAGATTTGTTTGATGGAGGGAACCCGATGAATAAATGTTTCAAACTTGTTGAGCCCCTATTTCCATAATCTGAATCTTCTAATAAAACGAGTTGAAATTGTCATCATGTAAACATTTCTATACGGTGGATTTGTTCCCGATTACGTAAGGAGCTTGTGACTTGTGGTAATTTTCTTTCGTTTTACATCAATTTTTTTCACTAATTCTTTTAGGGTAAAAGCTCAATAAATTACCGTCAGGTATTTAAGTGACCAGTTAGGCTGCTCTGACAGTGACCAGTTAGGCTAGTCTGACAGTGACCAGTTAGACTACTCTGACAGTGACCAGTTAGGCTGCTCTGACAGTGACCAGTTAGGCTACTCTGACAGTGACCAGTTAGGCTGCTCTGACAGTGACCAGTTAGGCTGCTCTGACAGTGACCCGTTAGGCTACTCTGACAGTGACCCGTTAGGCTACTCTGACAGTGACCAGTTAGGCTACTCTGACAGTGACCAGTTAGGCTACTCTGACAGTGACCAGTTAGGCTACTCTGACAGTGACCAGTCCAGCAACTCTGACAGTATTTTCAGTACGGTTTGTTACACTACGTTCCAGCCATCACTTATGCTGCGTGTTGTTTAAACATTTCTAGAGCATTGGCTGACATAACCAAATAATCAATGTCGAGATAACGATCTCATTAACTCTATCATATTGAAAGACAACACGAAAATAGACGTGATTGATTCTTTTATTAGTCATCTGTTACACTACAAAACCCAGGAATAAATAATTGCGATGATTCAGATAATTATTATAGCAACTTGAAAATATTTTTTATTTAACCTATATATTTCCTATATTCACCCTACTGAACACAGATAATGTTAATATAATATTGTAGACGTTTGAAGTCGAATTGTTTGACCAAATCTGACCAACTGGGATTATTTTTTAAAGACTGTCGACCCACCTATCAGGACCTTTCAGTATGACAACACATGGACTTTAACAACACATCGGACATTCTTCTGGCAGCTAAACATGACGTCATCGCTCTGTTGTGACGTGCCACGGGAAAATTAAAGCGGGATATAAACACAATCCGTGCCTAATCCACATTCCTGGATGCGCTCTAATAATTTCAAACACGGGTACACGCTATTTGGGCACTACGGGCTGGAAGATTTATATTAGCCCTCCCTGTTCCCACGGAACCACTAAAATAAAAAGCCTTGAAAATAAATTACTGCACAAAAAACAAACAAAAAATAAACTCTTTTCAAACGTCCGCATAAAATTGTTCAATATGGAAATGAGATTTAATTTTACTCACCTTGTCTCTACGTTTTGTGATTATTTACTTTACGGTTTTCAGACGAAAGGAACAATTACAAAAACTATTCTACAGGGTAAATGAAACCGTCTAGAAAAATTTGGTCCTACATACATAATTTGCTATGTAGACTATGTTCGTTCGTTCCTAAAAAATAAATTACTGAACCGAAAAATAACTCTTATCGACGTCCGCACAAAATTGTTTAATATGGAAATGATATTTAATTTTTTCAGCTGAAATATTTCTATATTGAAAACTTCCGTCATTTTTGACGGGTAATACACTAACTAAACTAACTATTTTAAAAAATTAGATCTAGAAAACCAGTTCCGCGTCCTAGAAATGTCAAAGCCCTTTCTGCCACTGAGAAAACATTCGTCAATAGCTGCACTTTGGCGAAAGTTTGCAGTCGGTTTAAAAAACAACACACACACAACAAAAACAAGAAGAAATAAACGGTTCGTGTTTCTATCAATGAATTTTAAAACGTGAAAAGCGACACTCGGGATCGGTTAGCAGGAATTAGTTGAATGATTTTGACGCTGTTCTGAAATGGGTGCCGGGGTTCTTTGCTTTGTCCCAATGAGTCCGAGTCAATGTGCGGTTGGTGAAAGAATTCTGTCACTGAAATGTACACACTTGTCACCAGTGTAATGAACGGTGCACGACGGTGTATTTCTGTAGTGAATCTGCAGATACGGCCTGCAGTGCGCAGAGGCGCAGAGATTGACGTAAAAACATCATCGATGGCACCTGTATCCTCTGAGGGCTTTGGCGTACGGTTAACCTATCAACCACCAACATTACAAATATATAAATGTGATACCCGACACCTTTGATGATTTTGTAAAGTCAAGGAAGTCAATCCTAGTTAACGCTACTGAACGGTGTTTTTCTTGTAGGCTAAATGACGTCAAATCCTCGGGTGTAGTTCTATTAATCTTATCACCAACATGGTTGTATGTGACCTTACAGTCAGACCCTGATGCTCATACCGTCCGTGTCTACCCCATAGTTGGAAGATCAAGCGCTGAGACCCTATTTAACAAGTAAATGTATACATCTCCATTCCATTGGCGGGTTAATCCAAAATGCTGATCAGTTTCTTGTATCAACTATTTCAACCTGCTACTGTCTATACCTGGAGTAGGCAACTGTTTTGGCTTTGGCTGGGGGGCACTTTGTGGTAGCGGATTTTATCGTTGAAAATAATTGTATTAGTTAACATTTCATTTCAGCACAAGTATAAATTGTATCAGTATCATAGAAATCAATAAATTAAATTTAAAAAAAAGTGGTTTTTAAATTATTTTTTTTATTGAATGACTTAGTGGGACACACACAAAAAAAACACAACAAAACAACTCCGTGGCGGACCGTATGTGGCCCGCAGACTGAACTTTTGCTCACCTACGATATATACTGTCAAATGTTACTTTTAAATTTCAGGCTTAGTTTAGTCATTTTATTCTAGACTGCAAGCTCCGCACACCCTCGGTATGTTCTATTGCATTTATGGCGTACCTATGGCACGCGTACCACAATCGGCACGCATAGCGTCATCGGCCGGCATGCGACTAAAATATTACCTCCTTAATTAATCAATAATAACATAACAATAAAATGATACTATGTAATTTAAATGTTTTTTCTGTTTTTTTTTTAACCTTCATTACTTATCGCATTATGCAACTAACATTGGACCAAAGTAAACTAGACATACGATTTTCATGTATCACAGAATAAATGATATACACATTTATTGACCCAATTTTTGTTGTTACTAGTGTTTGAGACAATCTTATTCCTTGTTATATGGCACAGAATACCTAAGTTGAAGCAGCTAATGTTTGAAAAGCGAATTCAATTTATTGTAGACTGCTAGTGAGCTTTAATACTTTCATTGTTTAATAAGTTCTAGTTTTCAGGTATTAGCATTTTGGGATTATAAACTTATAAATAACTCTAATTGAATATCCTAATTGAATGCACATATTAATGTAAAAACATGCAATTTGATTACCTGAGTGCTGCATGTGTTGCGCTCAAATTAACGAAGTGTGAGCCAAGGTTTAACAGATTAGCAATATGTATACAACAGCTAAAATCCCATTAATTACGCAAAAACAATCTATTTCCAGTTATAATTTTATGTTATCGTTAAAATCTATCTTTCTCTCTCCACCCCCCGTCTTTTATTCTCGAAGTCTTAAGAGAAGTGTTTTTTTTTGTTTCGCTTAAAAAAAAGCCAAAAGCCCCATTTTGGAGTTTAATTGGGGTGTTGTAACTTTGGTATAAAATAATTGGGCCTTTGTTGAATTTTGGGCACGTGGCTTCAAAAAGATTCGCTACCACTGTTTTCTATAGCTGCGGGACCACTTTCATGATTGGGGGGGGGGGGGGGAGGGACAGTTCTTTTCGTCCAGGTGCAACGGTTGCCCGGTTGCTCGACTACTCGACCGGTGAGGAAAGCAATTTGTGAATTTACCTGTCAGTTGGAGTCGGGGCCTTTACAACAAAAGTTGGTTTTAGGGTCTATACAATACGAGTTGGAGTTGGGGCCTATACAACAAGAGTTGATCTGAGGGCCTATACAACAAGAGTTGGAGTTGAGCCTATGCAACAAGAGGTGGAGTTGGGGCGTATACAACAAGAGTTGGTCTTAGGGCCTGTACAAATAGAGTTGGAGTGAGGGCCTATACAACCAGAATACGAGTTAGGGCGAATGAAACATGAGTATGGTTTTGTGAATGCGTCGGGGCCGCGGTGGTCGAGTGGCAAGCGCGCTCGACTGGCGCTCCGATGGTCACGAGTTCGAATCCATGGGAAGCCAGGGATTTGTTCCCGGGGCCTAGGGCGTCCCCGAGTTCCACCCAGCCCCAAATGTGTGAAAAGCGGCGGGGCAATGCGTGGAACCCTTAGCCGTGGCATGTGAACTATGCATCACTTTCCAAAAAAAAAACAACTGATGCTTTGCAGATGGTCTTGGCTGACCAAAGGCTATGGAAGCAAATCCAGAAAATACAGCAGGCTGAAGTCGGAGACCACGGGCCTATTGGCGCAAAACTCGTGGCACGCAAAACTCAATATTCAATATTGAGAACGAAGAAGAAGAAGAAGTGAATGCGTCAACTGAGTCACTCTTGCTCAGTTGACGGCATTATATTTTCGAAGTGTGTATCAAGCAATGCTATAGATGTTGCAGTTGTGTCTACAGTCTAGGCAGTGACTCTCCCGGACATAACCATTTCTAGAAGTAGGGGTGTGTGGGGGGACAGAAAGAAACCAAGTGTTGAAGTTCTGTGAACGGGGAAGAGTGTATGACGTCATAGCTGAACACCCCCCCTGCTCAGAATCAGACGGTTCCCACGCGTGTTGCTGTCCATTATTAATCAACTCTCTGATACTTAATTATGACCAGGTGTCTATTGATCGCTTCTGTATCTTCCCTGTCTCTACCGGCCAGGACAGACTAGCAATCACCATGAGCACGCACGTTCGAGGCTTTTAATCACCTTTCCTTGAGCCCATAGGCGCAGCTTCGAGGGCACATCTTTTCAAACATTACTTTCCAAATTAACACGCAAACATTTCTCTGACTGAAATACTTATCAAGAGTTAATATAATTATTATTAGAGACGCCCTATAGGTTTACACTCAAACGTAATTAACATTATGTCACACCAGTGATGTGGATTCCATGAATCATGTGTTCGACCGGTGATCCTCTCCGAGCTGACTAAAGCCAAATTAAATAAGAACCAAACTGGTTATTTCTACAAATATTGCACTAAAATGATGATAACAGAAAGGCTGAATTCCTTGAAGTTTATCTGCGAAAAGCGATAGGGTTACCATAAATTTGATTGACAAAACAATTGAACGACATTTAATTTGTGGAATGGGAATTCGATCTCCGTTTCGTGAAACGTGTATGGTCTAAAGTTCATTAGAATTTTCACTACGAGACGCGATTTTGCCACTTATATATTTTTTTGGAGCGTTTTTAATGGTAGAACTGTATCAGTGTTGTGAGTAGTTTTATTTGGTAGTGTCTAATTATAGTGATATTTTCATTTGTAGCTAAGGGGTGGTCCTTAAAGTACGTCACGCTGCAGACGGGGCGGGGGGCGGGAGGGGGTGC
>MUZC01000195.1:798934-812072 GCA_002072015.1 Radix auricularia | reverse complement strand
TAAAAAAAAAAAAAAAACAAGCCAGAAGCACGGTAAAATGGGGAACGGGAAATAAGTTAAAAGTTTCTGGGAAAATGCTCATAACATTCAGTAAACGAAAGAGATGAGGGCCTGGGAGATTTAATGAAGAAAATGTGTAAAATGGTATCTACGCGGTGACAAGGTGAAACGTAAGTATCCCAAAGGGATCTCAAAGTAAAGACTCAAACACCCATGTCATGCGGAAAATGCTCAAGCATTCTTTAATTTCAGCGCTATCTTCTTTATATTATTATTAATATTAAAATGTGGGAATTGACTAGCCTATAGATGAAATCTGAATCTGATTGAATTCTGTCGGTTCTCTCTTATAACCCCACACCTTATTAGTGACGCTATTCTATGTTTTTGCCCAAATCTCGGATCAGATACTTACTGGAAATTATTTGATGATTATCAAGCAGCATTTAAGGTTAACTTTTAATGGTATGCTTTGTAATTTATTATAGGACAGTGTCATAAGTTTGATCAGCTGTCTTTGTCCGAGACCCTCTTTCTACTCACTCATTAATCATGTGATTGGTTGGAATTGCTTCTATACAGTTTGTTGTCTTGGCTGAGGTGGTGGCTTCTTTACAATTTGTTGTCTTGGCTGAGGTGGTGGATTCTTTACAATTTGTTGTCTTGGCTGAGGTGGTGGCTTATATACAGTTTGTTGATTAGGCTGAGGTGGTGGCTTATATAGTTTGTTGTCTTGGCTGAGGTGGGGGCTTATATAGTTTGTTGTCTTGGCTGAGGTGGTGGCTTAATATAGTTTGTTGTCTTGGCTGAGGTGGGGGCTTATATAGTTTGTTGTCTTGGCTGAGGTGGTGGCTTAATATAGTGTGTTGTCTTGGCTGAGGTGGTGGCTTATATAGTTTGTTGTCTTGACTGAGGTGGGGGCTTATATAGTTTGTTGTCTTGGCTGAGGTGGTGGCTTAATATAGTTTGTTGTCTTGGCTAAGGTTGTGGCTTATATATAGTTTGTTGTCTTGGCTGAGGTGGTGGCTTAATATAGTTTGTTGTCTTGGCTGAGGTGGGGGCTTATATAGTTTGTTGTCTTGGCTGAGGTGGTGGCTTATATACAGTTTGTTGTCTTGGCTGAGATGGTGGCTTATATACAGTTTGTTGTCTTGGCTGAGGTGGTGGCTTATATACAGTTTGTTGTCTTGGCTGAGGTGGTGGCTTCTATAGTTTGTTGTCTTGGCTGAGGTGGTGGCTTCTATAGTTTGTTGTCTTGGCTGAGGTGGTGGCTTATATACAATTTGTTGTCTTGATGAGGTGGTGGCTTCTATAGTTTGTTGTCTTGGCTGAGGTGGTGGCTTCTATACAATTTGTTGTCTTGGCTTAGGTGGTGACTTATATACAATTTGTTGTCTTGGCTGAGGTGGTGGCTTATATACAGTTTGTTGTCTTGGCTTAGGTGGTGACTTATATACAATTTGTTGTCTTGGCTTAGGTGGTGGCTTATATACAGTTTGTTGTCTTGGCTGAGGTGGTGACTTATATACAATTTGTTGTCTTGGCTTAGGTGGTGACTTATATACAGTTTGTTTTCTTGGCTGAGGTATTTTCTTGATTCCCAAATCACGCAGATGATATGGCTCATTAAAAATGAACGAACAGCTCTACTTATCAACTAAGTTATGATGTTATATAAATAATAATTATATATATCGTTTAGCTCCCTCGACCTTTCCGCTTTACTCCAAATCAATGAAATCTGTGTGAAAATTAAATGTTGTATTTGTATTTTAAAAGGATAAAAAATTATTTTCTGCAGTGCATCTTCACGCACTACATTAAAAGATATTTTGTCTCTATTTTAGTTCTTACTTAATAATATGAATCTTTTCATTAAATTTTTCGGCCCTTTTAATATTTACTTTTTATATTGAAATATTTAAATTTTTAATCCAGATTAAAAATAAAAATAATGCGCACCTTACACATGCGCACCTATAAATAAACAAATCAATTATAAACACTCTCTTGTTACCGCTCAATAGAATCTACTTTCAAATATCCGAACCTTCTCTCTAAATCAGGGATCGGCAACCTTTTGAGGCGGAAGTGCAAAAAGTTACATTTAAAAAAATCATGTTAAGCCTGGTCCCTTTTTGGACTCAGGACGTGTTAGCGCATTTTCGTATTATGTATCAGTACTTATGTTAGATATCAGCATTATGTAGTTATCAGTAATTGTGTTTAGATTTTAGACATATTTTTATGAATTTTCTTGTGTAATGAATATACCTGAAAAAAATTTATTTAAAAGTCATTTCTTGACATTTTAAATTTTTTTATTTTCTCTTTAATATAACAACAAGTGGTTTGTGGCAACTGAAATAGGACTCATAAATGAAACATTCTAAATTGTAATCAGCTAATCGCCCAAATACTCCGTCAATTGTTGTTTGATAGATCGTGGTTGCCAATCTTGGTGAAAGTAGTTGAATGTTGAAGCTTGTTTCGAAAAAGTTTTCAATTTCTGCCCCTGGGCCGCTAAGATCTTGATTGAAGTCACCACAAATGATGACGTAAAACTCTCTAAACTTTTACACATATTCTAATGACGTCAACAAAAAAAAACTAATACTTTTGATAATACTAAGACTTCCGGCAATGGCGGCCGTTGCCTGCGCCAGTGTTATCTCTCGATTCGCAATGTTTTTTGGTAGTTTTAACGGGTTTTTTTAACGGATCGAGTAACTGAGTGTTGATGCACAAATGGCAGGTCAGGACATACAAAAAACATATATACATCATTGGTCTAGGACTTATGGTTGCTGAGATCATGGTGATGACAGACGGACAAAACGGGTGCAATAGCACATTCGACTTCTCGAAAATGCGCTAAAAATTCACAGTGCCACTAACATGAGTTTTGAAAATAAAATAATATGTTTATAAATATTTGCGCATGTAACTGGAGAGCCGCATCTTGACAGCGAAATAGCCACTGGTTTCCGACACCTGTTCTAAACCTGTGATGGCTAACAATCGAGTTTACAATATAAACGTCATGTTGTTGTAGCTGGGGTTTTGGTCATGCATTCACTCCGTTTGATACTACATGTTGAAGAAGTTGTACCCGCCTTGTAATCTAACTTTCTAAAGAAATGAAGGGGGGGGGGCGGGCGGACCGGGGCGGGGGAATCTGCATTGTCTGCCACATAACGTTATCAGCAGTTTTTATTAAGCTCCCGTACTTCCGGTATTGAAGTTTGTGTTGGTTTCTTAAAGTGGCCCCGTGATTCGTTACTTATTTTTTCTCCTCTCTGTGGCCATAAAATTAAGATTACAAGTTGGCATTGTGTTGTGACATTGACGATCTAATTCCCTGTCCGCTCTCTCCGTGAAGATAAAGGAGGCCGCGTGTTATTTACAGTCCACGTTGCTCCAACGCGATAGTGGGGGAATCAAAGATATCGTAAACATAATTAAGGGCACAAAGGTGGGACGTTTTGAGGGGCTAATAGCGTGAATGAAGACAATACCGTGTGGGTAGTGCTGTAATCAATAATGCATAGTCGTTAGAAATAGCTGAATCGGGGATATGATACAGTGAATTTAGGATTTATCTAAGCCAGGTGGCATAGACAATAAATATAACTTATAACATTCAAGTTTTGGGAAATAAAAATAACATACAAGTATAGGGAATTAAATATAACATACAAGTATTGGGAATTAAATGTAACAAACAAGAATTAGGAAATAAATGCTATGGCGGATTAAGGGGGGGGGGGGACTGAGCGGGCGAAAGCCAGGGGCCCCCGACGGTTTAGGGGCCCCCCAAATTTTTTATATTTATAATAAAAGTGTACAAATGTTTGTACGAAACCTTGAAAATATAAAAAATTAAATAAATTTATAAATATTAACTATACAACTGATCGCGATTCAGACCTGATAGTGTTAATAATCGATAAAACGTGTTTTAATTGGCTCACTTAGAGAACATAGTATAAAATATAGTTTATTTTTACAATTTCTTATTTTAGACAAGCTCCGCTGGCCGTGTGGAGAGAGTACAGGCGCGTGATGCAACCGGTGTGGGGTTCGATTCCCAGCAGTGGAAAATTACATTTTTCTTTTCACACTCAATTGTAACATACCGCAAACACTTCAAACAGTTATTTTTTTTTCATTATTAATATTTAGTTACAGTCCTATATTAGCTGTTAACAATAATTTTATTTAAAGGGGCGCTGGCTGGATCGGCCCCCGTTTCATTACAGCCCGGGTCCCCGTGCAGTCTTATCCGCCCCTGAATGCAGACGGACCTCCCTAAGTCGAACTCAAAGGCATCCGAAAAAAAAATGACTTTGGAGAATTAGGCCATCGAGGAATTTGGCCTCGGCCTAACAATTAATTCGATATTGAGAGGTTTTCAACTTAAGGAAGTTCGACTTAGCGAAGTCCGACTATATAACATACAAGTATTGGCAAATAAATACAACTGACAAGTATTAGGAAATAAATATAATAGACAAGTATTGGGAAATAAATATAACTTAGAAGTATTAACATATAAGTATATTCCGTACTACTTCAAAACTGATAAAAATTTAGATATTTTTGTAATGAGAACATTTACATTTTTTAACGAGCTCCCACAATGTTGCTGTCTTGTATAGCTTACGGGCCCACGATCAGTGCATTGTCTATTATATCAAAGTTTGGGTGATGATTGGCAGCAAGTCTACAAAATAAACGATCTATTTAAAGACCTAATTCTCCAAAGCCAGTAGCACAGCCACGCAGCACATGAACACATTCTGTAGCGCACAGTCTCTTTTTGTTTATTTTGTTGTTTATTTAAATTTTGCCACACTGCGGGAGCCGTGAATTCCATACTCATTTGTAGAAATATAAATTTTGTTTCAAGGAAATTTCATCCAAAATAGATATAGCAAGCATTTTACAAAATATTCAGATTTAAACCAAAATAAAAAATCAGTATCGTAATCTGAGTTTTCCGCACATCATCGTGATTATATTTACAAACTGGATTTTTGCCTTGTTGCCGCTGACACACCTCATTTGTCATAGATTTTTTTTAAAATCTCCAATTTTGTTCTTTGTTTTCCAAAATTTTATAAATCTTAATTTTCTTTAGAACATCCTCATAGATCGAATCACCCCCCCCCCCCATCTCTAGCTATTTAAGAAAATAGACTTAATCCGGTGTTGACATTTCTTTCTACCAAAGCAAGGACCTATCCACTTACTTTCAACGCCAGCGTCTAAAAATATCTCGACAAATACACCCGAGACAGCATGTTGGTACAGACTAAATGAGAGACTCGGCTCAGCTCTGCACACACAGGACAGCCTCGAAACACCTTCTCACACTGCAGTAGCTCAAACAGTTCTCAAGATGAGACCCTAGTATTTACCCACCTTAATAATAATAATAATAGATACATTTATAATTTATAATATTTATATAGCCCTGTACTCCAGTAAGTGTAAAAAACTGAGCTCACAGCGCGTCATATTAAAATAATAACGCACATATAAGTTACTATGCACTAAATGTAAAACATACAACATAAATGACAGTATCAAGTATCAACACATACGTTTGTCGTTTAAGCAGGGGTCTCCAAACTTTTCTGCCGAAGGGCCTCATTAACAGTCAAACAGCAGTTTGGGGGCCGACTATTAACCCCCGACTACAGAGTTTTGTGGTAAACTACAGGTAAAAATAGTTTATTTTTGGAAATTAAAAGTAAAAGGTTTCCAGGGGCCGGATGAGAGGGCCTCGCGGGACGCATCTGGTCTGCGAGCCATAGTTTGGAGACCCCTGGTTTAAAGAAATGTTCTTCAATTAATTTTGAAAGTAAAATTTAAATCTTCTTCAGTGCGGTCTTGAAATCCTTAGTTTTTGGAAAACTGCGAATGTGTAATGGTAGATAATTCCATTGATGGGGGGTACAAAGAAGAGACATTTTCACACTGCTCAAACAGTTCTCAACGTGGCACCCCAATCGTCATCCCCACGCCCATGATATTGTTTGAATCTTCTTAGCTCACAAACAAGTTTCGGGAGTCATTGTACAAAGTTGAATCCAAAACTTTGAACAAAAATAAGAGCTTTTCGCGTAAAACTCGTTTGGTGACTTTTAAAAGAAATTGTGTATCGTCATTGTATAGGTATGTGTGTGCAACTTAAGGGGGTTGGTGGTGGTGCGGTGGTGTGAGAATTTGGTCTCAGCCACTGTTCTTGTTTGTCAATGATCCGAACCTGTCTCCTAACTATACTATAAATACTTGTGCATCTTGCACTTTTTCCGTCTGGCGACTTGGTCCGTGTATAAATACCGGTAATCCTATTCATACATATGTAGATACCCTTCCATTCTATGCATACATATGTAGATACCCTTCCATTCTATGCATACATATGTAGATACCCTTCCATTCTATGCATACGTATGTAGATACCCTTCCATTCTATACATACATATGTAGATACCCTTCTATTCTATTCATACATATGTAGATACCCTTCCATTCTTCTTTTAGGTATTTTTCACACATGGCCACAGACATTGTTAAAAATTTGTCTCTGGGAATACATTCCATATAGGTTGAGCGATTTTCTATTATTAATTGTTACTATTATATTGTTCATTTAAGTTCTCCCCTGTAACAGAGAATACCGCCTTTTATTCTGTCTAGCAAATGAACAAAAGAAAACAAAATAGTCCTTAACAACTATTGCCCTTTCGCAATATTACTGGTTAAATATTTTTTTTAAAAATTCAAATTGTCATTTAGTTCACCCCACTAAAAATGGACTAATAGACTAATAGGATCTAAACCATTGGGTCGCGTTGTCAGCCGAATCATATAGATATTAGTTCAAATGGCAATGGGATTTATTTTTCAATGGTCTACTTTGATTTTTAATCATGGTGGAATTTTATGGACTCATTTTCAAGAATTTGTGATACTCAGCGTCGCTCTATAGCGGGCTTACAATTTACGCATGACTCATCAATAGAAATTAACAGGATGGATTCTCTGGGGTAAAGACATGTTATCCTCAAATAGTGAACCTCCCTTTAAAATCAGTGGGGCAGGGGTGCATTGGGGAGATCAAGTCTTGGATGCCTCTCAGCAAGTGGGAGTAGTTCAAAGACCGAGGTGGGGGGTGAGAGAACGGACACAAACAGCAGCACGAAGTAAAAGCGAGTAAAAGTGGAGGTATGTGCACAGCGGTTGTTGTTACGTGCTCCCCCCACCCTTTACTACCATCCCTTGCCAACCATAATCTGTGATTTTCCGACTCTAGGGTTAGTCATGATCGCAAAAAATGGGGAAAAGAACAGGCAAAAAAAAAAAAGTAATCTCTATACTATATATAATTATCTACATCGCCCAACCATGAGGGACACCATGCACGCATGCCGAAGAAAACCAGTATGTGCAAACAATCATGACCATTGACCCCCGCTGGGGTCAACTAATCAGAGTTAACGGCTGGCAAGTGAAGGTGGTGGAGGGGTGGGGCTTGTCTTGAGACCAGCAATAATTTTTGTTTTCAAGTTCGTTGTTCCTTCACAAATGACATGCATTTCGTAGTGTATTGATACATCCGCCTGACATGCGGAAGGTCTGAGGTTTAAGCCCCAGCGACAAAATTAAAAAAAAAATGTTTTATGTTTATGCCCGTCCTCTCACCCTTTCTTAGCGAACATAAATACCGCTTACCGTGTATTTCATGGGGGTGGGGGGGGGGAAGCTTCGATCAATGTTATACCAATTACTTCATCAGGTAACCGTCTTTTTCTATCGGTAGCATATTTCTGGGAAAAGATGACGAAGTTGCTCTCTTGCCTAAAAACATGGCTGTTACATGTGTTTCTCAACATTGGTATAACTTCGGCGCCGAGCTCTTTGTTGTTCTCAGTGACGGAAACGTAGACCTACACTCTCAACAATAGGCTCAGTACATGAATACTTCAGTAGTTTTTGGTGGCGAGGCTGAAATTGTCGCGATGTCCAAAATACTTCTCAAAAATGCTTAGGCGGTCCCCCCAACGTTCACTCGCGTTGTTCCCATTTTTTTCGTGCTACTGTTTGTGCCGTGAGTACCGAAATCACCAATTATCTCTGAACCCTCAATTGAAGCTTATTACAGCTGAAACTCGACCTCAATCCGTTGTTACTCAATATGTTATATGCTAACACCCACCGCCTTAAACCCCTCTGTATTCCCATTGAATTACTACCAGCCACCAACATACATCGGCCAGCTTATCGCTGCAAACCTCGCAGCCGCAGATTGACACAAGATTTAATCGTTATAAATTATAAACACATTGACAGCTTAATCTGCCGGGAACATTGACAATGCTGGCCTCGAAACTTTGAGCAGTTTGTGTTTTAAACTCATTCTCAATACCAATGCTGAACTCACATAGAAACTGTAGAAGCGAAATCGAAAGAACTCTCCTTAAACGTTTCCGTACTGCTGGGATTTGGCCTCTTATGATGCCTGGCGGTGGGGGGGGGAGGGGCTGTTTGAACATTTTGGGAGGACCCTTAATTTTTTTTAGAGGCTGGGGGAAGGTGCGTATTTACATATAGTTTATAAAGGCCTGCGCCAATGTGAAACGATAAAGTGGGGGGGGGGACTAAGGAATAGTACCCTAAGCGTATTGTGTAAGTAAGGTGGAGTCAGGTGAAGAATATTATGCCCTGTCAGGCTCCCTGTGCTATATACAGAAAAGAATTAACACTCCAAAACAACTTCATTGAACTATAACCCTCCAATAGAAATGACCAACACCCGGTGTCAGCAGCTCATTGCGGTGTTGCTGGTCAGCACGGGACTAAATGCATGAAGTGGGTCGCGTGTGTTGAAAAAATTGATGTTTCAAACTGACAAGCTAGAAATGCGAATAGACTGAAAGTAGAAAGCACTGTTAACAGTATATCAACCCTTTCCAACAGATCGATGCTGACCATTTGACTCCCATTGCCATACTAGCCCTACATATAACAGCAGGCGGTCGTGGTAGGCGTTAAATATCGTTATGTGTGTGTGTGCTATAGAGGCGCTTGAGTTATAATGATGGGAGTGGGGGATGGAAAAGAGATAGAGAAGATCAGAGAGAGAGAGAGAGAGAAAAGAGAAGAAAGAGAATAAATGGAGAAGAGAGAAGAGTGATTTAAGACAGGAGATAGAGAGATTAGAGACGAAATATGGAAAAAAAATTGAGAGGGCCGTGTGTGCTGGTAGTGGACGGGGGTGTGGGTGGATCATGCATAGGATTAGGGGCATGAAAGAATGTTAATCCCCCTTAAAGAGCTGATACTTTTACTGGTGTCGCGTGGTCGTCCAGCTGGAGTTTCGGGAGGTTGTGTAACAAGGGGAGCGGTAGAGACTCGTCTCATGTATTTGGACAGTTTGTTGTTTGGCACATTCAACACAAATGGCCGCACATCAAATCTACCGAAGTCGAAGTTATTATTTTTAACACTCCCCATGAGTTAAAAGAAAATTATGTCTAATATCATTTGATCATATCCACATTTTATGGCGTATAAAAATGATTGAAGAGTATCACAATATTTTAAAGTGGGTCGTTTTCATCGGAAAGCCAATAATTATCTCATGGTGGTCAGTTTTGATACCGAAGATACCGAAAGTGCATACGACCTCAAAGTTCGCCTTTCACGACAAAGTAATGAATTTTACGATTAATGTGAATTTCAATACCGTGAAACTAGTGCAGTTTACTTGTGAATTTGTCGGCAGAAAACTTGGTGTAATCCCTGAAGCCAATAGTCACGAGACTATTTTAGATAACGCTGCATTCAAGTTTCCGTTGTAACATTCTGAACTAGTTTTTCTTTTTAAACAATGCACTTCCTGCACACCACCACAAAGTATATTTGAGCAGACCACGCCGTGTGCCGCTAAACCGAGACTTCCCCGGCTCCTCTCGGTGGATGGACCAAGAGTAGATGTCAGGTGCAAGGGGCGGTTAGTGCAAACACATGTCTGGCTGGCACTGTCCACGTGACGTGGTCCTCATGGAGGTGTCAAGGGTGAAACTAGATAACACGCAGTGCGGCAGAGGATCAAACTCATCAGCCAATGGAAGATTTCGTCTTTTGGTCGTCGTTTTTTTTTTACGGGAATTTCAGAGTTTGAGTTTGGTTGGTACGTTATAAGATTTGTGGCAGCACGTCCCATTTCAAAGGACGGGGTATCCAAGTCGCTGAGTGGTGGGGGGAAATGGTGGGGTCATTTTCTTATGAGTCCAATTAATGACATTCGATAAACATCGACCATAAGAGATCTTTTTGACAACAGCGCTGGAAAAGTGGACCAACTCAGTTTTACAATCTTTTTTTGGTCGGAATGTGGGGGCAGCCGGTGAAAGTTGTTGGGTGAGGGGGCAAAAGGTTTTACCCCGCTGGGGGTAGTTGCATTAGCCACTTCCATGCCTTTTTGTTGAATGTTCTGGGTTACATTAACCACTTCCATGCCTTTTTGTTTAATGTTCTCTGTTACATTAACCACTTCCATGCCTTTTTGTTTAATGTTCTCTGTTACATTAGCCACTCCATGCCTTTTTGTTTAATGTTCTGGGTTACATTAACCACTTCCATGCATTTCTGTTTAATGTTCTGTTACATTAGCCACTTCCATGCCTTTTTGTTGAATGTTCTCTGTTACATTAACCACTTCCATGCCTTTTTGTTTAATGTTCTCTGTTACATTAACCACTTCCATGCCTTTTTGTTGAATGTTCTCTGTTACATT
This sequence comes from Radix auricularia, assembly GCA_002072015.1. Lineage (NCBI taxonomy): Eukaryota > Metazoa > Mollusca > Gastropoda > Lymnaeidae > Radix > Radix auricularia. The sequence goes on along the minus strand of MUZC01000195.1, from coordinate 801,259 downwards.
AACCACTTCCATGCCTTTTTGTTTAATGTTCTCTGTTACATTAGCCACTCCATGCCTTTTTGTTGAATGTTCTCTGTTACATTAGCCACTTCCATGCCTTTTTGTTGAATGTTCTCTGTTACATTAGCCACTCCATGCCTTTTTGTTTAATGTTCTGGGTTACATTAGCCACTTCCATGCCTTTTTGTTGAATGTTCTCTGTTACATTAGCCATTTCCACGCCTTTTTGTTTAATGTTCTGGGTTACATTAGCCACTTCCATGCCTTTTTGTTTAATGTTCTCTGTTACATTAGCCACTTCCACGCCTTTTTGTTGAATTTCTCTGTTACATTAGCCACTTCCATGCCTTTTTGTTGAATGTTCTCTGTTACATTAGCCACTTCCATGCATTTCTGTTTAATGTTCTATTACATTAGCCACTTCCACGCCTTTTTGTTGAATGTTCTCTGTTACATTAGCCACTTCCATGCCTTTTTGTTGAATGTTCTCTGTTACATTAGCCACTTCCACGCCTTTTTGTTTAATGTTCTGGGTTACATTAGCCACTTCCATGCCTTTTTGTTTAATTTTCTCTGTTACATTAGCCACTCCATGCCTTTTTTGTTTAATGTTCTCTGTTACATTAGCCACTTCCATGCCTTTTTGTTTAATGTTCTCTGTTACATTAGCCACTCCATGCCTTTTTGTTTAATGTTCTGGGTTACATTAGCCACTTCCATGCATTTCTGTTTAATGTTCTGTTACATTAGCCACTTCCATGCCTTTTGTTGAATGTTCTCTGTTACATTAGCCACTTCCACGCCTTTTTGTTGAATGTTCTCTGTTACATTAACCACTTCCATGCATTTCTGTTTAATGTTCTGTTACATTAGCCACTTCCATGCCTTTTTGTTTAATGTTCTCTGTTACATTAACCACTTTCATGCCTTTTTGTTGAATGTTCTCTGTTACATTAGCCACTTCCATGCCTTTTTGTTGAATGTTCTCTGTTACATTAGTCACTCCATGCCTTTTTGTTTAATGTTCTCTGTTACATTAGCCACTTCCATGCCTTTTTGTTGAATGTTCTGGGTTACATTAACCACTTCCATGCCTTTTTGTTTAATGTTCTGGGTTACTTTAACCACTTCCATGCCTTTTTGTTTAATGTTCTCTGTTACACTAGCTACTCCATGCCTTTTTGTTTAATGTTCTGGGTTACAAAAGCCACTTCCATGCATTTCTGTTTAATGTTCTGTTACATTAGTCACTCCATGCCTTTCTGTTTAATGTTCTGTTACATTAGCCACTTCCACGCCTTTTTGTTGAATGTTCTCTATTACATTAGCCATTTCCACGCCTTTTTGTTGAATGTTCTCTGTTACATTAGCCACTTCCATGCCTTTTTGTTTAATGTTCTGGGTTACATTAGCCACTTCCATGCCTTTCTGTTGAATGTTCCCTGTTACATTAGCCACTTCCACGCCTTTTTGTTGAATGTTCTCTGTTACATTAGCCACTCCATGCCTTTTTGTTTAATGTTCTGTTACATTAGCCACTTCCATGTGTGAAATGAATTGAAGTTGATTAAATGTAATGAAACTCATGTCTCAACAAATCTGATCCATCTCCAGAGGCAAATAGAGGAAACGAGGTTAGCCAAGAACTACATAGCCACACTGCAGTCCCTGGATGGCCTCAAGGAAGGAGCAGCCAAATTCTCTGAGGTGGAGGAAAAGATTGAGGAGTTCAAGAAAACCAGAGTGAGAACCTGTCCATTTTTAATTAATTTACCCCTTTTGGCTTGGCTTGTTTAGAATAAAAAATAAATAGCTAGAGATAAAAAAAACAACTCTAAAATTTGTTCATCAGCAAGGAAGTTAAAAATAAAAAGAAGGTAATGGCCAAGCTTCATTATGCTATGTATCGATCTTTTGTGTTGGCTCATTTTTCATTCTGACTTGGCTAATCATAGACCTAAACAATAAAAAACTATAATATGTTGACTATATTTTATTATAAACTAGTATATTGTGTGATTAGACAATTTTTCCACTTCATAAAATTACTATACAAATTTTGCTAACTTCATCTCACTTCCTTAACAGGGTCACACAAAAGAAGTTGAAAATGCTGAGAGTGAAATACTACTGACAAAGGTAAAATACAACACATGAAAAATATCAGTAACAGCTTGTTGTAACATCGTAACTGCACATGTAAACTGAAAATCCTACATGTGGAAGAAAGTCAGAGGTTCAGAGCCTGCGCTCTTCATGGGGCTTCCCGGAAAACCCTCAGCTCTCTGGCCCCCTAAGGGACGTAAAAGCTGAGAAGCCCCCCCC
>MUZC01000195.1:764101-798906 GCA_002072015.1 Radix auricularia | reverse complement strand
CCCCCCCCCCCCCCCCGAGCATCCAGGACACTAGGTTCAAAACGCCTCCCATGTAAACATGTAAACTCACACCCTCACTCTCATAGTATGCAAACAAATAACCACAAATGTAAATAGCCACATCACTCTCACAGTATGTAAACAAATAGCCACAAATTTAAACTAATAGCCACATATATAAACTCATAGTAACAAATAGGACCTCTCAGCTGTAGATAAACTCATAGGAATTATATTTTTATCCTTACTTGAACTGTTTGATTTTTAATGAAAATATTTTTTTAAAGGTTTTTAATGTCAAAATTGAAAAAAACAACAGAAAACAATTTGTTTATTTTAAATTGCTCCTTCCATTTTCTCACCAGCTCCTAATATCTAATGACTCTGTAGAAAATAAAGATTCATTTTAAATTATTCATGTTGCTACATGAACAAGTAAACAAATTAACTAGTCACAAACAAAACTAATTGAAATTTAAAACAATGAAAAGTAATGAATGAAATTTATATTTCTTTTATAGTTTGGTCTGAAGTAATGACCTTATGACACTTATGTCTCCAAAATAATTTTTTTTAGAAACCTATTTTTTATGATCTGGTTTTTCAGGATCTCCACATTCAAAAGAAGCGATGCCTTGAAACATTGTTATATGTTGCTGAAATTGAAAACCTTTTTCAGGTGAGCTTTATTATCAGGTCCTGGGACCTGAGAGAGGTCAGATTGGGGTGCAGACTAAGGGATTGTTCTTACAAATATTACAATACAACATGAAGGTCAAAGTTTTCCAACATAACCTCGACCAATGGTGGGGAAATTTGTTGACAGCTTTATCAGTTGTCATGAATTGTCACAGGGGCCCATCAGTGGGCATGAATCATCACAGGGCCCACCAGTAATCACAAATCATCACAGGGCCCCATCAGTGATCATGCATCGTCACAGGGCCGCATTTGAAGCACAAACATGTAGGCTTTATCATCAATGTATTGAATTTTTGAGTGAATCTGCTGCAGGTTTCTGTATAGGCTAATGATTTCTGAAGTTAAGTTTAATATTATGGCTAAATGATTCATTATTTGAATTTTAATTCTGAAACCATGTGTTAAAATCCTAAGTATGTTTATGAATAAATTCATAATTTTGTATAGTTTATCCAAAATGAGTTAGCTTCAATTGATTAGTATATATATATAATTGGATTAAAATTAAAACTTTATTTTTTAAGGAGAGTTTATAGAGTACTTTCTTCATCACCCTGAAACAATACATCCTGCTTGATACAGCCCCCCCCCCACACACATACACACAACTTACCCGGGGGTTTGAAAGTGTTTCTCTCAAGTATTTCTCTCACTATTCACATCCCAAGCCATAAGATCAATATGTACATATAATAAACAAGCTGGCTGTAGAGTAATATTGATTGACTTTGGTATACTCTCCCCATCCCCTCCCCCAACCATGCACACATTGATGTGTGTGTCTGTTGGTAGTGAATCATAAGTACAAATTGTAACTGAGCATTTATCATGGGCCAGTCACATTATTTAATTCAACATGACATTCTTACTGCCCATTTTTGGTTGCTTTTCATTACCTGAACAAGTATCAAGCTGTTAGAATATTTTGTCTCAAAGCCTTTGGTTGTACACAGGCTCTTGAAAATATCTTTCCCTAACATTGTTTTGTTATAATTTTTGTTACAGAAGGGACACTTTCAGTAGTGTTTCAAGCTATTTTGACAGTCTCAAACTGAATGCCCCAGTTGTGCCTATTATATTATGAAAGAGTTTTGAAAAACTATCCTAAACCACAATTATTGGAGTCTGAAAAGAACAGCAAGAATTAAAAAATAATAAAATTACAAATAAAATATTTTTAAAAGTTTAAAATCGTAGAAATTAAAAAAATAGTAGATTTTATTTTTTCCCTTAAGTACAATAATCAAAACAGCTTTACATATGAGGAAGAGCTGAGAAATAAAAGTTAACAAGTGATAGCTTTTCACAATACATTATATCGAAATTTTGCCATTTAAGAAAAATGGAATAGCTTAGTAACACCATTTAAACAATTAGAATGCTATTTCTTACAAAGGCAAATTGAGAAACACTTCATACGGTTATGCTGATAATTCAGTAACTAATAAAATTTGTATAAACAGACTCCACAAGGATATAAAACAAGAAAGAGATAATTAAAGCCAGCTTGGTGCTAAGAACATATTACAATTTAAAAATTGGTCTAGTATGCTAAAAAACAAATGGGCACTAATCTGACCCAGAAAAAGGCACTTTTTCTTTGAGTTCATGCACTTGGAATAAATTAATGATGATTATTATAAATTGAAATAGAATAAAGGGCAATAACTCCATCCCCAGAATGTGCAATCAGACATTGAAGGCAGAGCTCTGTATCTCAGCACCAGACCCAAAGTCTTTCAGAGTGTTTACAGGGGCCAGGACATAGAGAGCCAGTCCAGGATGCACAAGGTCAGGGCCATTAAGGCTTATAAAGTAACACTGAATTATGACTTTAAGCCTTAACAATATCATTTTTCAGAAATAGTAACATGTTTTGATCGTGCATTTGTTTAAGTATGTAATGGGGATGAGACTGCATTCAGGCTGGTAAGAAAAAAAGTACTGTAACAAGGTATACATAGGGTATATGTACATTTCACTTTTTTTAGCTTATTGCCAACATATTAGTTGTTTTATGGCAACCTGTTAGGCCTATGTTTAATAATAATAATAATTATAAATTGATACTCTATATAGTGTTGTATCCCAGCAAAGAGCCAGGCTCACAGAGCTTTACATGGAGATAACAACATACATATATTAATTAAATAAACATTCATATCATAATAACCACATAAATGACAATACGATATACATCAGATTAGTAATTAAAATGAAATATTGTTTAATTAATTTTGAATTTTTTTTTAGAAAAGATGCATCTTAAGTGCAGTCTTGAAGGACTTAGTAGTTGAAATACTATGCATGTGTAATGGTAGAGAATTCTATTGTTTGGCTGCACAAAAAGAGAATGACCTTTTGCCGTAGCCTATTTATGTTACATACTTTTTAAAAAAATTGCATTCAGTGTTCATCAAAATCTAGTTTTAAAAGAATATAGGTAAAAAGTTATTATAGTGTGAGAATTTTCTTGGTTCCTGAGATTTTATTTGAAAAAGTCCAAAACTTGAACAAAATTAAAACTTTACAATGATTTTTTTAAACGCTACTGAAGTTTTTTAACACTGTTTTTGAAATAATCCCAAATTTTATAAAATTGTATTGCTATTTCCTAAAGTTAACTTTTTTCTTAAACTTCTTTACTTTTTTTTTCCTTTATTTTTGCCTTGACTCAAAAGTTGTATTTCCTTGTTTGATCCACTGACAGGAATGTGTGAGCAGCCTAAGGGAGTCCTGGTCTTGGTTACAGACTCTCACAACATGTGTTGGCATCCACACTGAGAATGCTGCAACCTATCACCAGGTTAGCTACACTGTGATGCCTTCTGTCACAGTGTAACACATTTCTATTCTATAACTCACATGGCATTCCAATTTATTTTCATCTAATAAGCTCACTCTATCTACTTCTCTTGAGTTCACTACTTACTCCCGTTCCTATGCCCACCTGCACCACACCTATTTACTTCCACCCTCAATGCTCAATTTTCGGGAACCTGTCCCATCTCATCCCTTTCCACCTTTCTGTAACATTGTCCCTATTCATACCTCTCATAATATACCTTTCTATATGACACTGTCCTATTCATTTATCTTATTCTATCTGTGTTATACACCTGTAGCTATGCTTCTGCCTTCAAGAAATTCCATAACCTAAAGAAAAGAAGCAATCTCACAGGCTTAAGCCTCTAATCTCATTTCATTTTCTTTTTTTTTTATAATCCTTGGTTTATGTAACCTTTTTTTCTTTTGACATTGAAAAATTCTAAAGAGTTTTAATTAAATTTATCCCCTATTTTTACATAATCCAGTTCTACCATGATATCCAACACCTTGAAGAAGACATGTCCACATACCTCCAGTGGATGGACAGTCCCACAGTCAAAGCCCCCGTCAAAACAAAAGATCCTGATGACATGTTGATGCATTTTAAGGTTCGTCTCCCCTTAACTTTTTGAATCATTCAGGATACACAGATTTAATAGATTTGACATGGGGATAAAAACACTTTACTTCCATTCACTTGAACAAACACATAAAAATCTTTCTTCTCGTCTGGAATTTAGGCATAGAATTAGTTGCTTGAAAAAACCTTGAAAACCTACATACAGTCAACATTCACAACTCTAATAAAAGTTCAATACAAAACATAAACTTATGATTAGTGTAGAACGCAATAATCTTCTGAATAGAAGGAGCGTCTGTTATTTATAAGATAATACCAGAGGTCACATGACCAGTTAGTGGATCGTACACACAAGAAAGTTCAAGTTCCTAAAATTAGATCTTAAATTTATTGCCATCATCAACGAGCCTTATTAGGAAAGTGTACAGGTTTGTGTTTTCTTTGGACGGAATCGGCCGGCAGATATGTTACTTAAAAATCTGTTCATTCCTTGTCAGATGTTTCTGCTTCACATATGCTACAAACACTAATTTACTGAAGGTGACTGGTAATTTAGACCTTTGTTTGTTGCACCTAACTTTGCTATTTGGTGGTTACAATGTAGATAGTTTTAAGATTAACAAAAAAAATTGAGTGATATATTTTATAGTGGCTTATGTTTGACTTGAACATTTTTAACGTTTTCCATTTTTCAGCTACTCACGAGTCGATTATTGGACTATCAAAGCCGTGTAGATCGCCTGACAGAGCGGAGTAGGGAGGTCCATCCTGTGCATTATCGCAAAGAGCTGCCAGAATGGCCTGTTAAAGCCAAGGCCCTAGTCAAATATGAGAATAAAAATGTAAAATTTGGGCAGATGCTTAAAAATAGTGTCACTTGCTTCTGTTGTTTAGTTAGAAAGTAGTTTGACTTTTTTGACTAGTTTGTGTTGTTGTTTAGTTATGACAAGTATGAAGAGTTTAACTTGTTGTTTTGTTCTAAAGTAGCATGACTTGCTTGTGTTGTTTTGTTATAAAGTAGCTTGACTTGCTTGTGTTGTTTTGTTATAAAGTAGTAGATACGAAGTCGTGTGAGAATATTTTGTGAATGAAAAATAATAATTCCCGATGATCCTGTACCCCGCCAGTCAGTTATTTGTGTATTTTATTATTTTTTTACTTGGATCTAAATATTTTGCTAAGTGTTTGAATTTGATATGTTTATAAAAAAATATTCATTCAGGTATCCTTGGAAAGAGATGAATTAGTGACAGTTTTGGACAACTCTGATGCTGAAAAATGGATGGTAAGTTGCATGATTATTTTGGTTTGACATGAGTTAACTGTTATGTGACAAGTTTAGTGAGGGCCTTGCACAAGAATCTTTCCATATTTATTTTTATTATTCTATTTCATTTAGGGCCACCAAATTCACGTTGCCTAGGGCCTCCAATTCCCTTAGGCCAGCCCTGCTAAATGCATAAAAAAAGAGGCATCTGTCCGATAATAGCCTATCTGGCTCATCAAATATAAAGTGTAGCCTTTTGCAGTTATATATGTTAACTAGAAATGGTGTATTCTTAATTATCAGAACCAGCTTCATCAAATTTTAATATGTTCCCTTTTTAATTAAAAAAAAAACAACAACTTAAAAACTGAGAACTCTTAACCCTGCAATAGCCCCCATGTACAGGTGACAAAAGAGAATTTTATGTCACCCAGACTCCCAACTAGTTACTCTGCTGATGTGGTTAGTTACTGCTCTCTGGCAAGCCATCCGACCACTTGTGTGGCCTCCTTCTTATTCCAAGTTACACCTTCTTTGCTCTCACAAGAATCCATCCTTTCCCCTCCCCACTTTCCCAACAAAAAACATTAACAAACAAACCCTATTCAGTCTAAGTTGTTGGAAAATATTTAAACCTACAATGATTTCATCTCCAAAACACATTAAAAAAATTTCTTCAGCTGGTGTTGGCTATTTAAATCAAGTTGCAAGCCATGGCTTGTGTGGCACTCCATAATTAGACAACTAAACTGAAGTAAGATTTAGAAAAATATTCCAAGATTCTAGCATTGATCAAAAGTATTTATAAACAGTGATCACTGAAACATATTTTCCACTTATGTTCATAACTTTTGGCTTCTACACCTAGGAGATATTGGTCTTGTATTTCTTTTAAAATCAATAAGTTATTTTTGGCCTTCATAGACTTAATATCATCATAAATCCATAGATTCGGACATCCAGTGGTAGTGAAACTGAAGTGCCTGCCATAGTGTTGGTCATCCCCCCACCAGACCCCACCTGTTTTCAGGAAATCAACAGGTATATTAATTAAGTCAATTAATGTTGTAAAAATCATCAAACTGTGTTGACTTCAAGTCTTTAACTACGCATCACATCAAGTTTTGAGTTGTCTTCAAATTTAATACATGCACCAGATGTAAAAAAAAAAAATTTCAATCTTTTTTTATTTATTTCAGATTACGAGAACAAATGCATGTCAATAGTACAACTACATCAAACAGGCTTCGATCTCAACTTATGCAGTTCTTGTCTCTTATGATTTCTCAGACACAATCAAGAGATGTAAGGCAAACATTTTTCAAAAGACTGTAATAGCTTGTTTCATACTTTAATCAAGCCAGGAATAGATGTTTAGTTTATAAAAGCAGAAAGGTATATTTGTTGTATGTAACATAGAAAGGAATAACCGTAATAGAAGAAACAAACGATTTCTCTATATTTTATTGGTAAAAAACAAACTTATCTGTAAAAGTAATTAAAAAATGTATAACAAAGAGCAAGGAGAAAATTTATTTTAAAACAAATATGCGAATATTAATAGTAAATAAAAAAAGATTTGTAATTATATTTAAAGATATTTATAATTTTAAATACTATTTATAGGATGATTAATTTTAAATCTGATAGAAAATCCTGATTAGACTCTATTAGCTAATGAACTGCCAATGAACACATCTTCCAGTTCCAAGGGTTGTCAAGCAAGCAGAAGTCAGAGTACATGAAGATGATGAATGATGCTACAGACATCCTGCCTGGCCCTTCATTGATTGACCCAGAATACGATGCCCTGAAAGGACATTTGATTGCATTCAGGAAGCTGGTCACCCAGATCACTCCAGGTCAGTTGGGGGTCCAACCCATCGGGTGGTTAAATACATTAATACTTCAACCATTGTTTACAATGTTGCACACTGATATTTTGGGTATTGAGTACATTCACTAGTTATTTTATCAAATTTGGTTTATTCATTTAATCAAATGGATTTCTGCATAATTTAACAATATTGTGCATGAAAACTTGTTTTCAAAGTTTTTAATTTTGAAGTACAAGTTTATTCCATTTATAAAAGAAGTTTATATAATTACAAAATCAATTTATTGGACTACCAAAGAAATTTGTTGAAATAGATGATGACATTTTAACATGTTGATTAGACTTATAGATTTACATTAAGATTTTCTACCCCCAGGACTCTGCAAAGTACCACATTAATCATAAAATTTTCTGAATTTACTCATGGGCTTTGAAATAATATTTCCTTTTTTTTTTTTCAAAATCTGCTAATTTCATGTCTCACTCCCCCCCCCCCCCCCCACCTAAAACACTCCCTTTACAGGTCAGAAAGATCTCAATAACATTGCTGTGCAGAAATGGAACAAAACAAAGACACTATTACGTCATTACTCAGTAAGTCCTAAATGTTTGTATGAGCCTGGTTTTCTTTTAATTATAATTTTAAAGATTCATCTTAAACAAAAATCACTGTTTTATTTTATGCCAGAGATTCGGTTGTAATCTCTATGCTGTTTATGCCAAGCTGACATGATTACAACACATACTGCTTTTTTTATTTTAAGCCAAGTTCACATGATTACAACACATACTGGTTTTTTTATTTTAAGCCAAGTTCAAATGATTACAACACATACTGGTTTTTTATTTTAAGCCAAGTTCACATGATTATAGCACATACTGGTTTTCATTTTAAGCCAAACTCACATGATTACAACACATACTGGTTTTTTTATTTTAAGCCAAGTTCACATGATTATAGCACATACTGGTTTTCATTTTAAGCCAAGCTCACATGATTACAACACATACTGGTTTTCATTTTAAGCCAAGCTCACATGATTACAACACATACTGGTTTTCATTTTAAGCCAAGTTCACATGATTACAACACATACTGATTTTGATTTTAAGCCAAGTTCACATGATTACAACACATACTGGTTTTGATTTTAAGCCAAGCTCACATGATTACAACACATACTGGTTTTGATTTTAAGCCAAACTCACATGATTACAACTCATACTGGTTTTGATTTTAAGCCAAGTTCACATGATTACAACACATACTGGTTTTGATTATAAGCCAAGCTCACATGATTACAACACATACTGGTTTTTTTTATTTTAAGCCAAGTTCACATGATTATAACACATACTGGTTTTGATCCTAAATAAAGTTGTTTGCTTGTTTACAGGAAGTCCTGATATACTCCAGCAGTTTTCTAGAAGAATGTAACAAAAGGCGCAAGGAGGAGACTGTGCTAATCACTGACCTAAAGACCAGACACAGATATACTTCCAATGCCTACTTCCAAAGGTTCTTTTTTTTGTTTTGTCTTTGTCTTGTATACCAACATTAAAAAAACTCGCGCTATTTAATGTATTTTATCATAAGCATTTAAATATTTTAAGAATGATAATTTTCATGCCTCATCTGTGTATGTATGCAATAACTTTCTGTATAGAAGAAATGTCTGTAATATATAAGAAATGATGTAATGTCTAAAAATATATTTTGAAACAATTGACAATTACCCCTAAAAGTGTGAAATTTTACAATTTAAAAGATTTAAAAAAATCTTTCCAGAATATTCACTCTATGTTCAGATGACCTCCCTCTTATTTCAAGCAGAACCTATTCTGATCAACTGATTTATTTCACACATTTTGTTAATTGAACAAAGGATTTGAATACATTAAAATAATATGTTGTTGGAGACTTTCTATTTAAAAAAGCATTAATTGGAAACACATTTTTTAAATTTCACACTATGCATGTATCAAAGAAATATATTTTCTTGACTTCTACTTAAACAGGGTCATTCCTACCATTGAGATTGACACCATGACCAGGGAAACTAAAATGGCAGGCTTCAAATCAGAAATTTACATCCACGAACGCCACAGAGGCAGGCGATCTCCCAAGGAGACTCAAAAAAGGAGACGCTCTGACCAGGTGCAAGCAGCCCAAGGGGAGGACACTGTGGATGGAATCATGTCTTCCAGTTATCAGCCCACCGTCACGTCTGTCAAAAAATTTGTCATATCGGGTGTCCTTGACCCCAAAACCAAGCAGAGACTCAGCATCACCCAGGCCCTGTCAAAGGGTGTGCTGAACAAAGAATTTGGCACATACAACAACCTAGAGACGGGTGAGTCCATGCCGATCGCTGAAGCCATCTCAAGGGGCTTGATCAGCGTGGAGTATGGTGATTCTTTCACCAATGGTGAATCACACAGTGGGGCCAAAGATTCTTTAGGAGCTTTGAACTCTCTTGAGACTAAAACTTTTGCAATATCTGGAGTTGTTGATCCCAAGACTGGTCAGACCATTAGTGCTAAAGAAGCTATTACTTCTGGACTGCTGGATAACAAAACAGGTACAACACATCTTTGGTGATTTAAAAGTAAGCTAATTTAGTTTTTTTTAAACGGGATGCAAAGATTTATTTTACTATTTGGAATATTGAGCATCACTTTATTGCAGATCCACTTAATTTTTTTCTATTCTTATATCAGCCTTATCACAATGGCAGCCATTTTTTCATTTAAATGTCACCTTGAAATGTCCTTTAAAAGGCTATTAATGCATGTTTTGAAGTTTAAAAAAAGTGTAATTCAAAGTAGTTGTTTTAATGTTAATTTTCCACATGTGACAATTTTCAGAATAACTGGTTATTTCAACTTAAATCAACAGAAATTTAATTTTGTTGTATTTATAATTAAAATATTTGGGGAATAACATAGGATCTAATGGTTTTGATACCTTGGATAACATTTCACCATTAAATGACAACTGGATACTTTCTCTCAGGGAAATTCCGTAATCCTGTGACTGGGGAAGAGTTGTCCCTCCTCGAAGCTGTAAGGGCAGGGTACCTGATGGCCGACCCAGCCCTGTTTGACGAGGATCAGACTGACGGCCCGATGTATCGCAGCTACAGCTCCATCGTGCTAGAGGAGATCAAGTACAAAGTGAGGGGTGTTATTAACCCAGCCACAGGGGAGGAAATCACTTTGAAACAAGCCATCAGGGATGGAATTATTGACCCTGTTCTTGGTGTGTACAAAAACCCTCAGACTGGTGAGGTCATGTCAATTGAAGAGGCCACAAAGAGGGGTTTCATCAAGGGGAGACCATTCAACCCCACCAAAGATAGGGACGATGACAGTGTCTTAACCTATCAACAGTTGCAGGTTCGGAAACAAACTTTCAAAGCTGGAGAGGCCAGTCTGGTCAGTGGTCAGCCAGTCAAGCCTGACCCCAATGAAGTGCTCCTAGACAAGCTGCGTGAGAAAATTAACACAGCAAAGGTCATGGTCATTGACCCCAAAACTGGAAAGGCTACCACTCTAGAGGAAGCCATTGAATCGGGATGTATTAATCTAGCCAGCGGCACATACAAATTGGCTAATGGTGAAGCCATCTCACTAATGGAAGCATGTGTCCAGAGGCTCATCGAGCCCAATGTTCTCAAGGAAATAATGAAGACCTACCAGGAGGCCAGTTTGGCTAACTTGATAAGCTCTGGTCAGTTTGATCCAGATACTGGTTTAGTGACAGATGCATCCACAGGAAAAACTGTGACGCTCCAGGCTGCCATCGAGAGTGACACGGTCGATCCCAACTCTGTCTTCTTCTATGACTTGTCTCAAAACCGAGTCCTGAGCCTTGCTGAGGCCATTGAGTCAGGTCGACTTGACAAGCTGTCAGGCAAGGTCATCAACCCTATAAATGGGGAAAGGCTGAGCATCGCCCAGGCTGAATCCACAAGGCAGATCTGCACTGAAATCAATCCCGAGGAAATAGCAGAAAGAGCTGAGAGCTTGACACTACTGCGTGGCTGCATGGACACAAGCATCAGAGGCATCAAGATACCAAACTTCAGTGATGTGGCTTCGGTAGAGGAAGCAGTGACTCATGGAGTCCTTCAGGTGCCCAAAACTGCTTATGTTGATGAGCAAACCGTGGGGGTGGTCCCCCTCCAGCTGGCCGTACAGATGGAGAGAGTTGAACCTAATGTTGCCCTGGCTCTCTTTTCGGCTTTTGATAAACACTCTTTAGAGCAGGAAATCGGTAAAGGTTCTTTCAATCCGAAATCAGGGATGTATGTGAACCCTAAAAATGGGGCGCAGATGACTATAGATGATGCCAAAAAATCCGGACTGTGGAATCCATATTTGGTATTTCTTGTGGATGCAGAAACAGGTAACATTACATCCCTTGGTGCCCTGGCAGACAAAGGTAAATTTGAACCCAAACTCGGAAAATACGTCAGTGATACCCTAGGTGAGTCTATGAGCATCAATGAGGCCATTGCCCAAGGGCTAATCCTACCTCACATAGAGGCGGAGAAGTACGTGGACACGTCTTCACCTGTCAAAGATTTAATAGACTCTGGCAAGGTCAACCCCCGAACTACTAACTTTGTGGCTGCCAATGATCTCAAAATGCCTCTTAGGGATGCCCTGGCCAATGGTTTCCTGACCATGGGCTCAAAGGTGAAGATGGACCTGGAGACTGGAGATGTTTACCTTGTTTCAGATGAGGCAGTTGTCCGATCTTTGATTGAGGTAATTACACCAAAATGTGAATTTCTTTTTTTTTTTTAAACTTACTTTTTCCCCCAAATAAATAGCCCCAGACCTTAGTTAACACTTCTTGTCTTTTCTAAATAATTTTTTTCTCTCATTAGATTGAAATGTTTAAATTTTAATCTAGGTTGTGTTTACCATATAATGTAACTGATTGATATTGAGTGGTTTTTTTTGGCCACATTGTGAGTGATGTCTTGGACATGTTTTTGTTAGCTATCAAAGCTCCTTAGTTAAGCCAGACATGTTAAACACTTAGAAATAACCTTGGGTGAAGTTATGTATGTTTCTAGGTTAATTATTGGAGGCATTAAATGTTTGAATCATTAGAAACATTTAAGTTTCAGGAACCTAGTATCATATTATTGGATATCACTTCTTTCATATCTTTTTGAATTTATTAGATTTATAAATATAGCATCTGGATTCAGTCAATGCTGAAATTCAGTCAAAATCTTTCTCTTATGTTGAGTTTTACACTTCTAATTACCTAAATCAGGTCAAGGAACAATCTGATTGGCTGTCTGATGTAGCCCATGCTCTGGCCTCTCAAGGTCGACCCAGTGAGAAACTTGACATCCTGAAAAGACAAGCAGAAGATTGTTCGGTGAGCATTGTATTTTATTCTTTTGTTTTATTTGGCTAATTGAATTTATTTATTTGATTTGAAATTCACAATTTATATGTCGGAATCTTTATTTCAGTCACTTTTTTAAATGCATCAATTAAGTAAGAGAGCAGCTGGCATAGCAGCCTAGCCTCTGAAACAACTATGTTCCTTTTGACTTTGTGCTAGCCCTGGCCATAGCCAGAAAGGATTGGGCTGTTAGTGAGTTCTATGCTCAGACAATGTTGTATGGCACTGCCCAGCAGATGGAGCAGGTTGCCAAGGTGTTGGCAAAAGCTTTAAGAGAGTAATCTCAAGCTTGTATAATATGTGTTAAGTTTAGCAAGAGATCACTGACAGACAATGGTTTCCTTAGGATAGGCTTATTGCTAATTAAAAATTCAATTAAAAAAAAATCATTTCATCACAGCTGTAATTCATCACGGTGATGACATTTTTATCTTGATTCTAATTTCCTTGTTTCTTGCCAGCTAGTTAAAAAATTCCAATGCATATGTATTTTTTTATACATAAAATTTTGTGATTGTTTGTCAAGTTTGAATCTAAAAAACTGATGATATTGTTGTGATGTTTATTTATTCAGGGCCTAAAAGAAGAAATCAGCAGAAAAGAACCAGAGCTGAAGTCTGCCATCAGCCATGCTGAACAGCTGATCCTTGAGAACACCAATGTCCAGGGCCAGGAGAGAGGTCAGGACAAGGCCAAGGATGAGGTGGCCCAGCAGTTCCAGAAGTTAAAGTCCAGCGCCACTGACCTCAAAGTCCGACTAGACTTGGTAATCATCACATTAGAACATTTTTGTATCCTTGTTTGAAATTCCTTTATAGATTAATTGGTCCAGCTGCCATCAGTTATCTTATCTTTCATAGTATTTGCTCTTTCTATTCAGAAGAAAATTGTGTCCTACTCTTATCCATGGTTTGAGTCTAGCCTTGCATTTTTATTAGAGTTTTGAATGTGGTTACAGACAGCTAATCACATTTAAGAATTTTGGACCATTAACATTTTTTTGTGTATTTTTATGTTTTAGCTCACATTAAAAAAAAACAAATTAGTTTTTGTAGGCTTAATAACTACATAGAATTTAAATACACTTTTAAATATTGTCAAAAGTTCAAAACTTTTTGTGAATTTTTAAAATAAGAATTTGCATTAATTGTGTTTACAAAAAGGTTAATTTAAAGGCAAACTTTGACAAGAAAGTTATTTATAAATAAACACTCATTCATCAATACAACTCCTAATGATAAGGATTTAAAAATTTCACTGTCCATAGAGAAGTTTTGGTTCTTTATAGCCGTAAAGATTTAGATAATTTTGAATACTATTGTTGCTTTGTAGGTTAGCTCTGAAGCTGAAAACCGCAGCCAGAAACTGACAGTGATGGGGAGAAACCTGGAAGAGCTCTACTATCAGATGGAGGAGATTGACCAGTGGCTGGACTCGGCCATTGAAAAGACACAGGACCTTCAGTCTGCCAGAATGGAGGTTGAGGCTCAGTACAGCACCATCAAGGTTTGTACAGCAAACACTTATAAATTGCATACTACTCCTAGTAACAAAACACATCTCTTAGATATTACATGATATTGAGTTCAGAAAGTTTCATTACTATTAATCAAATAATATAGCAGTTAAGCTGACATTGATAATCTATCCAAAATACATTTTTGAGAGGAAAACAATTAAAATAATACATAGTTAAATTTCAGTTACTGAAGCTTTTAAAGTGCATAATTATATTTTTTATTAGTGTGTCATGTAAAGCTGACTATTGATTTTAATTAGCCTTTTACTTGTTATCTTGACAGGAATTTGTCGAAGAGGTGAAAGAGAGAGAGGATGACCTAAGTGCCATAGTCAATTCAGCCGACTCTTTTAAGGAAAATGCTCAGGTGGGCTAATGACTTTTTAAAAAAATGTAATTTTGGAGGTTAGAATAATAACCCAAACTGCCTTGTGGTTCTCTGTTGCTGTATCACATATGATGGGATCAGTAAGAAAATATCTCTTAATTTAATTTTTTTTTAAATTTGCATGTGCATGCGGAAAAAAATGCCACCAAACACAAGAATTGTCAATTTAAGAGAAATGACAAAAAAATCAGCATCACTAGTTTTTAAAAAGACATAATATTTGTAGGTGGTTAGAGGAAGAAATGTTCTTAAGAATCTGTTTAAAAAATTGCATTGCTAGCTCAGGTTTTTAGGTTCATATCAAACTGTGTAAAGTTTACCAGTAGATTTTAGTCTTATTACCTAACAGCTGTGTTAAACAGAAAAGAACAACTTTTAGAACATTTTAATAATGCAGCACCTTTGCACTGTAATTCCTCGTTTGAGATACTCAGGAATAAGGAAATTTACCTGATTGTTAAAATGACCTGCATTGAATTTTCTGTTAACAAAATACAACCGTACAATCTCAATCTCTTATTTTCGTACTGTTCTCTCTTTCTTTTCATTTACTTACTGTTTTTCTCGTTATATCATTTCTATTTTACGTGCTATGAGCATTTGAAATGGTTGAATTCCAATGTGTTATAAATTTAAAACGACATCATCATAAAGGTACAGATTGCATTTGCCCAAACCTTACTGTTTTTCTCATTATGTCCTTAGTGCTCTAAGTCCTATCAGCATTTAGAATGTTTGGATTCCAATGAAGTATAAAAGAGCAACATAATCCAAATATACACAGATTGCCTTACATTTGTCACAGCACAACACATTAATAAATGAGAAACTATCTTGGAACCCCCATGTCAATGAAGTTATTAAAAAATCAAACAAAACCTTAGGCTTTATAAAAAGAAACTTTCACAAATGTAACAAAGATATAAAACTAAAATGCTACCTCACCCTGGTGAGACCTATACTAGAATATGCATCTTCTGTATGGGACCCATCCACCAAAGAAAATATTGACAAGTTAGAACAAATCCAAAAAGGAGCTGCCAGATTCATTACTGGAGAACATTCAAAACTGACAAGAGTAACACCATTAGTTAAATCATTAAACCTTGAAACACTGGAGGATAGAAGAACCAAGAGTAAATTAGTAATTATACATAAGGCAATTAATTCTAATTTAGAAATACAACACAAAGATAACTTAATACAACCCTCAAATAGACATAAAGATAAAAACACCTTTCTTATTCCATATGCAAGAACAAACACATACAAGTTTTCTTTCTTTCCGTCCGGTATTCGGGCGTGGAATGGGTTGCCTGAAGAAACCAGGAAAGCCAACACTTTATCATCATTTAAAACTCTAGTAAGAATACAGGACTAAACACAAACCATAGAAATACGTAGGACGCAATAATCTTCTGTACAGAAGGAGCGTCTGTAACATATAAGATAAGATAAGATAAGATAAGATAACAAAATGGAATGTATTTCTGATTTAAAGTTTGAGTTTGAGGTATTTTGTAAGATTGAAAAAGGATCCTATATTTTTCAAATTAACAATTAGCACCAAAAATTTAAGATTCTTATTTTACTTCTAAAATTATTTTTGTTATTATAATAATACTATTATTATTATTATTATTATTTGATAATGTTTTCTACTTGATTGCCTTTAATAACTATAATTAAACGGACATAACAATTAAAAGTATAAATCTTAGAATGAAGTAATTGTTAAAATACTACAGATTTAGAAAATATTTAAATATAAGTCAACATTTAAAAAAATCTCTTTTCCATCAAATCACTTACTTAAATAATAAATAAGAACAAAAATTGTACCTTATAGGTAGACAATTTTATCTTCAGTCATAACTATAACTTTAAAAATATAAATTCATAGTCAGTCGGACATGTCTATCCTAGCATGTTATGGCCTCAGTTACACATTTCTTCTACACACAGCTAACTGACACCATTCGTGTGTCCTAACTTATCTATTACAAATGCTCCTCCTCCTACCACAGAAGATTATTGCAACTCACACTTATTCATGGTTTATGGCTAATCTTGCATTTTTTAAAATCAGTTTTAAATGTTGTTTGGGTGTTGGGTTTCCTGGTTTGATAAGGCAACTCATTCCATGCTTGAATTCCAGACAGAAAGAATGAGAATTAGTATGTGTTTGGATTTGCATACAGAATAACAAATTTGTTTTGATCTCTGTCTATCTGAGGATTGTATAAGGATGATCTTTTATCTGTGTCCATTTCTTAACTGCTGTAGATCTTGGGCCCATTGTCTGTATAACCAAGCATAGGTCTCAGGCCAATTTTCTCTTTTTCTGGATGTGTACCCTTGTCACTCCTCTGCCATCAGGCATTCTTCAATTGTCCAAACCAGTGGGGCCTACCCTTTAGTTTACTTATGTGACTGGCGTGGTAACCTGTGGTAGTACATTTAATTCCTGAAGAGTTTGTAATCTCTATTGTATTTATCTTAGTCTCTCTGAAATTCTTAAATGGTTTTGCATTCCCCTCCTATATTCATCCTAATTCACTCTGGGTAGGATGGGCAAATCTTTCCTGAACTTAAATCGAAATAATTAAAAAAAAACTAAAACTGTTACCTATGTTCCTGTCAGATTTTTAAGTTTGTGTTTTTAAAAACTATTTCCAGGAACTCGAGAGAGATGCTGACAGTTTCAGGAAGCGAATAGACATTCTTCCAACCATCCGAGAGGAAGGAGAGATGGGTGTTCTGGATGAAGAGTTGGAGTCCATCGAGGCCAAGTTCAAGGACATCTCCAAAGAGTGTTCCAAGCACTTAGAGCGCCTAGGCTCTCTGGCCAAACATAAGAAGATATTTGATGACCTCAATGACAAGTGAGTGGCATGTGGTGTAAATTTGATGTGTTGTGAGGGGGTTATGCGGGTGTGATGTCACAGGATGGATGTTTGATGACCTCAATGACAAGTGAGTGGCATGTGCTGTAGTTTGTGTTGTGAGGTTGTTATGTGGGTGTGATGTCACAGGATGGATGTTTGATGACCTCAATGACAAGTGAGTGGCATGTGCTGTAATTTGATGTGTTGTGAGGGGGTTATGCGGGTGTGATGTCACAGGATGGATGTTTGATGACCTCAATGACAAATGAGGGGCATGTGCTGTAGTTTGATGTGTTGTGAGGGGGCTATGTGGGTGTGATATCACAGGATGGATGTTTGATTATAAAGAACATGTGTCAGTTTGATAAAGCTCATACAATATCAGTGATGTGTAAGTGAAGTTGTGTTATTGAGGGGATGTTAACAGATATCCTTGAACCTTATAAAAACCTTTTGATAATACATTGAATTTAAATACTGTATTCATCTTGCATTCATCCTTCCTACTTTGAACTCCCCAAATGTTCAGACTCTCCTTGTCCTACCCATCCATCCATGACAAACTCAACAGCCTTGTGGCTGATGAAGACTTTGGACTGGACCCACAGAAGGCTGGCCAAGAGAGAGAAAGCCTGAGGAACATCAAGTCAGATCTCATCAGCCAGGAAAGGAAGTTGAAAGGTATGATTGAATGAATGAATTGTATGATTGAGTAAATAAATTTCTTCTATAGCGCTAACACCATTCACACTAGACTAGCATGCTGATTGAGCTCTGATGCTCAAATACTAAATCAAATAAAAAAGTCTTCAAATTTTTCTTTAAATTTTCTTTGTTTTCACACTCTTAAAAATTTCAAAAGATTTTTCCACAATTTTGGCGTAGGCCGAGGGACTTCCTCCTGTGTCCATCCTCTCTGGGAATTATCAAAAGGGACTGTGAAGATGGCATGTTCCAATGATAATTTCTTTAAATACTCAGTCTTAAAATCTCATCAGACACAAGCCACTTTCCTCCAGCTTTAAAACTTAACATCTACTCTCTTGAGTTATCAGTGGATTGATAGTATTTATGATCAAATCTTTTTATTTTTCTTCCCTGAAGTAGATCTGGAAGTAGGTATAATTACCCTTTTTTTATTCCTTAAATAGATCTAGATGTTGGTATACCTTATATACTCGTATAAGTTGATTTTTTGTTTCTTTTCAAAATTTCAACACAAAAAGCAGGGGGTCGGTTTAAACAATAAGCTCATTTTATAAGTTTTATCAACTCTATAAATGCTATATTTTAGCTCAAAAAGGATTTTGTGGTTTCAATGTACATTTAACCGTAACTGTGTTTATTGATCATTTTATATAAAAATAATTTTACCATTTTTTCAGTCTTTTTGCCGTTGTTTTTTTTTTTAATAAAGAAATTATTACTGTCTTTGTTATAGAATACAATAATACTAACAACTTTGAAATCTTTATTTCTTTAAATTTCTAGCTAAGAAATGATATTGTAAGATATTTTTCACATACAAAAGCAAATGTTAACTCAAACTTTTAGATTTTAGATTAGGTTAGAAATTATTCCGGACATATATATGCTATTTAGTAGTAATTTTTCCTGAAATGGCAGAAAACTGCAAATACATGTATTGAAATTGGAACAAAATATCTTTTTTTTAATCAAAGACATTATAGTAAGTTAATATAGTTTTTTTATGTGGGAATATATGTTACTATGAAACTTTAGTGTGTGTAGCAAATTCAGTTACCTATACACAGCTGTCCTGCCATGAGTTCACCATAGCCATCATTAAAGAAATGTAAAATTTCACTTTTTAATGACAATTCAGGTGGTGGACTTTTAGTTGAGATCGACTTTTACTTGAGTATGTACGGTAATTCATTTTTTTCTTTCTAAAATAGATCTAGCAGCTGCAGGTGAGAGGTTGATCTCTGGGCTCATTGATTCTGGGATGAATGACGAGGCAGAAGAAGTTCAGGAACTCATAGCCCTCAAGAGAGATGAACATCAAAACCTGCTGGATGATATCTCTGAACATGAACAGCTTCTGGACGCAGCTGTGGCTGAACAGCAAAACGTCTTGGGTAAACAGCCTTGAAAATATTGATCTCTTTAATTTTTATATTATTATTCTTCATGTCTCTGTGTCTGTATTACCTGCTTCAAATCTTTGTCGACATCACATGGACTGTCAGTTAAGGGGTTTCATTATTCCTTGTTCATGCACAGCTCAGGAAAGCTAGGCTAAGTGATATGAGCAGGGTTAGGGTGGAAGGGGCTTGTTAAATTCTGGTATTTCTATTGGATAATCCACAACCTCAAGACAGTGTATAAACTCAGTATCATGCCATCTTTGGTGCAACTACCATTATATACTACACAATCATCAATACATCATAGACTTAATCATACTATCCAACTGTAAATACGACATACCTAAATATACTACCCAACTGTCAATATATCAGATCTAACAATACTACCCAACTGTCAATAAGTCAGATCCAACAATACTACCCAACTGTCAATAAGTCAAATCTAACAATACTACCCAACTATCAATAAGTCAGATCTAACAATACTACACAACTGTCAATAAGTCTTATCTTAGATATACAGACGCTCCTTCTATGCAGAAGATAATTGCGTCCACAGACCATGAGAGATGATCTGTTGGCAAGTGATGCAGCGGTCACAGGCCACGGCTATAGGGGTTCCACGCATTACCCCAGCCGCCTAACTATTGTCTAGTTAGGTACCCATTCGGAGCTGGGTGACTCGGGGACTCCTCAGGCCCCGAGAACAAATCCTCACTTTCGTGTGGATTCGAACTCGTGACCATCAGTGTGACAGTCGAGAGCGCTACCTCTCGACCACCACGTCCCAGTCAGATCTAACAATACTACCCAACTATCAATAAGTCAGATCTAACAATACTACCCAACTATCAATAAGTCAGATCTAACAATACTAGCCAACTATCAATAAGTCAGATCTAACAATACTACACAACCGTCAATAAGTCAGATCTAACAATACTACACAACCGTCAATAAGTCAGATCTAACAATACTAGCCAACTATCAATAAGTCAGATCTAACAATACTACACAACCGTCAATAAATCAGATCTAACAATACTACCCAACTATCAATAAGTCAAATCTAACAATACTACCCAACTGTCAATAAGTCAGATCTAACAATACTAGCCAAGTATCAATAAGTCAGATCTAACAATACTACCCAACTATCAATAAATCA
The DNA here is from genome assembly GCA_002072015.1 of Radix auricularia. NCBI lineage: Eukaryota > Metazoa > Mollusca > Gastropoda > Lymnaeidae > Radix > Radix auricularia. The sequence goes on along the minus strand of MUZC01000195.1, from coordinate 778,180 downwards.
GATCTAACAATACTACCCAACGGTCAATAAATCAGATCTAACAATACTACCCAACTGTCAATAAGTCAGATCTAACAATACTAGCCAAGTATCAATAAGTCAGATCTAACAATACTACCCAACTGTCAATAAATCAGATCTAACAATACTACCCAACCGTCAATAAATCAGATCTAACAATACTACCCAACTATCAATAAGTCAAATCTAACAATACTACCCAACTGTCTATAAGTCAGATCTAACAATACTACCCAACTGTCAATAAGTCAGATCTAACAATACTACCCAACTGTCAATAAGTCAGATCTAACAATACTTCCCATCTATCAATAAGTCAAATCTAACAATACTTCCCATCTATCAATAAATCAGATCTAACAATACTACCCAACTGTCAATATGTCAGCTCCTATGTTAGTCTGTGAAATCTATGGGCTTTGAGACAAATAAATGAAATAAAGGGAATTTGCAATGGAACAGAATATACAAATGACATTGCAATTTAATCTGTATTTAATAAATCTTGTAGAAATCCTGGAAGTTAGTTTAAAACCCAACCTGCCCTGGTCAAAATGTATTGTGTCGATATTTGTAGGGACATAGATTATCTCATGAGTTTAAATGCTTTTTGTCAAGTCCCATTTCCTCCACTGTGTTAGGCTTCAATTTTTCTGTTTGCATCTCTATAGGGAGGTTGGACGGCATTGAGGTCAACCTAAGAGAGGCAGAGGCTGAGCTGGAGGACAGCCTCCACATCAGCCTGGACAAGGAGAAGTTAGCACAGCAGATTCAAGAACAGAGGCTGGTAAATGCCAAAATAGCCAGCAGCAGGACCTTGTTGGAGAGGTGAGATTGTAGTCATTGGTGAATGATTAAGAGAATTGTGACTTGATATTGTTGTATGTTGTCTCTGCTAATTGGACTTGATAATGCAAGTAAGCTAATCAGAATGAGCAATGTTTGTAACTATTGGATGTAAAAGTCACAATAAAGCTGGTAAGACACTAATCTGTTTACAAAATAATAAATTTAATCGGCATGTAAATAAAGGAAAAAATTGAGCCCCATAAAATTTAACAGGCTAATCATCAGAATTATAATAAACATAAATGTTTTGTTTGTTGATTTTTTAAAAAATACCATTAAAAGCATCACATTTTCCCTTTAAATTCATCATTTAAATTATTTTTTTTCTGCCAATCACTGAAGCATAATCCAAAGTTCTAAATTAAACAAACTATTATTTATTACCAGACTTTGCCTGGATGTTGAGGGTAGCAGTGAGGCAGAAGAGAAACTCAGAGATCTGATGCAGCAGGCAGAGGCACTACAAGAGATAGCAGAGCAGAGGAGCCAGGAGCTGGAGGATGTCCTGGCCAACATAGCTGAGTTCGAGGCTAAGTCCTCTGAGTTGGACAGCTGGCTCAATGATTCCGTCAAGATTCTCAAGCCAGCCAAAGGAGCCCCTAAACCGACAAGGACTAAGGTCATTCTTAGTTGTTCATCCTTCTTACCTAATAAAAAAAATCAGATTACTGTGTAATGTCATGATTAGTCACTCTTGGATATTAAAAAAAAAATTACTATGTGTTTATTTGTCAGAATTAATTAAAGAAGTTTCATTTTTGTCAGTGTTTAAATTTTTTTGTTTGAATTAGTAATAAAAATAATTATAACAATAATTTCTGACTAGCATTAAAAGTTGTCAAACTAAACATTAAAGTAAAAAAAATTTTTTGAATATAAATCTACAACACTGAACCATTTTAGGGAGATGAACATTAACTAAAACAAGATTTCTGACAATGCAGTTGATCTTTTTGATATTTGAACTCGTACTTGAAGCAAAAGTTTGTGACTTAATGAATTTACTAAGAGTAATTTTAAGTGATGCTTGATTTGTGGTCTGCCTTCAAGATTGGTATACCAGAAAATGTATCTTTTAACTTGCTGTTTTTGACTTATCATTGGACAGCCTTCTTGTACCAGCAAATGTATCTTTACAGCCTTCTTATACCAGCAAATGTATCTTTTAACTTGCTGTTTTTGACTTATCAGGTGGACAGCCTTATTGTACCAGCAAATGTATCTTTACAGCCTTCTTATACCAGCAAATGTATCTTTTAACTTGCTGTTTTTGACTTATCAGGTGGACAGCCTTCTTGTACCAGCAAATGTATCTTTTAACTTGCTGTTTTTGACTTATCAGGTGGACAGCCTTCTTGTACCAGCAAATGTATCTTTACAGCCTTCTTATACCAGCAAATGTATCTTTTAACTTGCTGTTTTTGACTTATCAGGTGGACAGTCTTCTTGTACCAGCAAATGTATCTTTACAGTCTTCATGTACCAGCAAATACATCTTTACAGTCTTCATGTACCAGCAAATGTATCTTTACAGTCTTCTTGTACCACCAAATGTATTTTTACAGCCTTCATGTACCACCAAATGTATCTTTACAGTCTTCTTGTACCAGCAAATGTATCTTTACAGCCTTCTTGTACCACCAAATGCATCTTTTAACTTGTTGTTTTTGACTTATCAGGTGGACAGTCTTCTTGTACCACCAAGTGTATCTTTACAGCCTTCATGTACCACCAAATGTATCTTTACAGCCTTCATGTACCAGCAAATACATCTTTACAGCCTTCATGTACCACGAAATGTATCTTTACAGCCTTCTTGTACCACCAAATGTATCTTTACAGCCTTCTTGTTCCACCAAATGTATCTTTACAGCCTTCTTGTACCAGCAAATGTATCTTTACAGCCTTCTTGTACCACCAAATGTATCTTTACAGCCTTCTTGTACCACCAAATATATCTTTACAGCCTTCATGTACCACCAAATGTATCTTTACAGCCTTCTTGTACCACCAAATATATCTTTACAGCCTTCTTGTACCACCAAATGTATCTTTACAGCCTTCATGTACCACCAAATGTATCTTTACAGCCTTCATGTACCAGCAAATGCATCTTTACAGCCTTCTTGTACCAGCAAATGTATCTTTACAGCCTTCATGTACCAGCAAATGTATCTTTACAGCCTTCATGTACCAGCAAATGTATCTTTTCAGTCTTCTTGTACCAGCAAATGTATCTTTACAGTCTTCTTGTACCACCAAATGTATCGTTACAGCCTTCATGTACCACCAAATGTATTTTTACAGCCTTCATGTACCAGCAAATGTATCTTTACAGTCTTCATGTACCAGCAAATGTATCTTTACAGCCTTCATGTACCAGCAAATGTATCTTTACAGTCTTTTTGTACCACCAAATGTATCTTTACAGCCTTCATGTACCACCAAATGTATCTTTACAGCCTTCATGTACCAGCAAATGTATCTTTACAGCCTTCTTGTACCAGCAAATGTATCTTTACAGCCTTCTTGTACCAGCAAATGTATCTTTTAACTTGTTGTTTTTGACTTATCAGGTGGACAGTCTTCATGTACCAGCAAATGTATCTTTACAGTCTTCATGTACCAGCAAATGTATCTTTACAGCCTTCATGTACCAGCAAATACATCTTTTAACTTGTTGTTTTTGACTTATCAGGTGGACAGTCTTCTTGTACCACCAAATGTATCTTTACAGTCTTCTTGTACCAGCAAATGTATCTTTACAGCCTTCTTGTACCAGCAAATGTATCTTTTAACTTGTTGTTTTTGACTTATCAGGTGGACAGTCTTCTTGTACCAGCAAATGTATCTTTACAGCCTTCATGTACCAGCAAATGTATCTTTACAGTCTTCATGTACCAGCAAATGTATCTTTACAGCCTTCTTGTACCAGCAAATGTATCTTTTAACTTGTTGTTTTTGACTTATCAGTGGACAGTCTTCTTGTACCAGCAAATGTATCTTTACAGTCTTCTTGTAGCAGCAAATGTATCTTTTAACTTGTTGTTTTTGACTTATCAGGTGGACAGCCTTCATGAGGCCAAGAAAGAGAAGGAAAGTGAGATGGAGTCACTGAGACAGATTTGTAACTCACTGTCGGAAAGTCAAGGGGTCAAAGATAACTATGCACTGAAAGAGACCCTTGCTGATGTGGAGACCAAATGGAACGATCTGACGGAACTCCTTGTACAGCAGATGTCACTAGAGGTGCAGATAGTTGATGTTAGAGTTGTGTCCCTAGAGAAACAGACTGTTGATATTATAGACATACTGTTGTTTTGATGAATGTTGATATTATAGACATACTGTTGTTTTGATGAATGTTGATATTATAGAGATACTGTTGTTTTGATGAATGTTGATATTATAGACATACTGTTGTTTTGATGAGGGTGTCAGTTCACAAAAAGTAGTTTTATTTATTACACAACAATGTCATTTATGTTTATCCGTCATATGACAGTCAGTTTCTGTCATTATAATCCACATACTTTAATAACCCATATTCCTCATTAAAAGAAAAAAATATTTTTACCACCTAAAAACTCTACTATTTATACAGATTAAGAAAAGAGGGAAATTTTCACATACCTTCTTTTAAAATCCCCCACCAACCAATAAGACATCCCTGTATCTTTGTATTGTGTTAAATCTTCTGCCAGGCTTTGTCTGAGATAGACGGCATGCTCAAGTATCTGGATAAGGCTGAAAACGTCATCAACACAGCTGAACCTGTTAGCATTGACCCTGAGACTCTGGGAGTACAGCTGAGGGAACACAAGGTCAGGATGGCCATTGTGGTGTTGTCCTTTTTTTCCCCCGAATGATGCTTATGGTTAATTGGGGGCGTTGTGGTCAAGCGGTGGCGTGCTCAGCTGGCTTACCGAAAGTTAAGAATTCAAATCCCTTTAACGGCAGGGGCTTTTCCCCGTGGCTATGGGCATCCCTGAGCACACCCAGCTCCAAATGGGTACCTAACATTAATTGGGGCAAACTGAAGGCGGCTTGACATTGTGCCACACATCCCCTTGTATGCCATGGCTAAAGAAACTTGTGAACGCTGCTTCACTGGCCCCATAGGCCAGCATGTTCTGAAAAAGAACAGGGTTAAAGGCCCTGGGTTCATATTTTAACTAAACCTATAATAACGATTCTACACACAGTGATTATTGACATAAAGATTTCTTTACTGGTGTTAGACTTTTTAGTTTGAAAATTTTCATTGTTAAGGATGGATATAAAAGTAAAATGTTTTGAGGAATGTAAATGGATCTTTTGTGTAAAACATCTGCTTCTAGTAAATCATGTCACTGAAGAGATTGGATTCACACAATTTCTTTTTGAATCTGAAGACAATGTGGAATTTGAAACCCATTGATATTCAGCCACTTAAATGTTAAACTGTAGTGTAGCAGAATCTTATCGTTAGTCTAATGTAAAGTCTAACCAAAAGTGTTGAACAAGTCCACAAAATTTGTTTAAAATATCCTCTATCAGTCCTTTGATGATGACTTAAAAAACAAGAGAAATGCCGTCAAAGAGATCATTGACAAGTGCACACGCATGCTGCGAGAGACGGCCAACTCACAGACTGACGAGATCAAGAGTCGGCTGGACAGCATCACGAGCCAGGCAGACATCGTCTGTCAGCTGAGCGCTGAGCGACTGCAGCAGCTGGAGGCGGCACTGCCCCTGGCCACTCACTACGGGGAGAACCAGACGGAGGTCTCTGCCTGGCTGGAGGAGATGGAGGCGGAGATGGATGCACAGGGTGACCCTGGTCAGAACCTGGAGCAGGTCAAGAAACAGCATGATAATCTCAAGGTAGGAATATTAAGTTGGTCTCAAGGTAGGAATGTTAAGTTAATCTCAAGGTAGGAATGTTAGGTTTATCTCAAGGTAGGAATGTTAGGTTAATCTCAAGGTAGGAATGTTAGGTTAATCTCAAGGTAGGAATGTTAGGTTAATTTCAAGGTAGGAATGTTAGGTTAATCTCAAGGTAGGAATGTTAGGTTAATCTCAAGGTAGGAATGTTAGGTTAATCTCAAGATATGACAGTTAAGTTAATCAGAAGATAATGACTGTTAGTCAATCTCAAAGCAATGATCAAAAAGTTATTTAAAAAAACTAACAAAAACTAAACTTACTTTCAGACCACCCAGCAGATTATTGAAGATCACAAGCTGTTCATAGATGACCTAAACTCTACTGGCCTTGAGCTCATGGATGTCTGTGCAGAAAGTGATGCAGTGGACATTCAGAACAAACTGCTAGACATCAACAAGAGATATGAGGGCTTGAAGTCAACAGCCAGGGGCAAGGCCAGGGACTTGACTGATGCCAAGAGGAGGTTCACTCAGGAGGTTAGTCACACCTGTCCAAGCTATGCCATCAGGATGTTTCATATTATTATAACACAAATTATTAATTTAAAAAAAATGCATTTCATATGAATGTGTGTGTGCACATCATGTCCCCTACTGACAAGGTTGATACTTCTGGTAATGTTATGTTCAGGGCAGCTGTTATGATGTCCCCTACTGACAAGGTTAATACTTCTAGTATTGTTATGTTCAGGGCAGCTGTTATGATGTCCCCTACTGACAAGGTTAATACTTCTAGTATTGTTATGTTTAGGGCAGCTGTTATGATGTCCCCTACTGACAAGGTTAATACTTCTGGTATTGATATGTTCAGGGCAGCTGTTATGATGCATTACACTTTAATACGCTATGTTTTAAATTTCCTTGACCTGATCTGGTCAGTTGTCTACACATCCATGTTCATGACACTCTTGATCAACGACAGAGGCCTCTTTTAAAAATAACAATTTCTGCGTCTCCAGGCGGCTGACACACTTGACCACCTTCTGGATGAGCTGGACGGACTCCATCGCATTGTGTCCCAGGCTGACCCCATCCCAGCATCACCTGATAAACTCAAGAATGAGATTGATGAGAACAGGGTATGACATTCCATTTGGGGAGGAATCTGTCTTTAAACTGATAAGTTGGAGGAATGTTAAAAGTCTATAAGTGGGATGTACCTTAGCTTAAACTGCTGAAAAGAAAACTTCCCTTACAGCCCCAACATCGGAAGTTACCTTTTAAATCATGTGGCTCCCAGGTGTTTGGCAGAGGTGGTGGTAATTTAGCAAACAGCAACGGGCATTCACTTGTTAATTTTACAATCCATCATTTGATAGTTTAGCTATTTACTTTAGGGTTATAAATTCATATGATACAGAAACTTAAGCCTTTCATTTAAGTTTTAAAATCTAATGCATGTGTAGGGTTATAAACCAATGTGGGTTATTTCTCCTTGGCGAATTTCTTTTAAAGATATTAAGGACATTAGTGAATTATCTTATTAGCCTGTGTAATGGACACAGTGGCTATTTTTTAGACTGATAATAATAATTTGAACTTCTCATTTTTATATTATTACCGCTTGGAACCTCATATTTTAGGCATAATATGAGAAGTAAACATTAATTACAAGTAGACAACAAATGAAATTTATGCTGCATTATTACATATTTAAATTTTGTATATCCTTTTAAAAAGTATCCCATCATAATAGTGTTTATTTTTTACTGGTGACGAGATTGGTTTGTCAGAACAAATTTATCTATAACTTGCTATCCATCTCTCTGGGTGCCTCATAGTTACCTCCTCTTACTTCTCCACCAGGCCATCCTTGAAGATCTTGACCGTCAGAAACAAGCTGTAATCAAAGCTGAGGAGATGGTCAAGAATCCTAAGGCCTATGGCATAGAAGACCCTGCTGATGGTTGGTCCAACTATGATAACACTTTGATCAGAAATCAATTTTATAATGTAGATTTATTTTATTATTTTATCTAAACAAGCAACAAATTTATCTAAGTGTATCAGTTTATGTAAACTAAATCAAATCCACAATCTCATTTAGTTAAGTTTATTTGAATGATTCCCCCCAAAAAGTAATGTTAAAAAAAATGTAGACTTATGTATTTTAAAAACACTTGTAAAAATTTTAGATCTACAGACCTACTTCATCATCATAAAAATAAATTGATCTCTTCTGTTGGTTGTTATTTTATCTTATAGAAATTCTTGTTGTGCCCTTGCAGCTGAAGATCTCAAACTCAAGTTCAGAGAAATCTGTGACATGTCCAAAGACATTCGGGTTACCGCCGAAAGACGGGACAAGTCGCTGAACACTGCCCTCAAGCTGGCTGAGAAGTTTTACGACCTGTCCACTGACGTCATGTCAGGCCTCAGGGACCTAAAGGACAGCATGTACAACCATGAGCCACCAGGGATTGACCCAGAGGCTATCAAGGAACAGCAGGGAGAACTGGCGGTGAGTGGTACCAGAAACATTTCATGTAAAAAAAAAAAGTGGGGGGGGGGCAGCATTTTATAATATTTTATATTTTTGCGCATAATTATCTACAATTTTAAATAAAAACTTTGATCTTTAGGGTTGAAAATATTTTAAAGGGAACATAATTATCATAAAGCTCTTATTGTGGGTTGTCTCTAAAAGCTGGTACCAATAATGCACTTCATAGCAATGGTGTTAATTACAAATTTTATCTGAGGGAGCCATGGGAAGGGCCAATCAAGATTATTTCTGTGAAAGGTCTTTACATAAACTTGGAGTAAATTATCAGACCAAGTTGTTGGAGTATTATATATCAGGCTATAACATGCAGAACTTACACTTTCAAGGGAAGTAATGATTACAATTTGTGTAATATGAATATTTAAGGTATGTTTGCCAACAAAAAATGTATAATTTGTTTAATATAACAAATGTTGTTGCCAAGTATAGAGCATAATACATAATATAAATTGAAACTGTCAAGAGCCACGTGAGAATTAAACTCTTGTCTTGTACTGATCGTATGTTGGCATCATCTTACTTTGACTCTCACCCTCTGCTGGGACAGAGGTCTGCCATCAACTTTGAGGGTGTGAGATTGAGAACAATGCAAGAACACTATCAGAACACTGTAAGAACAATATCAGAGCAATGTAAGAACACTCTCAGAACAATGTAAGAACACTATCAGAACAATGTAAGAACACTATCAGAACACTGTAAGAACACTATCAGAACAATGTAAGAACACTATCAGAACACAGTAAGAACACTATCAGAACACTGTAAGAACACTATCAGAACAATGTAAGAACACTATCAGTACACTGTAAGAACACTATCAGAACATAGTAAGAACACTATCAGAACACAGTAAGAACACTATCAGAATAATGTAAGAACACTATCAGAACACTGTAAGAACACTATCAGAACACTGTAAGAACACTATCAGTACATGGTAAGAACACTATCGGAACATGGGAAGAACACTATCAGAACAATGTAAGAACACTATCAGAACACTGTAAGAACACTATCAGAACAATGTAAGAACACTATCAGAACACTGTAAGAACACTATCAGAACACTGTAAGAACACTATCAGTACATGGTAAGAACACTATCGGAACATGGGAAGAACACTATCAGAACACGGTAAGAACACTTCATAAAAGCCTACATTGACCTCAAATCCATGGTGTTTTTTGAAGCTCATGCACTGTCTGATAGAGTGACCTCTTACCTCCAACAGGGCATGAAGAAAGAACTTGAAAAGGCCAGGGAGCTTGTTGGGGAATGCAGGAGGACTGGCAGTGAGCTGTGTGCCGTCTGTGGAGAGTCTGGGGCCATCGAGGTGCAGAAACAGTTGGAGGATCTGGTTCATATGACTGACGATGTCAATGATACAATCAGGGACCGTGGGGATGAGCTGAGGAAGGCGTTCCAACACGCTGACCAGTTCAAGAAGCTTTACGAGGTGAGTTAAATCATTTATATAACTAGTTAGCCTACCACTTAACCTTCTTTTTTAAAGGTTTCAGTTCCATTAGCTTGTATTTGCATATTGTGGAATCATCTTAAACCTCAAAACCACTTGCATTGTTTATATAAACTTTTTACATTGCGTAACAACTTTCCAGTGACCAAATTATGGCCTTTCAGATATTTTTTTAAAAAATTGTCTGAAGCCCACAAAAATAATTGTTTTATTCAGAGAACCAATTTTAGCCATGTACACAACATTAACTAACACACATGCTTTGAAATCTGTTGATCTGTTTTGTTTTTATTAAAGAAGAGCTTGTCTCACTGACAGGCAATAGCTGTTATACTTCTGCTTTTATGACATAAATTATCACTTGATTCACTTTTTTCATACTCATCTGATGGTGGCTTATTTTAACAGAAAATCATTAGTTCGAAGGAGGTAAGGACTCCTAGTCACATGCTTTTTGTATCATCAAATATTGTTGATGCTGAATTACTGATAATTATTTTTTTGTTTGTTTGCCAAAATTATATCTTTAAAGTTTTTGTTGTCATTCCTCTGACAAGAGTTCCACATGCTTTACAGTGGATCTTTTAAAAAAAATAAATGTTCTTTTTCTCAAAAGCTTATTCTGCCTTCCTAAATATAAATATATCTGTATACATAATATACATTGGGGAAATGACCAATCACAAATTCTAGACTACTAAATTAAGAACATTTTAAAAATTGTATGTTTTAATGTGCTGTTTTTGTATTTTTAAATCTTTTTCGGAGAACAGTCCTTGCGATTTTTTGCTATAGCTGAATTGTTTAAAATCCTAATGGAAGATGATTTTAACCCATTTTAAAGTTGGTTATGTCAGCCGTAGTTTAAGATATTCTGTCATTTAACCTTATAGTAATTTTATATCTCTTGTGACTTATTTAAAAAAATTATATTTTCTCCTCTACAATCTTTTAAAAAATTGTTGCCCCATCAAAAAAGAAAAAAAGAAATGAAAAGTAAAATATTAATGAAGTTTTCAAAACAAAAAGTAATGTTGTTTGTCCGTCGAGTCAACGAGGACCACTCTAGTCATCCAAGGGTTGCTGGGACTGGTTTTGCCTATTACAAGAAGTAATATACAACATAAAAAAGAGAGTTTTACAACTTTCACTGAAAAACGTTGTCAAATTATTTCCAAATATTAACATTGTGTTTGCTTGCTGTGTCATGCTAGGGATTTACTTTACACCCAGACTGTGAGCTTCTTCAGGTATATGTTTGAAGTTTGATGTGTAGGCCTTAGTAAATACTTTCCTGTGATTTTCTGAAAAGATTAGCAGATTTTAGTCTTTCCTCATAAACCTTTTTGACTTGACTATGATTAATAGAGACTAATTTGTATACATTGTATCTGGAATTATTTTTGTTTTAGTGTTTGGGCTTGATTTAATATAATTTAAAATGCAAATTTAAAATAAAAGAAAAATTCTGATTTGCGTTCCAATCAAGTATTTGTACACATAACCCCTTAAAATGTTCAGATCTAAATTTCTATACAGTTACCAACTTTCTAAAGTAGAGTAAAATTTCTAAATATTTTCGATGACACCATAAAAAGTGTTTAGTTATTAGTGACTATTTTTAAATACAGCCTTTTATTACGATAACTTTTCTTCAAATTTTCTATATTTTAATATTATATTTTTAGAAAAATCTTCTGTTTTATTTTATTTTTAACTAAGACTTAATTACACTTTAAAAAAAAATAAATTTGGAAATTGCATCCTTGTCATACAAGGGGATAAGAAAAGCTGGTGTTAATAAAATTTCTCTCAATTTAAAGTTGTGTTGAGCCTCATCATAGATTTGAATTGACGTTTTTAGCTTTCTTAAAATCTTTTTGTGTGATGATATAAATACTGAGGTTACACGCAACCATGCTTCTCATATGCATAACTGAGACATATTTTTAAATTGTATAATTCATTATAAATGATTTTTTAATAAATATTTTTATATTTGAATTTAATTAAAATAGAAATGAACCTTTTTAAGAATTAAGTCTATTTTATAAATTAGACAAACTTTTTAAAATGTTACATGTTAAGACCTAGAATTATTCATGTCATTGTGTAACAGAACATTGAATGGTGATCTATTACAGTCCAGTATAGTTAATTACAGCAATCTCACACACTGCATAATATATTTCAAAATACATAGATACAAGTCAGAATTGGTCTAGTCAGGATTTTTGTGGTCCATACTTTATCATGGGTTACAGCCCAAAAATTTTCATTTTAAAAATTGGAAATGAATACATTTTATTTTATGGCTATTTTTTATTATTTAGTAATCTCATTTTCAAAATGAAAACAACAAGCTTTTGCTTTTTTCATAAAATTGGTGCTAATTATTCAATGTACAATGATAGATTCATATAACATTATTCATTATTATAATATATATTCATTACTCCGTTTCTGAAGTAAATGAGTATCTTATAAATAAGTTATTACTTTGACAATCTATGTTGAAGTATTGTAGGTAGAAAATTAACACAAATAAACCATAACAGTTTTTAGCTCTAGATGTCAAGCTGTAACCTCCTAACAAATTGATTATTTTAAAAAGTACTTAGTTTTGTGCTGAGTTCAGATGAGATCTTTTATCTTATGTTATTTTAGAAATACATTTATTTTTAAAAATTGTACAACATGAAATTGAGGGGAATGAAGTAATTTTTCTTGGTAAACGAATTTTGTGTTAAAGGGTATTAGAAAGTATTTAATAGTTTGTTCGGATCGTATTATTATTTTGTGTTAACCAATATATCTTCTTAAGCATTTTTTCGTTAAACGTATTTCACTATGTAATAGCTGTGTAGCATTGTGTTATATTCAAGGAGCATGTTTTCTCTCAAACATGCTTGAACAAAAAGAAACATGGCATATGCTATTCCAATATGAAAAAAATATTTAACAAATTACATTCCTTTAAACAACAAAATTCTTTTACAATGCTTCCTTCATTAGTCTAAGTTTTTAATGGTTTTTTGGGGGGCATTTTTAAAGAATAATTTTGGGACAAGAATAGTTTTTATTTTAAAAAACGATTTGCTTTCAAGTTTATAATATTACTAAGCATTTTTTTAAAAAGTATCCATGCTCTGCTGATCTCCATAGTTTTAATGTATTGGACGCCATCATATTATTCTCTGTTGCACTGAGTGAATACAGTGACTTTGTTTGTGTTTCAGTCCATCAACAGCTGGCTTCCGCTGGCAGAGCACAAACTTGGTCTGATGAAAGCACCATCCACAGACCCCAAAACTCTTCAGACTCAGATTGAGGAACTTAAAGTTTGTATCCGATGATCTTACACAACACTGTTAACTAGTATAAGAATAATTAAATAATTTATTTTTTTTTTAAATATTTTTTTTTTGGGGGGGATGGGGTCTAAAGTTGGAGTGCACTTGTTTGCTAAGCATTCATTAATATTTTGACTTCACTTATTTTAATTCTTGCATCATTATCAAAGAGCTATGTTTGGATATATATTTTTTTTTTTTACTTGAAATACTTATTTTGTCAAAGTACACTTTACAGTTTTAGTTATAATTATTATTATCTCTTTTGGAAATGTTGAGAAATAATTTGTGTCATGTAATCACTGTACTTGAGCTAAAAAAATAGATTTCAATTACTTGGATCATTAAAGCATCTTACATTGTAAAAAAAGAACTGCTTTTCAATTTTCAAATCAACTACCAACCAGTTTTTTAAAAATAAGAAATCAATATCTTTTACAAAAAGGAATTTAAAAAAAGAAATCCATCACTTTTACAAATAGTATTTTTTTAAAAAGAAATCTTTGACTAAAATCATGTTTTTAAAAAAAATGAAATACATATTTTTTACCAAAATATTGAAAAAAAAAAAAAGAATTTAGTGAACAACATTTTTTAAAACTAAATTTATTTTGTCCAATATCTCATGTGGTGTCTGAATTCTTAATGCCAGGCCTTCAAAGCTGAAGTCCATCCACACATCTCAGAGATGCAGCAGTTGAATCAAGAAATGTCTGCCTTGCGAGACTCTTCACCCATTGCTGCCGAGTCACTGCAGAAGCCTATAAAACAAGCCAATGAGAAGTGGAGTGAGCTGCTACGGGGCCTCACAGAGAGGGAGGTAAGTGCTCAGCCTCACACTGAAAAGATGTTATTGACATCAGCACATTTTTTAAAATCATGCAAAAACACCACACAAAAAAGGGGGTAGGATTGGAGCAGTAAAATACTCCCCCCCCCCC
>MUZC01000195.1:750245-764062 GCA_002072015.1 Radix auricularia | reverse complement strand
AACAAAAAAAATCATTTATTTTATAATAAAGTGAATATAAAAATACATAATATTCTATAATAGCATGTTGTTCTGTTGGTCAAAGTTCCCACTTTAAGAGATACCCTGGTTACAGTCCCAATATCTAGGCTAAATGGGATTCTTTAAAAGACCAGAAGTTCATTTGTTTTTCATTATTACAAATCTCTTATATTACTGGGAATATTGATGTTATAAAGCTGTGGGGCAAAAGACAGTGTTTAAATGTTGATATAGTTTAGGGTCATGAATTATAGTTAGAGTTTAGCAGTTACAGGGATTATAATAGAAATAAAGTGCATTACTTATTTTCAAAACTCAGAGGGAATATAGGTTACAGCTGCTATTTTGTTTGAGGTTATTTCTACTTGACTTGTTATTTATAGTTAAGCAGAATTTGTAGCACCAATAATTCAACAAATAATTCAGCCTCTCACAAAAGAATGCACTGGCTTTTATAAATTGCTAATGTAACAAAAAGACATTTTATGATAGCTTTAGCACACATAAGTTGTGCAGCAATGACAACAAAAAAAACCCTTGAAAATAATTATTTAATTCACAAGGTACTGAGTATAACAGAGGTGTTTTCCATTGCTTGTTTGTTGGTGATTTTTATTTTTGATAGTGTCAAGAAAATGATAGTCAATGTTGTTACTGGCTTTGTTGTTCAAATAGCTCAAATGGAAGATTAAAAGATTTATATTATCTTTTTTCTATACCAAAGGGGAAACTAACAGACATGCAGCTTAAAGTTGGGGAGGTCAGCCAAGCCATGAATGATATTATTACTTCCCTTGAAGATGTACAAAAAGACCTCTCTTCTGTAAATGAGGTCAAAGGTGACCCTAAGTTCTTGGAAACCCACATGAGGAAAGTGCAGGTCAGACCCTTAATTGAAAACAAAATGTGTTTGTTAATTAAAGAAAATTGACTTCTGAATCTAAACAGAGATCAATTTATTTTAGCAATGTATTAGTTGAAATAAAGAGACTTGAAAATCAACATGGATAAATAGAATGAAACTGACGATTCACTACCATATAGACCATGAACATCTGATGTATTGTTGTGCATTTCCCCCTCAGCTGGCTCAAGCTGACCTGAGGAACAAAGAAAAAAGCGCCAAGAAGTTGAGTAAAGCAGTGGATGAGATCCTACAGCACACAGGAGCTGACCCCGGCGAGTCCCCACTGCAGGCTCAGAGGCAGCAAATGAAGGAGGAGCTGCGTGTCACCCAGGCCATTGCTAGGGAGAAAGAAAACAAACTACAAGAGTCCATGCGTCAGGTGAGTAGATGAATTTAAGCCATTCTCCAAATGTTGATCTCCTCTGTGCCACTATTAGAACAGGACCATGGAAAAGCTAGGTCAGCATTTGTGGTTTCTTCATTACTGGAGAATATTCCAAATTGACATGAGTAACACCATTAGTTAAATCATTAAACATAGAAATAATAGAGGAAAGAAGAACAAAGAGCAAAGTAGTAATACTGCATAAGGCAATTAATTCTAACGCAAAGATAATCTAATAACCCTCAGATGGACACAGAGATAAAAACACTTTTCTTATTGTGAATGTAAGAATAAAGACATGCAAATTCTTGCTCTTACCAACTGGACTTTGGGCGCAGGATGTTAACTGGTCAAACCTGGAAAGCCAACACTCAATCAACGTTTTAAACTCTAATCAATATGCAAGATGAGAGACAACCAGGGATAAGTGTGTGACGCAATAATCTTATGCACAGAAGATTGCAATATTTTAAAAATATTTTAACGTTTTTTGAACTGTACTTGATTATAAATTGTGCAAGAATGTAATTTTTAACTTTTGTTTTCAATTTAAATTGAAACCATTGTGAGCATATTTTGTATTGATTTGGAAATATCCAGTCTTATTATTGTCCCATCTTTTGCTGCAGGTGAAAAAATTCATGGGAGACCTGGATGATCAACTGACCAAAGTCAATGAATTCCGTGCAGAGTTAAAGACCAACCAGCCCTACGGTGCCTTGCCGGACACATCAGAGAAGCAATATGCTGAATTTGTGGTCAGTGGACTGTTTTTGGATACATGTCCTTCAACTTTCCCCTTCTGTGTCGTTAAGAAGAGTACATAAAAATTAATTAACAGGAAAAAAATTAATTAATCTTTAGCCAAGTTGAGATAAGTTAAATTTTTCCAACTCTCTTGCATCCGTCATTGTGTCTTGTGTCTTAAAGATTATTCTCTTATTTTAATTTATCTTGTGTAACATTACAGACCAAGTGCCAAAATTTAGATGATCAAGAGAGGACGATAGAGAGTTTACTGGCCCATGGTCAACAGTTCATTGAGCAGTGCAAGTCCCCACCAGATGTGCAGGATGTTGCTGACAAAGTCAAGAGGCTGAGGGAGAGGTGGGCAGACACGAAGGACAGAGCCAGGAAGAGAAAGGTGGGACTAGAAGTCCAACCAGCAATGGAGAATCATTTTTTGTCATAAACTTTTAAGAATTAGTGTCAATTAGTTTTTGTGTTTATATTAAAGACTACAATCTGAATAATTAATTTTAAGTTGAAAATGTAAGACTTCTAAAGTGTTTATAAATAAAATGTATACATTTCTGTGTTCATCAGGAGAAAATGGAGGAGCATCTTGGAAATGTCTCTCAGTTCCACGACACTCTCAAAGTCTTCACTGATTGGTTGAACAGTGCTGAGATATCTATGAGAACCTTCAAGTACCCCAGTAAGCTGGTGGGGCCAATAACCAAACAGATTGAGGAGCATAATGTAAGTATTTTCTGTTATATATTATCACCATTTGCTTTGAACCAATGTAACAAAGCTGTAAAATTTTCCAGTTTTTGTTTTTAAACTATAATTTGTGACTCTCTTCCATCCTGTTCTTTTTTGCTTTGTTTTTGTAAGGGACTTTTCCTTTCCTCTCTTCACTGAGACTTCTTTCCATTTATATATATTCAATAATTGATGATATAAATTTAAGTTCAACACTTTTTTCAAATGACTGAATGAAGGCATTTGCCAAAATTCCTACGCCTGCAATGGTTTATTTATAAAGCTTTACAATTATTGTCTTATTCACAAAATCATATATCGCAGTCCAACTTTGTATATGCCAAAGACGAGCTTATAATATTTTAAGTACTTTTAAATGTTATTCTACAATCAAATCTTTATTGAGATTTCTTAGTACAGTGGTACCCCGCTTAACGAACGTTCGGAGTACGTACATTTCGGTTAACGAACAGCCTTACTCTTGACAATTTGATCCGCATAATGAACATTTTCCGGAGAACGTACAAAGTTAGAGCGAACATATTTTTTCCAAATTTTGAATATTTTTTGCGAATTTTTAATTTGGCGCGTGGAAGGAAATGGTTCTTGGGCAGATTTCTGCGCATGCGTACCAACACTGCCGCAAACCCACGCCAACATCCCTTTGTCTCTGTCATTTCAAGTGATGCTGTGAACTTTGAAGCTATTGTTTCGTATGTGTACCGAAAACATTCTCGCCCGTATATAAATCGCTTTATATTTAAGTGATCTTTGTTATTATTTCTCTTAAAACTCGTTATTATCGTTCTTTATATAAATTATATCAGTGTTGCCTGTATATTATATTATTATTTAGCTGAGAAAATTAAAATTAACAGTGATTTAGTGAACGGATTGTTTTGGATCTGTACGTATATAAATATATTTGGTCCGGTTAACGAGCATTTCGCTTTATGAACACTCTTCTGGAACGGATTATGTTCGTTAAGCGGGGTACCACTGTATTAATTGGAGTATAATTAAAAAATGCACCATAACTATTGATGTCTTAGCATAAAATAATTTCATACAGAAATTTTTAAGAATTATTTTTTAACCATTTGAGAACATCTACTAAAAGTAGTTTCTACCCTGATGCAGTTTAACTGCTGCAATGAAGTTAGATACATCTATATTGACATGTTAGTTTAAAATATTTTCCAATTTGTCTCCAGGTATTAAAAGCAAACCTAGATGCACAGGCCCAGAAAATGAGCCTTTTAGACAGGTCAGGAACTTACCTGAAGTACTTTGGACGCAAGCAGGACACGATTTATGTGAAAAACATGCAGGTGGGGATCAGGTTGAGGTGGAAGAAATTGTTGAGACGAGCAGATGAAAGGGGGAGACTATTGGAGCAAGCTTATAGAGAAGACAAAAGAGTGAGTAATTGGACTTGGACTTTATTTTTTCCCATCTCATTTACTTAATGTTATATTGTTTTTGATGTGGGGGGGGGGGGGGAATGACAGAAATGATTATGTTTGCTATTGGCAGAAGAATGATCTAAAACAAATATTTTTTATGAAAGTTATTGTCAATGCCTCTCATTGTTAAAGTAAACCAGTAAAAAAGAAAAAAATTAATCTATGTTCATGTATTTGATGTTATTTTTTTTTAAAGTCCAATCTTCATAACATTCAGAGTTAAAATTTAACAAATGTAAGTGAAACAATATAAATTTTAAAGCTCATCTACATTTACATATGTCATATTATATTTGTTCATAGATATAAAAATATTGTAAATCCTTTATCTAGTTTGATGACTCCTGGCGAGGACTCTGCGATTGGCTGGACCAGAGTATGCAGACGTTGTCAAAGTTCATGTCCCCAGCCAATCAGCCATCGGGAATGAAACAAGACATGGATGAGCTTAAGGTAAGATTGCCATGAAAGTAAATAGCAAAAGATGATCTGTTTGGTGTGAAAAATGAACAAACATCTGATTGGTGGGGAAAAAATAAACAAACATCTGATTGGTGGGAAAAGTAAACAAACAAGGCATTGAGATAATCAATGTATCCCTTCCTACTTCTTTTTTAGTTTGTTAGTTAACCTATGAAGTATACTAAACCTGATTAATATTAATGGTAATTCAAGTAATTTATATTAAAAAGTCAATGGGGTATGTGCATGCATTGTTTTTTATGTTGAAAAAGAAAAAATATCTCCGATTGATATTTATAAATGTCAATCCTTAGATGTAGTTCTATTGTTTTCAAACTTTTTATATTTTAAATGAATATTTTTTATAAAACTTCCATTAAAAGAATAAGGCTGTTATACTATAAGAAATTTTTTAATGTGTATTTTATTGAAAATATAATCCTTATATGTACTCTTGAAGTGGTTTTATGCTTTAAAAAAAGCCCAATCTGACAGAAATTTGAAGCACTACCATTTGCACCTCCTGTTACATAGTCGTATTTATCGATTTTCTTTATATTTAAAAAAAATATTTATATTCCAAATGATCACTAAATATTTGGAAAGAAGAAAATAAATAAATTATGATCAATCCAGTAGGACGCACTAAGCGTTATAAATGGCAGGGCTAAAGCTCAGGCCAAACTTTGGGTTCAGTTATTGAGTGATTGGGAAACACAGCCAACATGGCTTAAAATCTTTGTTTTCAGCATATATCACTTTAACTGTAAAAACAGTGGTTCTCAGCCCGCCTATTGTTATGATCCTGTGATACAACTCCTTATGTTGTGATGACCTCAACAATCAAATTAATTTTGTTACGTATGAAGTGTATTGTAAATATCTGACATGCAAGTTGTATTTTGATTGTTAAAAATTTAGCTTCAGCTTGGATGTAGACATAGCTGGATGTGGTGGGAACCACCTGGAGACTGGATAGAGTCATGATATCTCAGTTTCTAAGATCATTTGAGATTTGTGGTTTCTGATTTTCTTATGTGACCCCTTGTGAAAAGGTCGTGATCAACAAGGATAAAAATTTACTCATTTACATATATTACACGTATGGAAAACCTACTTACTTTCTTATATTATCCAAAGAAATGAAAAGAAACAAACAATATTTTATAATCAATAAGATTCAACTTGGGGAAGGACTAGAAGGGCTTTTTTTTAAAAACACAGCATTCCTAAGGATTCTTATGCAGTAAATTAAATACTAAAATGTAAGTCATATTCATGTAATTCAACTTCAGCTGCATCATATTTTCCATTCATTCAGAAAATAGAAATGATAACGGTAAGTAATCCTAAAGCTACATCAGCTAGAATTTTTCTCCCTCAAATTTTCTCAATTTTACCTAGTTTAAAAATTTAAAAAATAAATTAGAAATTTTAATTTTTCAAATTATTTGCAAGCCAATAAAAAAAAGTAGTCAATAGCATTGCCATTTAGATAGTAATGTGCTTTTTTTTCATATTTCATAGAAGTGTTGTTGTGTTTTCTGTTAAATTCTCAGCACACACTCAAAAACCACTTGATAATTCATTTGGAAAATCATTTCAGAGATTAAAAGACTTAAGATACACTTTTTTGTTTGCAACTGTGAGCACTAATCTTTATTTCAGAAATTTATGCTAAATTTATTTTTTTAATTCTCACGCTTGATCAATAACAGACATTATGTAGCAGCAGATTTAGTTTGTTATTTTTCTAATTTTAGAAAATAAATAAATAAATTTTACAAAATAGTTTGCAAAAATAAATAAATTAATTCTTTTAATTCAACGCACTTCATTTTCCAAAATTGCTTAATAGTTTTGTTAAATGCTAGCCCTTTTTTTCTATTCTCTTTACAGTGTGATCACAGCCTTCTCTTTTCAGCCTTTTCTTTCTCTTTTTAGCTTTCTCTCCACCTGCCCATCCCATCTCCCTCTGTTTTTCCCCACCTCTCCAAGCCACAGCTGAACCTCTGTCCTGGCTTACACTGTGAAACTTGAGCTGGCATTAATATTATCACATGCTTTTTTCCCATCACGCCTCTTGCTCACTCCATTGTTTATTTCTCATGCAGGGGAATAAGTCATTTTTGAACAACATTCCTCTTGTCATGTTTGACATGACGCTTCCTCACATTTTTTTAAAAGTCTCCTGCTTCTGATTAGCTAATGGGGATTGAAGAATCTTTGTTATTAAATTATGCCCCCTTGATGCGCCTTGGAACAACACTAAGGGTTTTGAATTATCAACATTAATCAGCTATGATTGCTCACCGCTTCTTTTATCAGAAGCACAATGACGTCTCGTAGTTTGAGAAGACCTGTGTATAATGTGATAAGTTAACCTGGTTGTACAACGAGGGGAGATAAATCATGAACAGGGGAAACAAACCATAACGAGGGGGTGTTAATCTCCAGCGCTTATTATAAACACTGTGGACTCAGCAATTATCGCCTTGGCCCGAGGGTTCTATCAAAATTTCTGAAAGCCCCCTCTCTTTTTCTGATTATGCGCCGTTGTTCGCGGGTTCTATGATGACTTATGTAAGCCTTGTTGTTATGATAATTCGCCGTGGTATATCGCAACCAAAACCTTCCTCAGATCGCATACCACCCCTACCTTACCCTACCCACACCCAATGAAAATGATCTAACGTCACCCCCAGGCCAGCACACACCCACTAACACTGCTCTATTTATTATATTTTACCCCCCCCCCCCCACACACACACTTATTTTTTGCATACCAGCTACCTCCATCTAACTCCATATTGGGAATAAAAGTAAGACATTGTCTTCATCACCATAAAAAGACACCGTAAACGTAAAACACCTTTGTCATGAGTCACGCACTTGCACGCAGGTAATAAGGTAAGAAGCGTTGAAAGCTTTTGTTTAGTCTAAATTCTTTACGAAATGTGCATTCAAATTCATAATATTTCTATCGGATTTTCATAATTTGTTGTTCATCAATGACGAAAATAAATTATATGAAAAGTGTAATGTTTACTATTCATTTTTCCAACCCTTTCTACAATAAATATGGTAGTTGATAATAATGTATTTCTTCTATAGCACAAACACTATCCATGCTAGACTAAATTGCTCGTTGCGCTCGGATATAAAGTAAAATAAAAAGTCTCCTAACTATTCAGAAATGTCTTTGTAATCTAAATTTCCCATCTAACAAACTGCAGTGACACGTGCTACTCTGTGAATCCTTGCGGGTGTGTCGTGTGTCCAGGGTCTTTCACTGATGTTGTATTCGACAACGGGGCGTAGGGGGTCATGTCATCTCCCTTTTGCCCTTTACGCTATGTCCTGACGACCAGACCGGTCACTCTACGAACCACGTCAAAATTACTAAGTAATTATTCCAGTGTGCGTGACCACGACCCCTCCCCCCAAACCCACGTCAGCCAGCGATACCCGCAGCTCTGGTCGGACACGAACCACCGCTACCAATAATTTAGTTACGTCAAGTTATAATTGGCTTGCACGCAAGGCCTGTCTAGTGTTGGTAGTCGGTGATATCCCCGTTATAAATAGAAAACGATGTCATCTTTTAACCATGTCAATATTGACAGCCGCTCTTAAGTTCTCAGTGTCAATTTATCACCTGGACCTAATGCGTTACAGGTATGAGATTATATTGAGGCAACCTGAAACTCCTTTGAGAAAATGTTTATAACCCATTAACTGACAGTGTACAATTTGAACGATGTCGAATTTAACAACGTTGTTAATACGAAAAGACAACAACAAAATACGCACCAAGCCCCACCCATCCTAAAATCAATTCAACTTGCCAAGTGCTCATTTGACCGATAATAATTTCTGAATATCTTGTCCAGGGGAGAAGAAGAGAATTTACTTTCCACGGAGAATTTAAACAATTAGCCCCGTGAAGGTGGTCCCACGTTTTGTTTCAACTCCTGGTCATTAGTCGTCAGATCCAAGTATGGACTGAACGGTACCCAATCACACCAATCAAGTCCGGTCACGAATGAGATGTCATAACGGCTATTGTCCGAGCGTCTCATTGGTCTGACACCGCAGACCACCATCACTTTGAGCCACGACACTTCTGGGACCGTAACCACTTTTGAGGATATTAGGCGACGTCAACTTAAAATTCAGTAAGCGTTTTTTTTTTCGAGGCTGGGTTTGGGGTAGGATTGCCACATGTAGCTGGCACCCCTCCAGGAAACTCTGAGATGGAGGTGTAGAAATAAGTTTAAAACTTTTATTTAAAATCATAACTTTCTATTTACAAAACTTACATGGAACTTGTTGTGGCAGAAGAAGTTGAGACACTATTTTACGGAAGATTCCACCTTTTTACAGCAAGTCTTAAACCCACCCCCACCCCAACCGCGCCAACAACAATAATAATAATAATAAAACGTCTTTTTAAAACTCAATGCAATGTTAGTCAGCGTGTAGATGATTTGTACTTGAGCAAAGCTCGTAAAAGTATTTTGAAAAATCGGGACAAAATTGAGTCTTGTCGGGACAAGAAGGTTTATAAAGGTGATTTTTTGTTGCTGTTGAAAACATACTTAGGCTGGTGGAAAGGAGCAGCTTGTCTCCGTCACTGCGGCAGGCAGACAACAAATTTTGTTCATTTCCTGCCTTGAGCCACCGAGTGCTCCCACAGAGCCACACCGTGTACCCAAAAAGCAACGCTGTGCTCCCATAGCCACACTGTGCTTACTTTTCTAAAGCCTCGGCAAATATCAGCGTTGATTTGCCTACACCGGCAGATTTTTGCGTAGTTGGGTCTTTCGCATCCTGTCACCTGAAGATAGGTTTAAATAGATGTTAAATCAGAAGAAACCTTTTTGAAGCATAACATCGTGTAGAATGGAACTGAGCGCATCGGATGAGGAACGATTTCAATTCAAGTTGTTCATTTGACCTCTCTACTCCCACCCGAAATTTTAAGAGCTTTTTTTCAGGCACCACCTTCTCTTAAAAATTCATGATACGCACTAAAAGTGTATGTTGCTTTGTGGCATACTGTCACACATACTCTTTTAATATAAAATTTGTTTCCTGCCCAGTCTGATTGCAGTCCCACCCCACACATATTAAAATGAAAGAACTGCAGTATTGTATTAATAGCTTTTGAAGCCGTGTTTAATTCAACTATCATTTATTGGAAATTTCGTAGCAAACGTTCAATCTTTTACTACTTTCGCTTCTTTTATCTTTCCAGTGGTAACTACATCTCTTTTAAAATTTATACTACATGTATTATCCTAGGTGTGTTGTGTTGGGAGTGGTTCAGCGGACAAAGTTTCAGCTTCAGTAGTTCAAGGGCATGCTAATAAGATTGTGTGTCGAAGATTGAGTTACATAACTTGACCCCGACAAACACGGAAACATGAGCTAACTGCTGACCAAGAAAGCATAACAAATATACAATTTTTAAGATTTAACACAGGGGAAGCAATTCTTTTGAGATAGCAGATATACACCTATTATTCCAGTTATTGCCCTTAAAACATGTAAATGATTTATTTTTAAAAAAATCAAACATGCTGTTATGTAATTCTGTATCTGACCGAACTCGTGTAAGTCGTGTATCCCCTCTGCCTCCTATTCCCTTCCTAGCCATTACTATTAAAGCTGACTATGATACCCGCCACCTACAGCACCCCCGCCTTGTCCACAACATTCCTGGCCTACTCCAACCAACCCCACCATTGAGACGGGCGAGATCGTTCAAAAGGCGTATGTTAAATGTTGCCTTCCTCCGTCTCCGTACCGCTACCGTAGTAGCTGAAAGGACACATTCCACGCACACCTATAGATGGATACTCCTTGACATTTACTACAAGCCACACTTCATCCCGGTCTTCATTCAAATACTGACACCGCGTGACGTCATGAATTTATTAAACAAGATCCGAGATCCGGCGGCACACAGCTCATTCACCGCGCTGCGGCCCTAAGATAAGATTTGCTAGAGCTACTCGAACGTAGTGCCGCGCGAAGACACTTATACCTGGTATCATTTAGCTTTGTTCTTAAATACTTTTTTTTTTACAAGCAGTTCCTTGCCTAATCTCAATACCCGAGTGACCCCAGATAACTCCACACATCTTTTTTGTTACCATGATGCGCTAACACTATCCATGCCAGTCTAGGTTGCTGGTTGTCCTTTGATGATCAAAAACTGTGTCAGATGAATAAAGACTTCAAGTTTTTATTAACTTCTCTTTGCCGATTCAAAGTAATGATTTAAGGGACTTTCTCCCGAGTTCATCCATTCTGGGAACTTTCAGAAGGGATTGCGTAGATTGGTGTAGAAGAACGCAGCCACCATCCGATTGTACTCCTTTAAATACTGCGACGCTGATCCGTCCATACAGCCAAAGATAGTGTTTTGTGTGCTCATTGTAATATTGGTGATAGGTTGCGAGCCTAGTCCAAACAGTTACCGTTTTTTAATAGGGTATAAGTCGAATTTGTTTCCTTAAAATTTCAAGTCACAAATCAGAGGGTCGACTTATACACGCGTTACTTACTTTATAAACGATTGAGTTCACCGCAGGGATTGTTGAAGGAATGTAAAATTCCACTTTTCAAGTGACAAAGCCGGCGGCGGTCGACTTATACTCGAGGTCGACTTATACTCGAGGTCGACTTATACTCGAAGTCGACTTATCACATGAGTATTTTCGGTACCTCTTCCGTGTGAGAACACCCGACGCCTATTAAATGTACCCCACCCACTCACACACCAGTCAACAACCACACTCACACACCCACCAGACAACTAGTCATATCTACTGAATGATGGGTCACACTTCAACAATTACCAGACCAGAAACATTTCAAGAACATACCCTACCCCCCCTCTACCCGTACCTGCCCTTTAAAAAAAAATTACACTTCCCCTATTAGGCGATGCATATTTTACTCTTACGTGAGACTTCAGTGTTCCAGAATTATCGGATTAAAATGGAACGGTTTCTTTTTTATAATTTAGTTACCATCTCCCACAACTCTCAAGTAGATTTTAAAAATTTTAATCAATAAACATTAATAATTTAGATCAGGATAAAGATAATCAATGCCTCGAGACTTGTATTATAAATATTAATTTAACCCGAGGAAGCAGACATGTACATATATTTTATGTCGTTCTCATCCCATCCACTCAACCAATACTTCAGGAACCTCTGATACACAGTTCAGGGGGAAGAGGTTAACATACCAACAGTTATTGAAACACCCTAGAAGTTCCCAAACTGGTTGAATGGCCACCCCCCCTCCATACACTCATTTCATCACTCACATTCCCTGTATTCTGTATTTCCTTCTGTGTTCCGCTCGAACGTTACCTTTTATATTCTAACTGTTGAGACCCCCTTCCTCTCCCCCGATCGTGTACCGATAATGCGGCAGTATGTCCCACGCCAGAGTCTTTCAGAATAAATTCATTCAGACGGCAAAAAGCCGCGGGGAGAGTATCACATTTCATGAACTTATCTATGGAACATTGTCACTGGGGGTGGGGTGGGGGGAGAGATTGGAATAGTCAGTTTGGGTACAGTGTCACTTGGGGGAGGATTGGAATAATCAGTTAGGGTACAGTTTCACTTGTTTAGGAATCGTCAGTTTGGGTACAGTGTAACTTGGTTTGGAATAGTCAGTTTGGGTATAGAGTAACAGCCGCCACCTTGCTGCAACAGTGTATCACACACTATTTTGTAACTTTTCGGATGATACCTTTATGGGTGCCGCCCTTGCAGGCTTTTTCCATGCCCATATGGGCTATCTAATGGATGAACTTATTTATTTGTTTATATATTTGTGTTACGTCCTATTCAAGCTCACGTCAGTCATAAATTTCGCATTGCCTTTAAAAATTACTATTATTAACAGTAATATGTTACATCTAAATATATATGCTTTGGTCTGGGTGAGCCAAATTGTCTCAAATTAAAGTTTGAAATTTATTAGTTACTATTAATAACTAATTATTATAAATACTATTAAAATAGTAAATTTATAATAAATAGCTTTACAAATATGTAGTTGAACAAATGTATTCGCTTATCTGGCATCAAATGTTTTTCCCCTCCCCCTGAACATTCATTCTTAAAAATAA
Organism: Radix auricularia; assembly: GCA_002072015.1. Classification (NCBI taxonomy): domain Eukaryota; kingdom Metazoa; phylum Mollusca; class Gastropoda; family Lymnaeidae; genus Radix; species Radix auricularia. Next base: position 751,169 of record MUZC01000195.1, on the reverse strand, counting down.
TTTTTCAACTTGTGTTCTTGCCATCTTCTACAGTTACTGGACTAAATATGCATTCACATTATGCACATCATGTTGTTGTTTTTTAAAACCTTAACGAGTGCACCCCTCTACCCAATGCTACGCGACTGCTCACCAAGATATAGGGATATATTTGTTTAGCCCTACAGCAGTGTCACCTTGAAGGACATTTTTTGTTGGTGTGCCGCTTCTTTTTATATCAACAGCATGTCACGACCAAAAAGAAAGCTTTCGTCATCCGACAATTAACATAGGCATGGGCCCTTTATGTGAAACCACCGAGACAATTTGGTAGTGAAAAGTGTTTTTGGACATTCAATTTTGTTTTATTTTACACCCCCCTCCCGCTTGTTTATAGAGATTAACAAGATTTGTTGATTTTAATTTTTAAAAAAAATCCTTTACTCGCCCTAACCCCCAGGACCAATGCTCCTAGTTTGCAAATATGCAAAGCATCCATTTTTTGTGCATTTTTTTTTTACAAAGTCTGCTATCCTGTCACCATAAAGTCTGCTGTGCTAACCATTAAGTCTAACTGTGCTATCACCATTAAGTCTGCTGTGATATCACCATTAAGTCTGCTGTGATATCACCATTAAGTCTGCTGTGATATCACCATTAAGATATCACCATTAAGTCTGCTGTGATATCACCATTAAGTCTGCTGTGATATCACCATTAAGTCTGCTGTGCTATCATCATTAAGTCTGCTGTGATATCACCATTAAGTCTGCTGTGCTATCACCATTAAGTCTGCTGTGATATCACCATTAAGTCAGCTGTGATATCACCATTAAGTATGCTGTGCTATCACCATTAAGTCTGCTGTGATATCACCATTAAGTCTAACTGTGATATCCCCATTAAGTCTGCTGTGATATCACCATTATCATCCCATCCACTCAA
>MUZC01000195.1:695627-750191 GCA_002072015.1 Radix auricularia | reverse complement strand
ATATCCCCATAAAGTCTGCTGTGATATCACCATTAAGTCTGCTGTGATATCACCATTAAGTCTGCTGTGATATCCCCATAAAGTCTGCTGTGCTAACCATTAAGTCTAACTGTGCTATCACCATTAAGTCTGCTGTGATATCACCATTAAGTCTACTGTGATATCCCCATAAAGTCTGCTGTGATATCCCCATAAAGTCTGCTGTGATATCCCCATAAAGTCTACTGTGATATCACCATAAAGTCTACTGTGATATCCCCATAAAGTCTGCTGTGATATCACCATTAAGTCTAACTGTGATATCCCCATTAAGTCTGCTGTGATATCACCATTAAGTCTAACTGTGATATCCCCATAAAGTCTGCTGTGATATCACCATTAAGTCTGTTGTGATATCTCCATAAAGTCTGCTGTGATATCACCATTAAGTCTGCTGTGATGTCACCATTAAGTCTGCTGTGCTATCACCATTAAGTCTGCTGTGATATCACCATTAAGTCTGCTGTGATATCACCATTAAGTATGCTGTGCTATCACCATTAAGTCTGCTGTGATATCCCCATAAAGTCTGCTGTGCTAACCATTAAGTCTAACTGTGCTATCACCATTAAGTCTACTGTGATATCACCATAAAGTCTACTGTGATATCCCCATAAAGTCTGCTGTGATATCACCATTAAGTCTAACTGTGATATCTCCATAAAGTCTGCTGTGATATCCCCATAAAGTCTGCTGTGATATCCCCATAAAGTCTGCTGTGATATCCCCATAAATTCTGCTGTGTTAATTCTCCGCACAGTTTCCCCAGCACACTGTCACGAATGCGAGTATCGAAATTCAGCGTCCAAGATACATATCGATACCACACAATTGAAGTAAAGTCATGCAATCAAAATCGATACCAATCAAATAAAATGCCCCCAATGTGTTTTCTCAGACTGACACCTGTTACGATACATCGAGTAACGAGGCTCTGAAGTCGATCCACAAATCTGCTATCGGATTGTAACTCACGACTTGAAAACGCAACGCTTGGTCCGTTTAAGACGACAAACCCCCGTACTCCCTTGCCCCCTTCCCCCACGTTGTTTTCTGCTGTGTTTACGGTTCCCAGCAAGGCGATCGATTCTCCCCACTTCCTATTTTCATCTGCGCGGTGACATCCAGGTGACTTCCCCAGGTATGCCGGCGACACACTGACACAGAACACGTTTGTTCTCCCCCTTACAAACCCCCTCCAATGGTTTTAACAGAGCCACACGACTGCCGACCACTTTCTTTCTAACAACGCTTCTCCATTGTTGCTTCTGCTACCAACTCTGTTCCAAGGGATTTTGTCGACAGCAGGTAAAACTCGTAACGATTTCACCATTTACTTCTAATCACATTGCTCCGACTGTGTTAGATTACATTCAGAGAGTTTACATCAGTGAACGAAGGCAAGCTAATGTGTTGTTTGAGATAACACTCACTATCGTGTATTCTTTTCAACGCTCAAAGTAAAAGCGAACGTCAGCTATGAAAACTGTATGGAAAATAGAGACTAATCTTTAAAAAAAGACCAACTCCCTCTGTATACTATTTCCATATTCCATTTATAATCGTGCGATCCAAGCAAATATCAATGCTAGTTAAAACAGTTAGCCGAAGGGTCGAATTAATATCATTGCACAATTAAACATATGTGAGTTGGTTAACACAGCAAAGATACTCTCAAAATTCAATTTTAAAAATGAAACGCATTGGAAACAATTATCTAATCACTAACAATTATAAATATTTAAAAATCGATGTTTTAATTCATAGTTCATTAAAAAGAAATTGTAATTGCTTACTTGCCTTCAAATGTAATTCTATTCTCGCTAGAAATTTTTTTTAAAAAATCTTTTTTAACCTGATAGTTTTTGATAACTTTTGTTGAATGACCAATAAAGGTTTACTGTTCACACCTCTAGCCTTTTAGTTAACATACAGCGTAAGGGCCTTAATTGTTAAATCTGTGCGACTCGTAGTTCATTGTAGTTAACATATTAAATTACGATTTTAAGTGACTTAAGAGCCTTAATTAAACCAATCTGACTCGTAGCTCTAGTTAACGTCTTAAGGGCCTTAATTAAGGCTTTGATCCGTGTTTTTGTGCGGGATGGGGTATGAAAAATTAAGACATAATTCAAACATCCTTAATGTTAACATGAAGTAGTCTTAAAAAGGTAGCATTAGAAATGATATGAGGCGATTAACTTGTGTCCCACCTGTCAGATTAAAAGTTCACTCATGTGATGTTAGAGATGAGAGTTTAGGACATGTCTCTAATGTGATGTTAGAGATGGGAGTTTAGGACATGTCTCTAATGTGATGTTAGAGATGGGAGTTTAGGACAAACCTCATCGTCCCCTGTGAGCTGAGTGTACGAGAGTTACCGCTCGTGTGACCTAGTTGGTTAGAGTGTTGACAAACATGCGTTACTCACGGGCCAGACCCGCCCCCAATGATGAAAAGATCAATGGGTAGATCGTAGGCCACACTTTAAAAAAAAACAAAACATAACTTTTAGCTTCGATAAAAAATTATATATATAGTTTTCCCTATTATTATTTTTTTAAACATTACTTAAAAGTAATATACTATATACCATATATAAAAAGAACAGAATTTTAAAAAAAATACAATTCTGTTGTTTTTATTAGTATTGGAATTATTAGAAAGAAAAAGCAGTTTTCTCTCGTTGATTATGACAAAGTTATTTGTTTTATGGCGACAAATAGAAATACATTAATAAATGCAGTTAAGCTAACCCCGTGAGCCGTGAATTTTCTGGCCAAGCCAAGGTTTTGATGTGATAAAATGAGAAATGCTTGGGCACACAAGTGGAGGGTGAAAAGGTAACAGTAGAGAACCAGGCGCAACGGGCAGATAGTGGTAGTTTGCCAGGACACAGGTGCTGGTCAGTGATAAATTGCCGTGGGACACGCTTTTGATTTGGACGCCTGCCTCTGCGGCTATAAAGATGGACTTACTGCACTTAACCGTAAGCGAAAAATTAAATCGGCGACGACAATCATTAGAAGGTACTATATATTCTATAAACAAAGGTCTAATGCCTTGGCTAGAGTTCATTAACCCAACCTCTGTGTTATTTGCTTACCCTCTTCTTCTACAAGGTAATCTGCAGTATTTCTTTTCTCTTTCCATAAAGATGGTTAATAATTTGTTAAACAGCGAATGTCACTATCCACTGTTCTTGTATTGTAGGTGACCTTGGTTGATTCAGGGAGAGATAAGTCTAAAAGTGGCATTTAATCCTGCCCATGACGACGAAGGGGTGCGATAAGGGTTTCTCACCCTTACCTAATGGGTTCATTTAAACTTAAGACCATCTTGTGCATTGTTTCTCCTTGCCTTAAAATCTGTTATATTGCTGGTCAATGCTCTTTTGGGCTGAGAGATTTACTGTAGATCTTAAACAGACACAACTCTAAATGTCGCCCTCAGGCATTTTTAACTTGAAATATTTTCATCTCTCTAATTGTAGCCAGTAATTATTGTACTGGATCCGGGTTCCTAAGTTTATTGGTCACATCCCCCCCCCCTCCGAAAATGGTTGGGAACCTGTGGCATACTAGAATATAGTCACAATAAAACAACATTATAATTGACGCACTAGTTTACCGTATTCCTCCCCAGGATATGGGGCACTGGATAATTTCTCCGTTTGAAAAAAGGATGTGTTGTTGGAAGGTATATTAAAAATACCTTAATAAAAAAATAAAAAAAATAAAATAAAAAAAAACTATAAAAAAAAACTATAAGGATATTTTTAAATTAGTGATTTTTGTTGCAAGTTGATTTTTAACTCAGAAGCCTCGTTCTTAGAGATACCAGAGACAGTGTTAGTTATAAGTTTAAAAAAGAAATGTATTCCCTAAAGTAGATAACTAAAGTACTATAAAGTGATATCTTGTAACTCAGCGCGTTGAAAAATAACTGTTAAGGTGTTTAGGGTTAACGAGAATGAAGCTGGTCCGCTCGAACAATAGGAGATGACTCGTGTGCAAAACTAGGCAGTAGTTGAACGCGCCCAGAGTTGAACGCATCCAGAGCAAAGAGGGAAGTGAAAGCTCAAGTTCAACAAATCCTTGGTCTGAGTTTGTGTTGGAATGCTGTCCCCTGGATTAACCCGTGAGTCGCCCGCCTGCGAATTCACTGCGTAGTTAGATCACTGTGTCCAAGGAGTGTGTGTGTGTCCAGTAGACGTGGGGGGTGGGTATACCAAACCGAAAGGGCTCTTGAAGGATTAGTGGGGGGGGGTCGGGGTGGGCAGAAAAATAGAGATTGAGGGGAAAACACCTGGGAAACTGTACGGGCCCCGTGACGTCAAAGGATGTCACGTGAGCAGTTGTGTAATATAATATCGATAATATTACTAATGGGAAAGTATGCATTAGTTACGTCTCTCTCTGAAAAGTAAATCGCTAGGGGAGTAAACCAGACGCCGAAAAAGAGAAAAAATACTGGTTGATCATAGCCAGTTTTTGTGCCGGTTTATGGTTTCAATCACACTGTTTCTGGTGATAACTGTCCCCAGTATGTTCCCCAAATCGGTGTATTTTTTGTATGGTGATAGTCCAGAATTTTCGAATCTAGGTATAAAATAGTTCGTTTCTCTTCCCGTTTTTGCTTTGGTTATTACCGTATGTCTGGCGAGGTTTTGACTGGGGCTGTTTTGACCAGGGCCGATTTATCTGGGGCTGTTTTGACCTGGGCCGATTTATCTGGGGCTGTTTTGACCAGGGCCGATTTATCTGGGGCTGTTTTGACTGTTCGCGTTACAATGTGTATTTATTTCTTCGTTTCGATCCAACCAAAAGTCTATCTTAGTTTGTTTTGTTTTTTTTAAAGTGAAAGTAAAGTTTGCTTTGTTTCTAACACTATTACTATCATTGCACTTTAGATAATTACACGTTCGTGTGACTTCAATTAATAATTTACTATCTGTAATCTATAACCTGATTATTAATCATAGAATATGCATATAATTAATTACAAGAAAAGTGTCAATAAACATTTTCGTTTATTTACCTTAAAATATCTTTTATTTCCTTGCTTAAAATATCTATATTTTCTCTGCCTTGAAAATTCTCTAATAAACTTTTTTGGGGTTTTGTTTTCATTTTAAAACGTATATTCTAAAAACTGTTCCAGCGCTGTATCCTCTAATTGTTTCTGATATACCGGTACTCGAAACATTCTCCGGTCTCTATCCCCTCAATTCAAGTAGCTTGTCTGTATCCGACAGTTGTCCACTCCAGGTGATACGTTAAGTGGGGGGGCTTGCTAACTCCTGTGCACACATTGGCGGGCCTCGTAGTTTGTGGGCTCATTTCATGCAACGACTACCTACCCTAGTTCTCAAACTCTTTACTTCAAATAGGTCATAATCCTAGCCTGGGCACGCTCACTTTAAATGTTATTTCAACCCCTTCAATTTAATGTTTTTTAAAGTGTCTGTCAGAGAATGATAATGGAAATGTGGTATCGGTTTCTGTAAGTGATGTGTGATAGAGTTTCAAGAAAACTAGTTTTTGTTATTTGACGAAATTTGATGTTTCCACGACCAGTGAAATAATGGAGACCAACATTGCTGGATACTTTGGTCCGACCGACCTGAAATATCTCGTTTAGGTCACAGCCTCTTGCTCCCTGGTCCACTAGTGGCCAAGGTTTGTTTGCGGATTAAACAACAAATCGCCCCAGATTACCCCCCATCCGGGTCGTTAGCTCTGTGGGTGGGGGTGGGATAGGATTTCAGGAAAGTGTCGCTGGAGGGGGCGGGGTAAAATTGATTGACGCCGAGTGTGGCGAGAGATCTGCAACTAAAAGCTTACAAAATTCAATGGAAAAGACGTAAACAAGGTATGGGTTAGCCTGACCGGACGTAACAAAACAGCGAACGTTTCGGCAAAGAGCCTTTATCAACGAACATACAAGACACAAACAAAACGAAAATAAAAATAAAAAATGAGAAATGAAGGAACTTAGCTGCAGTGGAATCCGAAGTATCCAAAGAAAAAGTCCTACCCCTCATTTTGTTTAAAAGCTTACATACGATTAAGATGGGGCTAAGAAGGGGAGATATCTCCTTTTTTAAAAGTTCTGCATAAGATTGGGGTGGGGCGCTGATCAGAGAAAAATTGGCCTCTCACAATTATCTGTACTTTTAAAACAAAATATAATCAAATAATTTAGTTAAATAGACCACAACATGTATGGACTCAAACTGCCGGAATTGCAGACTAGCCTCTGAAACAGCGGTGTATCTGTTGACTATGCCCCGCGTCGGGCACAACCGGGTAGGCTTGGGCGGCGAGTGAGTCCTACGCTCGGACAACGTTGTGTTACACTGCCCAGAAGATGGACCAGGTTGCCCAGGTGTTAGACAAAGTTTTAAGAGAGTTATCTCAAGCTTGCAGTTTTAGAATATTAAACTATACTAGTAATAATAGATGTGACTCAATGTGAGTTAAATGAGGAGTTAGAATATTAGACTATACTGCTAACAAAATATATATGACTCAATGTGACGTCTAAATGAGGAGTTTAATTATTAAACTATACTAGTAAAAAAAATAGATGTGACTCAATGTGGCGTTTAAATGAGGAGTTAGAATATTAAACTATACTAGTAACAAAAATAGATTGCGTTTAAATGAGGAGTTGACAATATCACTGTAACTAAAATGTGCCAGCTGTTAACTAGCTTTAGGAAAGTCGACACGGATTTATTTGAGCATCAGTTTCGCCTGAGTTGTTTTTCTTTCCATGGTTACTTGGCTTCTTATGCAAATATTTCATTAACCAACGCTACTTAAAAGGGGAGCGATTGTCACGACAGGGGCGGGGAGGAGGTTGGTCTTTGACGTCACAAATGACCTAGACCATCAGCTGGACGAAACGATAGGGCATGGCTTTGATGTTGACCTAACTTTTCAAAGCCATTCGCTGAGTCATTTCTGTGAATATCAAAACTTCAGCTTCAACATACCATGGGGCAGTGCACGTGTTAACAGATCTCAAAATCGATCTCTACACAGTTTTTACAACATGATAATTATTCATCTGTTTTACGCTGAAAATATTTTTTTAGAAATAAATTGTGCCGTCTCTGTCCATACGTTAAGCAGAAGCTTATCGCACATACAGACAAAAGCTGACTAAACAAACATTGCTGTCTACCAACATAAGAAACACGACACAGGTGGATGAATGATCGACTAGCTTGCTCGTTGCCCTCTGTTATTCAAAAAACTATCATCAAGTTAAAAAAATGGCTTCAAATACTTCTTAAATTGTTGTTTGCTTTCACACTCTTTCAAAAAAAACAAAAAGTTTTTAACAATATAAATATTTTGAAAGACTTCCACAATTTTGGTGCCGTATATTCAAGGGACTTCTTCCAGAATCTATCCACTACGAGAAATATAATCAGGCATTCAAAGAAAGATTTATTTATTTATTTCTAATAAAACTTAAAACTAGTTTTGAATGTATTTAAATAAAAATGTCAGGCGTTGTCCGCTAATATTTATTTTGGCACTATTTTTGTCTCTCTTTCTTCCCCCGTCCTTCGAAATCATTCTTAGTTAACTTTAGAAGCTTATAAAAATCTAGAATTTCTCTTAAATGTATGTTTGCATTTAAAAAAAATAGGCTCAAAAGGATAAAAAGAAAAAAAAATGTATATGACATGACACTTCATTTTTAAATTGTTATTATTTGATTTCTTGACGGGTAATGATCTTAAAGACATTTAAAATCTCACAATTACTAAGATTGGTCTGGCTCTAATATTTGTACTTTGCCTCCTGCAGCGTTTCAACATCCAACTGACGGCCAAGCATCCGACCTTTTTCTCCACCACACGACTCGGCCGGAACCTAAAGGACCGCTGTGTGAAGGCGGACCCGGAGCGTGAGGTACTGAACCAGATGTTGGAGGATTTGAAGAACAAATGGAACGCTGTTCGCTCCGTGGTATCTAAAAGGTAAGGGTCGGCGTAAGTGGGATGACGGGGGGAGGGGGTGGGGGCTGGAGGTGAGGAATTACAGGTGGGGCTGGAGGTGTGGACTGTGGAATTACAGGTGGGACTGGAGGAGGTGGTGCTTCAGGTAGGACTAGAGAATGAGGCTACAGGTGGGCCTGGAGAAGAACTCTGACACCGGGATGGCCTTGGGTAGTTATGACGTTTAGTTTTCTCAGAGGCGTGATGCCCTGCAGCGGCTCACATCTTTGGTGTTGGTGGCCGACACTGCCTCGTCAATCCAGATATTTGTCACAGTCACGCCTCTTTGTCTTAAGCCATAGTCTGTCACTATTCACAATACTTTCTCTATCGGTTACGACAGGTTTTGTCACATCAGTATCAGCCCTGGTGATGTTTGCACTCTCTGTAATGGTGAATCCAGTCTGTAAGTGACGACATTCTTTCCCAATTCCCGTGCCGAAACTCTACCCGTTAAACTCAAAACAATTCCCCCTTGTATTGCACATTTTGTTTTTCCTCTCAGTTTTCATCAGTTAAAAACAAAGAACACAATGCGAACCACCATAACCCAGCTCATGCCAATCGTCTGCTAATTCAAACCAATACCAATGGGGCTTTGTGATAACTCTGATATAAGCCATTTGAGAGTAAAGCTTTAGAATAAACATCCGTTCATACAGCCTCCATTCCTTAACTACCCACCAAACTAGAGTAAGCACCCAAAAGGCCTTCATTCCCTTACATTGCCCGCCAACCTACAGTAGATAGACAAAAGGCCTTCATTGCCTTCATCTCCCATGTCCAACCTTTGATCTAATCCTCGCCCTTGGCGTGTGTTACAAGCCTTGCAATATGGTGTATTGAAGGGCGTCCCACACCCTGTGTTTTTTCATTCTTACATACCCAATCAACCTCATTACCACAATGGCTTACTTATCTATGAATCTATGAACATTGCTTTCATTTCAGCTCTAGCGTTCGTTTTTAATGTATAAACTCTGTGCATGTGTATATTTGGCATTGAATCTTTTTGATACTCATAACTTTAAAGAAAATGAGATGTAATTCAAAGCCATAAGGCCCATAAGGCAAGGCTATGTACTAGGTACCCTTAAATTATGTAATCTAGAACATACTGTATTTTATAACGTAACATAAAGAAAATATCCACACATTATCGTCAGTACACCTAAAGCTTGATGTTATCTCTACGTCCGTCTAGTCTATTACTAGACTCTTAGACTACCAGTAGACGTATCTTACACCTCTGTCCACTACACCACCTATCTCGTAGAGTTACAGCTGTTTCCCCACCCCCAATCCAGGTTTCTCACGCCGCCTGGTGACCTACTTGTCTAATGGTCAATGTGCCTCAAAACATCAGGTGTGCGCCGAGTGGGGTGGGTGGGTCTTACACCCCGCACTGACCACTGGTCTAAGGGTAGGGGGTGGGGGCTGCACGCTCCAGTGAAAGTCTTACATCTATCACTGACCACTGGTCTAAACGGGTGGATGGAGTGAAGTTTCTAAAGTTGTGGTTTTGTGGGTGGACATCTTACTGAACGAACTTAGTGGGTAGTTTACCACTTTAGTGTAGGCGTGTAGGACTGTTGTATTTTGGATAGGCATCGCATAATTGTAAACCATATCAGGCTCACTGACTCAACTGACTGCATTGGATTATACTAATATACATTACCGAGACGTGGATGTTTGTGTATTGGTGAGATGGATAACGTAACATTGAGTTTCATGGACATCGGAGATTTGTCCTCGATACTTGACATTTCGTCTGGACACATTAACTGGTAATGTTCTTTCTTAATCTTAGTGTAGGCTGATATAGGCTGTAAATAAGAATCCTAAATAATAACACCGTGCCCGACAACCCTGTAATCCAGGGTCGGGCAAAGTGCGGTCCCTCAGGCCAAGTGCGGTCCCTCAGGCCAAGTGCGGTCCCTCATGCCACTTTCAATGTGACAGAAGCTAGAAATCTAGATAATATGACATTGGCTAGAGGCTCTTTGCCTAAGTATAGTAGGTATCTTAACCAGTAAATAAAACTTAAAGTAAATGGAAAAGACGTAAACAAGGTAAGGGTTAGCCTGACAGGACGTAACAAAACAATGAACGTTTCGGCAAAGAGCCTATTTCAACGGACATACAATAGACAAATAAAACGAAAAACTTAGCTGCGGTGAAATCCACTGAGTCAATGAAAGTTTCATTACCCTGTTTATGTTTTTTCTATTTACTTTTTTTATAAGCCTGATTGCAGTCTTAAACCTCAATTTGTTTACTAAAAATACTTAATAAAATTTGTAGTTTTATCAATGACCTAAACAATTGCCCACATAGAAGTTCTTGTATATTATGAATATGGGGAGTTCTTAACCTGTGGTGTCTTCGTAATCTTCTCATGTGCACACGCTTCCACACTGGGGGATTTTAACGACACCTACGGACCTACGTCTTCAGCAACCTGCATCCAATATGTGCATTGGTTGTACTAAGAGTTCTTGTGAGATAATTTGACATGCATCGGATACATTACTTGTACCATGGCAATCGCTCTTGTCGTGGCGGTATAAAGTACTTGTACCATGGCAATCGCTCTTGTCGTGGCGGTATAAAGTACTTGTACCATGGCAATCGCTCTTGTCGTGGCAACGCAATCCTGCAGCACCACTACTATTTTGTCGCCAGTATGTGTTTATGTCTTATGTTGTTAAGTATGAAAATGTGGTTCGTATGACTGGACTCTCGTCCTAAACTGAGATTGTTTTTTGATAAATGGGAAAATGTTGCATCGCACTCCACGTGTTAACTGTTAGCGTGACGTGGGACCCCCGGACGGTGGAGGCGGAAGTGGGGCGAAGCGGGCTCTTATCGTTGAGTTGAAGTCGATGGAAAGCAAATCAATATCAAGTACGTAACATGCGACACAACACCAAGACGTAATCAATAACAATTATGTAACAAAACAACATCAAAACGTGACTGTATTTCATGTTGAAGGAGAATACAACCTGCAACTATTTTTATACTTTTTTTTTTTTTTCAGCTTTGCTAAAACTTTGATACCCTCCTGGATAGTTTTATACCTCTTGATATTTTGATACATGTGCATACAACTAAAATGTTTCCTCACATTGATCCGACCTTTAAAAGAAAATGTGTCTTGTGTATGGTACTCATCTACAAAAGAAAAAATAAATAAACTAGAGCAGATTCAAATAAGAGCTGCCATGTTCATTACTGAAGAATATTCACAGTTGACAAGAGTAACAACGTTATTTACATTAACGTATAAGCACTAGAGACTAGAGGAAAGGAGAGTAGTAATAATACATATGGTTCTAGGTTCAAACTTGGAATTACAACAGAATCATTAGTATCAATCTTAAACAATACTCAGACATTAGGATAACGCTTTTCTTTTTCCAGATGCCAGAACAAATACATACGAATCCTTCCCGAACGGCATTGGGTGTGGCATGGGTTGCCTGAACAAACCAGTAAAACCATAAAATGCAAGACTAGCTATAAACAATGTTTCCTGTTCGTAACCAGACTCATCTGATTGACTACAGACGCTCCTTCTTACCGTTATCCATGGTGTATGTCTAGTCTTGTAGTTTTTTTTTAATTTAACTTTTAAATTTTGATATTCAAATGACCCATTCCACGCCAGAATTACAGACGGGAATAACGAGAATTTGCAAGTGTTTTTTTTAAATTATTTTTTTATAAGGATTGAGAAAAGTGTTTTTATCGCTATGCCTATCTGAGTGTCGAATATAGTTTATCTGTGTGTTATATTTCCAAGTTAAAATTAATTACCTTTTTATGATTACTTCTTTGTTTTTTATCTTCTACTAGCCTAGTGTTTCTAGATTTAATGAGTTAACTAATGGTATTCCTCGGGTCAATTTGAGTTTTCTACTATTTCTACAGTATATTTTTTATTTTCAATAAGATATTAATATGACGCAGGGTTTTCATGTTTTTGTGAAGTGTCAAAATATGAATCACTTCCTGTCACTTTTTCATATTGATGTGAGAACCCCCAGTCCCCTATCCCCAACAGTCCCGAGCTGTATATTATAAAGCAGTCGCAAAGGAAAAAAAATAACGGAGCAGGTGGCGAGCATTGATTGCAGCAAGTGTGCAAGCTTCTTTATTACCAATGTTCATGAAACATCGCCCGCCTGGCATCTAATATACTGTACAGAATGAGAGAAGACAATGTAGGGGCTGAATTACGTGTCTTGTCACCTGGACGTGTCTGTATTAGTATTAACTTTGTTGATGTCTTGGATAAACTCTGGACTCTATGTCGTGTCTTGTCACCTGGTCGCGACTCGGTTTTAAGGTACTATGTGCTTTTGTTGGTTGTAGAGCACTGAGCTATTTGTTGATGGTTTTAGGGCACCGGGCTGTAGGTTTTTGTAGGGCACCGGGCGGTCGGTTTTTGTAGGGCACTATGCTATGCATTCATATGTCTTAGTCCAACTTCACACCAACATTAATACACTTTTTAAAAATGAGTCTAGGTTCACTGTATTGTCCATCCAAAATCATACTTATGGTCAACCAGGCTCAAATCTCGTCGCATCCACTCCAAAAATGGACACAATAAATCCACGGTGAAAGCATTATTAAAATAAAATAACCGTTTGGCTGTCGTGTAATAATATTCTCTGCTCACCAAACACTGTTTGCTTTCTGTCCTTTCTGATTGTTTGCGGGATACTTCCTACCGACACGCGCCTTATTTGTAATGTCCATCTACCAGGTTTCGGTTATTTCTTTGCACTTCACCGGAGTGAAATGTCCCCCTCCCCCGTATTATTTTTTGTAAAGCAGCCACGTACCTTGACTCAATGCCGCCAGGGACGAGGTTCCCTAATCAGCTCACAAAACCACGTTGTGACCCCCACTGCTACCCAACACCCACTGTGGAATCTCCTAAAAAAATAAACAGTTGCACCTGGATGCAGTACCATATTTAGAAACTAGGTCACAACTATATGGCATCTCTGTATCTATAATCTAGGCCTACATAGGTAAGCACCCTGAATCAAATCAGTTTGTATTTTATCTTATTATAACTACACTTAAGTCAACCCACCCAGTTACCAGCTGGTATTTAATGGAGTCCAGAGGTCACATTTTTTAAAAACACGAAGCTGATTTTTATTGGCTTAAATAACTCGAATAGAGGTATAGGAAATCGATGGGCTGATGATTAGGTCCAGGTGGAGGTCGGGGTGAGTCCGTATGTTACTCTGCTGGCTCAGAGGCTGTAGTTATAATTCTTGTGTCTAATGTTTACCCGAGTGTCGCGATCGGTATTTGCTGTGGGTGAGGGGTGTCCCGTTGTTCTGTTGAGACTACACGCGGTTGACATGACTGGATGTCGCACGGTCATGCTGTGAAATATGGGCGGTTCTACTGTGAGATACGGGCGGTTCTACTGTGAGATACGGGCGTTTCTACTGTGAAATATGGGATTTCCCAGTGGTTCGATGCTACAAGTGCGCGTTGATAACCGATCTCGGTGTCACGGGGAGAGAGTGTGCCGCGGTCTCGTACCTATGTGTTTAACACGACAGCCATAAAACACGAGGAGTCTCTTGTGTTATTGGATGATCACATTCACACACCTGCTATAGAAGTGACAGGCTCGGATTTACTATTCCAGGGGAATTCTCACACACATGGATTAGTAACACACTTGGATAATCTACACATTTGGATAAATTTCACACCTGGATGAGAAACACATGGATAAACGCATTTTCATTTGGAATATTTGCACACCTAGAAATCTATATACTGTGTCACACTATTACTTGACTAAACAATGAATCATTTATCACTTGACGCCGACAGATGTGAAAGAATTGTGCTGGTGCCTACTATTCTACTTCCACGCGGAAGAAGTATCTGTGTTGAGGTGTCATATTGAACTCTTTTATTACCTCGAGGTCATGTCGATGCCCACGAACTCCGTCAGACATGGACCCGTATGACGATGACTACGATGATGACTTTGGGGACAGGTTCTTCCCCCTTTCGAGTTATCTCACTCCAGTGTGAGTTACCAACCTTTGTCACGTGTTAAACGTGTACGTTTGAGTTTTTTGGAATATATGGTGTTTTAGGGGCAGCAATAGATCCAGCTCTTGGGGCAATACATGCGGCTCTTTGGCGCAATACATGCGGCTCTTTGGCGGAATAGATTGGTACTCGTTGGCGGAATAGATGAGGCTCTTAGGAGGAATAGATCCAGGAAATGTTAAGCCATTTCCTTAGCATATAAGCCTTTACTTTGCAAAAGTCCGCCTAGGCGGTCTGTGACTAAACAGAAATGTTTCCGTGTGTCTCTGGTTGGGGTACAAGCACGGGACAGAACAATGCGTGTTTATTTGTTCCATATTCATATTTTCAGTTAAAAATCGTGGTTGATCCGAACATGTGTAATATAAATAAGTGCTTGTTTGATGTGTAGTCTAATAAATAGTCCAGGAGCGTCACTGTTTAAATTTCAGGCAGCTATTCTAAATGTGTGTAAAATTTTCACTGCATATATAGTGAAAATTATTTAACGTGAAACTGGGATGATTGCATTTATTTTCGTGTTAGAAGATATTAGAAAATACATACTAGTTTGTCGGGACCGTATTATTATTTCATGTTAATTTGTTAAGCGTTTTCGCTTGAAACGTATAAATTGGGAGTGAAGATTTTGAATCTTTGCGTTATCTTGCTATTCCTTAAAAACCAGATAATGCCTAACGCTAGTTGTTTACTACCTATCGTTACGTGTGCGCCCGGTCATCTAGATATCTAGTTACTAGATCGTAGACGAACACACTACACTGACACCAGCCCGCCACTTTCTATATCTACAGCCACAGCTCTGGCGTGTACATTTGACTTAATGTTAAGCCATTTTTATAAGCTTTTGGCCATTATGGTCCCTGATTGGCCTGGCTATGCATGTGCGGCAAACACACGAAGACATCCGAAAATTAGGTCCCTTCCTCATACCCTTGGTATTTAGGTCAACTGGTCACTCATCCTCTTCCTGGAAGTAAAGTTTTCTCAACTGTTTCGCTCAGAATTAAGATCGTGGTGCCGCCAGTTAAAATTGGTATTACTTCATTGTCTGTTTTAAACATAAAATGTCAGATTTACCCGAAAATCGGGTTTCCTGGCGGACTGATGATGAGGATTGGATTTAATAATAAGATTATGTAATCTTATCATCCATATGACTTGTGATTGAATGAGTGAAGGGTCGTCCGTTTAAAAACCAAACTATCTTTAGACGCACTCCATCATATATCTGTTTTCTGCAAATACAATTAGCGGGTTTGGATCTGGTGTTAGTGGCGTAGCTAGGGAAGGGGGTCCAAATTTGGAAATCCCCCCCCGGTCAGGGGGGCCCCCAAAGGAGTGTCTGAAAATATATTTTTTACATTAAATATTATGTAGCACGCCATCGGTCAAAATGATGGGCCCCCAAAGAGGCCAAGCTCCCCGGGCCCCCAAATCCCTAGCTACGCCACCGTATGGTATGTTGCGCCATTTTATAGTTTTATTATACCCTCAACAGATTAAATAAAAACTAAACAAATAAAGATAAGTAGCTGGTGTGATTTCTGTTGCCAGAGTTTAAGAATGGTGTGATACAGAGTTTATCAACCGGCTCCTCTACGTCAACTTCAAGCTTTTCATTTTCGTTAACTTGCCTGTTACTCATATTAAATCAAACGTTTTCTTGACAAACTTTTTAAAATATAATTTTAAGTTGTGTATGTGTGAGTGTGTGTGTGTGTGATTTAAAGAAACGCCTCTAAAAAAATCCAACAGTAGTCGAACTTTGGTCTGGTTATCCCCCTTAGTGTTTTTTTTAGTGCTATCTCGGTGCAGAAGATCTACACGAGGCTTTTCCGATTTCTATGATAAAAACTATAAGGCAAGATTCCTACATCGAACTGGAGCATGATGCCATTTACATATCAGTACGAGTTTTAAATACTAAGTATTGTAAGTCGATATCTCATAGGTTCACATCCTTCAGTTTTTTCCCCCTCTTTCTTTTTTCCCCTTGTCTTGTTTTCGTGTAATTCTTTAGCCATGGAAATAGAAAACTCGTTTGTCAACTGATGGCCTGGGATCTCCCAGTCTGCAGACTTGACCCTGTGTTATAGTTAGAGCCCGGCTGTGGGTCTCGTTGGCCAACCTTTCTGGTAAACAAGCTGAATTAATACAGTATAATATGGGGATATTAATGGTAATGGAGGCACATTATACAGTTTTTTGTGTGCCAATATGTATAAGCCATATCTCTGTACAGAGCGTTGGGGAAACCATTGGTAGTTTAGTCACATCGACTAATGTTCTTGGGAAGTAATTTGTCTGCCTGTTCTATTATCCGGAATTTCTGGATGTTTAAAGACTACACATAATTTTAATTGCTCTCTATGCAATAAAAAGACGATAGTCACAATCCCTTAGAACTTTTACAGAATTAGTAAAAAAAAACAAAAAAACAACACATAATCTTTTAAATTAAGTTCCCATAATTCCAAGGTCTTTTGTCTTCACTAGGAGGCAGAGTGATAAAGTCTAGAACAATCCTTTTCAAGCGTGTCACAACTAAATGACGTTTATGTTTTGTTTGTGTGTATTGACAGCCAGAACAAGCTGGACGAAGCACTGCTCACCTCGGGTCGGGTGTCAGACGCTCTACAGTCTCTACTGGAATGGCTCCAAAAAGCAGAGGCTGCCCTGGATGAGGAGGCACCCATCCTGGGCGACCTTGACACTGTCCACATGCTCATAGAGCAGCACAGAGTAAGTCAACCTTTTTGTTCTGTTGTTCTTTCTATTGTGTCTTGGGCCATCCATAGATGATGTAGGCCGGTGATTTGTTTTTGTAATGTTGTTCTTATTGTACTCATAGGTGACAGGATCCATACAATGTACAAGGAATTTATGCCACAGATGGCTGGGATATATATATATATATATATATATATATATATANTTATATATATTATATTATATATATGTATGTATGGAGGAACCCAACCTTTCAAAAAAAATATTTCCAATAAGTGTTTTTTTTAAATCATTAAAAAGTAAATGATAATTTTTAATTTTATGATCCTGTTTAACAATTAGTTGAACCATTATGACGATTTGACAATCTTTTCTTTGTTCAACGCAGAACATTCAACAGGAGTTGGCTGCCAGAGAGGCAACTGTCCTCACCATGAGAGCACCTGGCAACCTCCCCCCTGGTCAGTCGGCCGAGCTGTCCAAACTGTGGGACAGGGTCAACCGTCTCTGTGATATTAGGGAATCTAAACTAAAGGAAGGCTTAAAATTGGTGAGCAAATAAATTTTAAAAAAATTATGTTGTGACTAGAATGGTTTCCCCTTTATTGTGTGTCATTACAGTAATTTCTTGATAATATTAATTTGAGAACTTACATAGCATACCAACACAAGCAGCTGGGTTCACATCGATTGTCATAAAAAGAATAACACACAAATATTTATAAATGCTTTCTTTCTGAGACATTCAAATTCTAATTAAACAAAGAATAGAATGAAATGATGGTGCACATAAGCTACATTCATCAGTCAGAGTGATGTTCTTGTCATTTCATTTGTGTGAAAGTAGAAATTAAAGGCACATTCTTTATTAGTTGCTCATAGTCCATTTAACAAAAGTATAGAAAGTTGTACTAGAATAATGAGGTATCAAGCTTATTTCATTAAATATGTTATGGTAATTAAATGTTTCTGTGCATCAAGCCATGACAAAAGCATAATTTGTGTGGTTATATATATATATTTTTTTTTTTTTTTTTTCTTACCATTAATTGAAAACTAATCAGTACTGAAGTCATTACACGTTTTCAAAATTGTGTAAATATTACATTACAAAATTTGTGTTAAGTGTGGTGTTGTATTTCCCTTCTCAGGCAGAAGAGTTTCAGGATGTTGTGACCGTGATGCGTGAGTTCCTCCCTCAAGCTGAGGCGCAGTTGAAATTCCGAGCCCTGCCCGAGGACGAGATGGTCATTCTTCAGCTTATTGAAAAACATGAGGTTTGGACTTGAAGTTTTGTTTAAATAGTTTCTTACTTCATGCTACTACTGGTTTAAACATAACTCTTGTTATAGAGCTATATACTGTAAACTGATTTCAGGCTTGAAATATGTGCAACTTATAATCTTCCATCAAAGATATTTTTATCTAAGATTTTCTTATGATTTTTGTTGCACACTAAATTTTTTTCACCAGCAATTTCCAACTAATTTGACTTCCAGTTTCGAGTGCACATTTTGAGAATAAAATTATTAGTGGAAAGCCCTTCATTATGTCTTGTTGGAGTTCTGTAGGCTAATGATACATATTAATATATAATCATATTAAAATAATATGTGTTTAGGATATTTCCTTGTGAACAAGTTTGCAGATAATTAGCAGGAAATCTCTGGTCTACACCATTATATTAATTCACAGAGACAAGAAAAAGTTTGTCACTGATGGTTTCTTTGAAAATTCAGTACATTTGTATTTAATCTCTAGGTCCATCAAGAAATAAAATAATAAATGGATTTATATTATGAGAAATTGATGTATAGCTTCGAACAGGTTTTTGAATATCTAGGAATGGTGGAATTGAAAAGTTGTCATTTAATTTTCAGAAATTTCAAGAGGACTTGAGGAACCATCAGGAGAGTGTGGATAAAATCAAAGGTTTGGCAGAAGAGATTTTGTTGAGCTGCCACCCCAACGCTGTTAGATTTGTCAAATACTACCTCACTATCACACAGACCAGGTGGGATCAGGTATGTGTAAATACTACCTCACTATCACACAGACCAGGTGGGATCAGGTATGTGTAAATACTATCACACAGACCAGGTGGGATCAGGTATGTGTAAATACTACCTCACTATCACACAGACCAAGTGGGATCTGGTATGGGTTACCCTGTTTGATGATCCCTATCATTGGTGGCTCAGGAGTTAGCTCTCATCAAAGCATTAAATGTATATCTTGAAAGTACTAAACTACAGTGTCATTTATTAGATTTTTTTTTAAAATGCTTCTATTGATAGAGTTGAAATAAAAATCATTGCCATTATGGTATGTATTTTGTTTAAGGATAAAATGCACAGTTCCAAATTTGCAAACATATCTTTTTCTTTATCCTTCATTAATGTTTAAATGATGCATTTTAACAAATTTCCAACAATTTTTTTTAAAAGCTTTTGCAAAGAGCATCCAACCGAGGCCAAAGGTTACAAGAAGCTCTCCGCAACATCCAAGGCAATGCTGCTCTTTTAGAAGAACTGCTTGCCTGGTTGACTGATGCTCAGGCCCTCCTGGCCACAAAAGAACGTGACCCGATTCCAGATGATCTTAAAGTTGTGGAGACTTTACTCAAGGAACACCTGGTAAAGTTTATTTTTAAAAATGGTTTCAGTCATGTTGGTGTTGACTTTTAAAAACTTCATAACATCGGAAAGCATCAGCATATCTTATTCAGTATAAAAAGTCACAGAGACACAGTGGTCGAGTGGCATGCAGGCTCGGCTGGCATGCCAAGAATCAAGGCTCAAATCTCTATAAAGACAAGAGGCTTGTTCCTGTGGATAAGGGTGTCCCTGAGTACACCCAGTTCCAAATGGGTACCTGACTTTAGCAAGGAAAACAAATGCAGATGGGCACTGTGCCACACAATACTTCTAAGCCGTGGCCTGTGAATGCTTTGTCATTAGCTAACAGGCCAGAACGTAAGACGCAGGAATCTTCTGCAATTTTAAGTCAATGTTTTAAAATTTGAGAATGAAAAGTTTCCTAGAAACAAGGACAACTATCTCCATGTACATCACTCACCTTGTTATTAGGCCCATGAACAGTATTAATAGTTTAACCTCACACCCCTCTTATCCTGCATATTTTTGTACAATAATATTTCAATTTCCTTTACAAAAACAAAAAACAAAGAATGTACATTAAAATTACAATGATGTAAATAAAAAATGTGTATGCACCCAATTCATTTATCTTCCTTTTAAGAGCCTTTTTTTCCTCCCAGAAATATCAGGAGTGTTTATCTTCATTTACATAGTGCGTTAATTAAATTATATCATGAACCAAAGCTATTTATAGAGTGTTCAAGAGTCAGTCAGTGATGAGAGCAAATATGTATAGCAGATATTCAGGACACAGGAAAATCATATAAAAACTTTTTCCCCTATCCACGTGCAGGAATTTCACGATGAAGTGACCAGTAAAAATAATGATGCAGAGAGGCTCTCAAAGCTTGTGATATCTGAATCAAAGATGTCACAACAAGGGAAAGGATATGGAAGGTACATAAAGGTTTTTTTTAAAAAATGTATTCGTGTATTGCACACTTATATCTGTAATATACTAACCCTTTTTTGTAGTTGCTGGAACAAATATGAATTCCCTTGATAAATAGTTGATGTTTGACAAGTAGTGATACATAAATATCTGTTCAGATTAAACATCTTTAAAGTTTCTAATTAACTGGCAATTAAATACTAGAGGATGTTTTGTGTCCCAAAAAACTTTCCAAGCAGTTATATAAAGGTTGCCAAATTTTAAATGAACAAACATAAGTCAATCAAGTGTCTTGTTCTTTTAATAGCTCTTGCACACTTTTAACATCATGTTTACTTAACTCTCAAAGGACGTAACATTGACTTTTCGATCACTGCTGGTCGACATATTAATTTTAATTTTTTTATATACCTTTTTAAATTTTAATATTATTTTTAATATTTTTGTATATATAAATGGACAAAATTATTTAAAAAATCGATTTCAAACATGAATTTTTAATTAAAAATTTTTTTTTTTCCGAGACTGGTTTTTTATTTTTTCGAGAGACGCGATCCTCTTCCGCCATTTTGACTTCATTTCAAATTTGCTCGAGACGAGTCGGTCGCAATTTTAACAACTATGGCAGAAGATTCTTTGTCTAGCGAAGAAATAGATTATTTTTCAAGTACAGATGATAATTCTGTTGAAGAGTAAGAAGAAAACGACGGTGATACAGAAAATATAAATCCTTTACTTGCTGGAGATTTGGGGTATCGAAGGTAAGATGTTTTCCTTTGTTAATTTTTTTTCCCCATCAGACCGTTTTCATAAATAAAATTGAATTAACGTTTTATAGGATAATATTTGATACCCATAGATGACATTACAACAAAGGAAATTCATTTTAATAATATTATTTTTAATTCTATAGGAGTGTTGCGTTAAATTTATTTTATTATTAATTTTTTTCTAAACCTATAACTAGTTGCGAATTTTTTGTTTACATTGGTTACGCTGGAAAGTGATAACACAAATTCCAGTGATACTATTTTATTCGTGATAATAGACATTAGATTTTCTGATGTATGATAAAAATATTTAATAAATTGTAAAATTGGATGTTTTTAATTGCATACATAATATTATATAACTGTTTTAAAGCCTATCATTAACATTTATTCATTTAATTTTATTTCTCAGCTATGATGATTTGGACCATGGACCACCCACAGCAGTACCTTTCTTCAGACCCGAACGACCACCTGGAGCTCATTTTCCCGATTCAACAACCAGAGACGAGAGGAAGAAATATGTAACACCTCTGTCAATTTTCAAACTGTTTTTCACTGAAACACTACTAGAGACACCCTACAAATATACCAATGACAATGCAGCTGCAATGGGACCAACCAAACCCACTATGTTCAAAAGGTGGACTGACATTACAAGTCAAGAACTTTTGACTTTTATGGGTTTGCTCATGTACATGGGACTCGTGCAGGCTCCAAATGTAAAAAGCTAGTGGAGCAAAAAATCTTTATTCAATGGATTATGGGCCAGACAATTTATGACCAGGACAAGATTTCTACAAATCATGTACTTTTTAAAAGTTTCTAACAGGAATACAGAATCAACAACAGATAAACTAAGTAAGGTACGGTTCTTGTTTGATTTTATAAGAAGAAAGTGTATGAAACTTTACCAACCTGGGCGTAATGTGTCTATTGATGAAAGGATGGTGAGAAATAAAGGAAGATACTCATTTGGTCAATATATTAGAGATAAACCAATTAAGTGGGGAATGAAATTGTGGGTTCTGGCAGATTCCATTTCAGGGTACACTTATGATTTTGACATATATTTAGGTAAAACTGGAAATGTGGCAACTTTAGGTTTAGCTTATGGGGTTGTGATGAAATTAGTGTCTTCCATTATCAACCAAGGTTACTTTTTATATTTTGATAATTTTTATTTGAGTTTTTCACTGCTGACCGACCTTCTAAAGAAAGGTATAGCAGCATGTGGAACAATAATTTCAAGTAGAAAAGGATTTCCACCAGAATTAAAAAATGTTAGACAATGGGAAAAAGTTTGTAAAAGAGGGGATATGAGATGGGTTAGAAAGGATGAAATATTAGCCATGCAGTGGAAGGATAATAAGACTGTGTCATTAGTTTCAACTATTCATAAGGCTAATGAACATGTTGTTGTTTATCGTACAAATAAATGCAACGATGTTTTTGAAAAAAGAGAAGTTAAACAGCCAATTCTAGTTAGGGATTATAATTTAAGTATGGGAGGGGTGGATAAAAGTGATCAACTGTTAAATAAATATAATATGTTGAGAAAAACTAATAAGTGGTGGAAAACTTTATTTTTTCATTTCATTGACATAGCAAGAGTCAATAGTTATATTTTATTTCAAGACTGGAGAAAGCAAAATCCAGATCTTGAAATTCTAAAGCTATCCAAATCATTTAGTCAACTGGATTTCACAGTTGAGCTAATTCGACAGTTGGCAAAGATAGATGACTATGCTCCTGTGCCTAGCGCAGAAAAACAGATTTCTAAAACATGTCATTCTATTTTGCCAAAAATGGTTCAAACTAAAAATAGAAAGAACTGTAAGTATTGCTATGCTCTATATAAAATAGAAAGAAAGACAAGAGTATGCTGCATTGGTTGTGACACTTTTCTATGCTTTCAAGAAGAAAGAAATTGTCTTTACTTGTACCACAATCAATAACAACAGTTTCAATTATTGGTTTTGTTGTAAATAAACTTGTTTTGATAGACATTTATGAATACAATTATCACTGCTTATATGTTTTTTCATGTTGAAAACTATTTATTTATTTATTGTAACATGCCCACTTGTTAAATTAAAATAATGTAAGAAAATGTAAAACTTTATGATTTAAAAAAAAAAATTTATATGACATTGAACAAAATTTGTAATTAATTGAAATGTCAATAAAATACTATAAAATTTTAATATGTTTTGTAGAAATGGCACTTCTTTATGATAATAATAAAGATATTGAGTTGGAAGCAAACACTTTTTTCCTTCTTTCATACTGAATGTGTGAACTTAAATTTTTCATTAAAATTTTAAAAAAAAAAAAATTAATTTTATTTTTGTAAATCAAAGACAAAATTTGAAATTAAAATTTACATTGAACAATTTAATACACAATTCAATTCTGAATATAATGATGTATAATATGTCATTATTATTAGGAGCCTTCATATTTTAAATTTAAATTTTCTAACATGACCTAAACCAGGCTTTAAAAAGGGAGCAAAACCAAGAATATTTGAGAGTTAACACAGTCAAATTATAAAAATTACCCCCCCCCCCCCACACACATACATTTTCAAATGAGGCAGTGCCACCATCTTCTTAAGTTGACTGCCTCCTAAAAAACAAAAATTTTATTCAACAAATTCAAACCATTTTTCTCCCACCAGCAACATGAAGTTAAATGAGTTTGATGGATACAACCCCAGAGTTATTGCCCTTCAGAATAAGTGGCGGACAGTGTGGCACATGTCCGTGGACAGGAAGAAGCGTCTCCAAGATGCACACGACACACTTCTCGAGGTTAGTCAAGTCATTTATCAAACATTTTTTTTTGCCCATTATCCGAGACACATTTTAGAGATAGAATAGGGCAGACTCTGCTGGGCAGGACACTAAAAAAATGACAGAGGAGCAAAGAGGAAAATGGCTCAAGGGAAGAGCTGGGCTCAAGGGAAGAGCTAGTCTCAAGAGAAGACCTAGTCTCAAGGGAAGAGCTAGTCTCAAGAGAAGAGCTAGTCTCAAGGGAAGAGCTAGTCTCAAGAGAAGAGCTAGTCTCAAGGGAAGAGCTAGTCTCAAGGGAAGAGCTAGGCTCAGGGGAAGAGCTAGGCTCAGGGGAAGAGCTAGGCTCAGGGGAAGAGCTAGGCTCAAGGGAAGAGCTAGGCTCAAATGTATAGACGATGTAGAGGATAATCTTGATGAAGAAATACATTGGTTAAGTGTGAGTGGAAGCAATTAGTGAGGCAGGTCAAAGCCCTACATGGGCTTTAGTGCCACAAGAATGGATGGAGGAGACACATTTCATTTGTTCTTGTTCATGTTGTTGCTGGGCTATATTAATATGCCATTTATTTTTGAAAATGTCTGTGTTTGTCAATTAAATAAAATAAAATTTTTAAAAAGTTATTTTGTTTAATTTTGCTATTATTCATTATTCTCTCACTCAGTTGGAGAGTTTTAAAAGTTTTGACTTTGACCTCTGGAGGACAAGATACCTCAACTGGATCCAGGCTAAAAAGTTCAGAATCACTGATTTCTTCCGGCGCCAAGATAAAGACAGCGATGGCTTCCTTGATCGTGAGGAGTTTGTCGGCGGAATGCTTAAGTCAAGTAAGTTCCACATCTAGTAAACTTTCTTTATGTATAATCAGTACTTACTCTTGTGGAAGATGTTTTTTTTTATCAGCAGAAAATTTTAAATTGAAATGTTTCATATCTTGAGCTGGTTCTTTTTAAAAAATTGAAAAGTTATGATCATGAACAAGTAAATGGAAAATACGTAAACATTGCAGTTTGTACACTGATTATAACAAGTGTGGTGTGACATTAAATCAACGTTAGAGATGTTTCAAAAGCCATGTTTTCCAGCCCCTCGCCAGTCATCTTACAACCCCTTAGTTATTATTGCATGCTGTTAAAGATCCTTTTGTTTGCCTTCAGAATTCCCCACAAACCGCACAGAGCTGAATGCTGTCTTTGAAATATTTGACAGTGGCAATAGGGGAGTCATTGAGTACAAGAATTTTGTTGATGCTCTGAAGGCTGATAAGGTGAGCCAGAACTTGATTATTTATTTATTTAGATCCAAATAAAACCATATTCCAAATGAAATAACTTCTGTTCTAAAATGCCATTAACTGTGCCTAGGCTCTAACATAGAGCACAATATTCAATATGTGATGGAAGCTATTATAATTGTATTTTTGATATACAGCGATATACAGCTACATGATATTAATTAATTATGCTGAATTTCTCTGTACAGAGGAACAGAGTCAAGAACAATAATCGTAATGCCAAGTCAGACGTGGAACTCATTCACGAGGAAATAGAAAAGGAGCTGTCTAGTTGCCAGTGCCGACACGCATTTAGGGCAGAGTTTTTGGAGGAAGGCAAATACAGGGTAGGTAAATGTTGTTTGTAAGGGCTTTTGCGTAAAATTATCTCTTACCAAACTGAATTAAAAATTCAGTTTGCCTCTCCTTTATGAAACACATTTTTTCCGTCTCTATACCCCTTCTACTGTTTTTTAACACTTGTCTGAAGTTTACCATTCTTTAACACTATTGCCATTCATCAAAACAAAAGACCTGCCTTGTTAGGTAGCTCAGTGATGGTTTGACTTGGTGGATGGCTGGGTAATATGGGAGAATGTCTGTCTCAACTTCTTCCATCTTAAGTATAATAAAAAATGTTTATATACTTTACAATGGTATAATACTATAAAACATTAACAGTTTGGTGAGAAACAGAAGACCTGCCTTGTCAGGTTCCTTAACCACACGGTGATGGTTCGAGTTGGTGGCGGCTGGGTGACGTTGGAGGAATTTGTGGAGCAGAATGATCCTTGTAAAGGTGAGAGGCTGTTCTCATGTATCTTATATCTGTGGTACTAATCAGGATCTCTGTTTCTTGTCAGTAATCAACAGTTTAATACAATTATACCAGTCATTTAATTTTTTTTTTTAAACAAAATTTTTTATTCATTAAGACAGATTCATGGTTAAAAAAATAAATAAGTTGTGTAATAAAATTTCAACTAACTATATAATACTATATCAAAATGTTTCTTTTTTAAATGTTGTTGGCATTGTATTGACAAATTTCCTAAATATCTGTGCTGTATATTTGTAATAGTCTTAACATGGTTACCATAACAATGTTAAAATAACATCCCACAAGAAATGTATCTGTTAATCATTCAGTTGTTTATAACATGGACCAGAGTACAAGAAATTAATTAGTATGAAGTATTTAGAAATATGGAAATTAAAATAAGTATTGGGCCTGGAGTGAAGGAGGGGGGACATAACAATTTTAACAACTCTTAAGAGGTTTTTATTTTCTACTAATGTAGGTTTTTGGTGTTTTTTTCCTCTTAAAAAAAAGGTTACAGTAAACCAAGGCTTTTATGTAAATAACATTCAGGCTCGATCACTTTGTCTCACTTCATATATTTTCTTATTCTATCCTAAAGGCTGATGTATTTTAAAAATCATTTTTGAAAATTTAATGTAAATTTCATCTGTTATTTTGTTATTTATTTCTTAAAATTTTTGCCTGTTATCTTTGGGCTACTTGGTCATGCACTCTCTCAGCCTATTTATCTTCTTCTTTTAATGCCATGAACTTCTTTTGTACTATCAATGTTATCCGACCCTTATCATTTGATCTTTCCTCTCCTGCCTTAAATTTTTTGAACCGCAGCCAAAGGACGCACAAACTTTGACCTCCGAGAGACTCTGACCCTCTCTGACGGCACGCCCATCATGAGCACACGCCGCGGCAGTACCAGTGGTCGGACATCCCCTTTCCCTACTGGGGTACGCCGTCGTGCCAACGACACTGGCTACGCATCATCCAACTCATCAGGTACTGCCCAAAACCAGGAGGAAAGGTTGTCCCACTCGTCTTTATTATCTCCCACCTCATCGAACTCCTCTATGTCGTTGTTGTCCCCCATAGCAGTGGCTGTGGCCAGTCCGCAGGCCCGCAGCAAGGCAGCAGCAAACAGATATAGTTACCATGGTGATTTGTCATGGGAGGGTGCTCAGAGTAATCCAGGACATGGTGGAGAAGAGCAGAGCGGAGGTATAAAAATTCCATAGTCCTCCATTTAGCCTTGGACATAGCCTAACAACATCTACCAGGGAGACCCCTTATCAGATATTGATTTTGGTTTCACCTTTTGGTTCCATCTAATTTCTGATCTCCAAATCATTAAAAAAACATCAAGAAAACCTGAAGACAATGTTTTCTAAAAGAAAATCTTCATTTTGTAAGGGGTCCCTTGTGTACCACTATACTCCATATATTACAGTAGTTCTGTTAAACAATCAGCATGCTTACCTCAAACCTATACTCTAAGTAAAAATATTGAGCTCAACGTCAGAGGTAGACATGAAGGTAATCATAACGTAACACATCATGCTGCCACTAGATTACCTGAGCTGAGTAAAACCTAAGTAAAAGAATGGTATTATACAAACCTGTATATGAGAAAAATGTATTTATATGTAACTCTTATAGCACATTGAACATAATAGCACACATCATAAATAATTGCACTATATAACAGTAGGATCCTAAATCTGTCAATGACAAATCAGTCATATATATTATATTTATGTAAATACAATGTATATACATACACACTTGTGATGACAAGATGCTATTTGTACAGAAACTTTTGTATAATATTTAATATTAAAAAATCTTTCCTTCCCTAGAAAACCTATGTAGCACTATCTTAACTTTTCTAATTCTAATACTGTATCTTGTGTCTCTGACTGCATGGTCCAATAATTAATTTTTTTTTTGTTTGAATTTTAACTTAGCTGAGTTATTTAAAGCTAGTTTGATATTTAAAAAAAAATAAAAATAAAAAAGAAGATGCTTTTCTTAGTTTCATTAAGTATTTAGTCCATTTTAAAAAAATATTTAGATTAATTTTTTTTTAACATAATATGGATATTTATTTTGTTTCTGCTAGAAAAAATTGTATCATATATAATTTGATTTAAAATTTTAGGATTTCTTTTCAATAATTTATATTTAATAGTTTTAATAGATCAATTTAAATTTTTTTTATAGAAATGATGATTAATCAATTTTTTTCATTTCTTGAATTTAATAAAAAAAATAAAACTCATATTTTACTCTCATGGAACTTGATGCATTGAACTTGAACATTTATTTTTCACTCATAAGCATGGGACTTCCCAAATGCATTGCATGTTTTAAAAAGTATATGAAAAAATTTAGAATTCACTTTAATTATTTAAACATAACCTATTCAATCCACAAAGCAAATATTATTTTTTAAAATAATAGTTATATCTAGAAATAAGTTCTTTCAATAGAATTTGGTAAAGTTATAGTATTTATTTTTAGAAATAAAATTTTGTATAAATACATTAATGGATATTAAATAAAAAATAACTTCAGTGTACAATATTTTTTATAACTTTCTCTTTGTTTGAAACAAACATTTTCACTAATTAGTACAAAACAAAAAACTTATATATTTTTTAAATCTTTTTTTTCCAATGTCCTGTGAACAGGTAGCAATGACTCATCGCTCCGTCGAAGTAGGGTCACATCATCCATGGTCAACTTGAACCTTGCTAGTGCAATCAACTCCCCTGCTTTCATTAACTCTCCATTGGGTAGAAGTTCGGATACATATGGTAAGTCATTCCACTGCTTTCATAAACTATCCATTGGGTAGAAGCTCGGATACTAATGGTAAGTCCCTGCCCTGCTTTCGTAAACTATCCATTGGGTAGAAGCTCGGATACATATGGTAAGTCACAATGATTCCTCTGGATGATTTCATCTTGTTAAAAGTAAACTTCCAACATTACAATGCAATTGTTAGGAAGAAAGAAAAAAATTATGCTTACCATTCCAGCACAAAACAACCCTTAGACTATTAAAAATATATATTGTAGTGTAAATAGTGGTATACAATAGAATATTAAAAATATATATTGTAGTTTAAATAGTGGTATACAATAGAATATTAAAAATATATATCGTAGTGTAAATATTGGTATACAATAGAATATTAAAAATATATATTGTAGTGTAAATAGTGGTATACAAAACTTGGTCAATGTAGTATCATTTTCTCTTCAAAATGCAAGATTTTATACACAGATATCAGAAAAATTTAGAGTCGATTAAATCAATACCTATGTAAGAGCAAAAAAAAAAGATAATTTAATGTATAAAATAATAAAATGTATTTTGACCTATTACAAAACCTATTGTTTCACAGTTATTGTCAAGGATAAAAAAGGTCCGGCTGCTAGTTCATTTCAATTTATTCTGATTTGATATTTGTTTAATTTTCAAATTTATGTTTATCAGAGTTATATTAAACAGCAGTTTATAAAAAAAAATTATTTTGTTTGCAATTAAAAGGAAAATCTAATTTTATTTGTTAAAAGTTCTAATTTTTTGTTGCAATTTTGTAGGTGTTAATGATGCATGTAATTCTGTTCAGAAAACTACTGACCTTATCTTTAACTTGAATTTCAGTCTTCATTGCAACTATCCAAAAATTGTGTTTTTAAAAACAATTTTATTATTTTGTATTAATATATTTTGATTAATGTCAGCAAATAAAATTTTATTTTAATGATATTCTGCCTTAAGTTAGACTTTACAGTTTACTTAAAATGTGTAAGATTCAGTATAAAATTTTTTTGAATTAGTTATTGAATCTCATTGAAATGAATGATTAATTATGGAAGTATAACTATTTTTTGTGTAGGTTCTACTGGAAATCTAAATCGTACTAAAAGACTTAGCACCTCGTCCTCTAACATCACTGGAAGGAAAACACCAACGTCTGTGTCAGCCAGTGGGAAACCACGGTCACATATATTCACAACCCGTGCTACAACACCTACTGTTGCCTTTGGATCATCTGTCCGGTCAAGGCCGACAACACCGACCTTCTCACCCCATTCCTCTTCGACGCCCCAGAGACCGGGGAGTGCGACACCCACCAAAGGCTTAGGTCCCACGTCTTCAGGGGGTCCATCCCGGCAGCGGAGGTTACCCAACACCCCAAGAACCCCCACCACCCCAACACAACAGTCATCACAGGGTTTTAGGTAGTCACAGCAATTACAGTCCATCTTTTAATTTCCAAGCATACCTGGAAGTATGACCTATTAAGTTGAAAGCAAGCTAGGACTTGTACGAAAATTAGTTTTATCATCTTCATCTCTAATTCGGCTGTTGGAATAATTTTGTTACTTTGATTTTTTTGGATATGTATTGTTTTAATTAATGAATTCTTTATTGTTGACTTTGAAATGGTTGAAACTAAAGGGGAAATGCAACTGATTGAAATTGTATTCCTTGAAGCTTTTCTTAAAATATGTTTTAAAACTATTTATTTGAAGTATTTTCTTAGCTTGGAACTGCTTGACACTTCAAGTGTGTTGTAAAATCCCGTTAGATGAGTCACAGCCTTTTTTTAAACAAATGAAAATTAGTGAATAAACTGTCATTTATACCTCAGCAATAAGATGAAATGCCTGGAGGATTTAAATAATTGCGACATTATTGCCATTGATTTTAAATTTTCATCACATTTTATACAGTGGGCAAGGCATGTGTATGTTTATCTCTTTTAATTATTTCATTATGTTTTCCTTAAGTTACATTCATAGAAAGAGACACAGTCATAAGGGAATGTATGTTTTTAAAGTGTTCATAAGGAGCACAGTCTTCTTATAGATAGTTGAAAGTTAAAAGCAATTGTTTTTGTTACATTGTAGCCTACATAGAAGGGTAAACCCTTAATTGCCTTGCTGTATCAATGGTGACCTTATTGATATGTCTTCACAGCTTTTATCTGTACATAAACCCTCATTGTTATTGTCTGTAAATCAAAATGTATAATCTGAGTAACATTTGTAGATCAGCATTGGATTTTTATGAAACATGTTTTATTTTATTCATAAAGTGTTTAAAAATTCATTTAAAATTAAAATTTGTTGTAATATTTGTTCAGAAATTAGTCATTAAAAATATTTATGAATGAAATGGAGCACACAAAAAATTTATCTTAGAAAGTTTTAAATGGTGGGTTTCCCTTTTTATAAGATTTTAACCCTTGATAAGAATTGACAAAAGTTTCTAATTGTTGTATACATTTCTTGATCCTGGCATTATTTAATGTCTTTGTAAGGCTGAGATTAAGAAAACTTAGTTAACCGTTAAGTAAAATAGAAAGGGAAAAAAAGGAAGAAAATTAAGATGGCAACGAAATTTCAAAATTATAAGATGGTGCTTTATTGTATAGTTGGTTTTTTGTGTGTTTTTTTTTAATTGCAGCAACATTTAGTCATGCACAATAATGCAATTTATAAATAGGTGTGGAATTATGTGTGTGCTTATAACTTATAAAACTAATTCACTGAAAAGTGTAACTAAATCAGTTCAAATCTTTAATTTTTTTTAAAAAATGAAAATAACTTTAAAGCTTAGTTTCTAAAAGTGAAAGCTAAAGTGTAATATAATATTGAAGTTATTTTTTAAATAAATGTGTGACTATTATTAAAGCTTTTATGGTTCACCTAAATGTGACCTTGGAATTCTACAAATGTCTATCCCATTAAAACACACAATTCCATATACCCCAATGTAATGCCAAGGGGGGTCGTCCTGTGGTTCATTGCTGTCTTCACATTATCCCTTGTTTTATGTGATCCTTCTCTTTAGATTATTGAAAAATTGAATGAGAATTAAAAATTGTAATTTTGTATTTTATCTGAACTTTAAATTTTAAAGAAAATCATATGTGATCTGAGGGAAGGATACATTGTTTGGACTCCTTACTTCAAAATGTCATCCATTCATGAGTATAACATTTTATCCATTACAGGTACTCCTTGAAGATTCAACAAGTGTCTCAAATAATCTGAATTCTAATAAAAATGGGATTCTTGTGTCTCGAAGCTTTAGCAAAATTGACTTTCTGCTAACATTTTCATTATTTTTTTAATGTATAAATTACTATAAATAAAACAGTTAAAAATAAGCACATAAATAGCATTTTATTGTACTTGACAATAAGGCTTAGTTTTAATAATATTTTTATAAAATGGTTTTTGAAAGTCTGGATTCTAACTTGTGTAAATGTCTTTTCAATGTAAATGTTGTTATGTATCTTTTGTTTTCATAAAGATCTTTCCAAATATCTGAACAAGGATTTGTTACATTAAAAAAAATTTTTTTTTAAAGATTTTAAACCCCCAAAAGCTCCTATTTTCAAATTTTAGTTGTACTGTAGTAACTTGTACATTTATTTTTATGGAACAGCTGTAGAGTTTTGTTTCAAACTTACAGTCAGATTTTAAGCAACTGAGTAAGTGTAGCTTTAGTAACTGTACCATGGATAGATACTTTTATTAACTATCACTATACCACTTATTTCTTATAATTTGTAACACATTATTTGCATGAGCAACTTGATTTTTATTTGTTCTCAACATCAAACAAAACATAACTTTTTTAGAGCACCCTTTCAATTAAGTGTTTAAACTTCGGCAGATTTTCATATCCGTTTCCCCATAACTTTATGGAGTATCACCTCCACCCATGTCAATAAAACTTAAATATCCATCATTTTATCGCTCTTTTTTTTTTTATTCTTACATTTCATGAGGGAGGGAACTCTTTATAATATAAATAATAATTTCTATATTGTATTTATGCAGGTGTAAGTGTTTATTCCAGTTGTTTGGCTGCTATTGCTATATTTCTATGCTAACATATCAACAAATCATTCCAATGCATCCAATCTATTTACTAGGTTGATCAATATTACCGTAATTATATTCTCTACCATATCTTAGACTTAGTGGCAATGTGCTTGGCTGGTTCGAGAGAAGTGTTTGTTTTTAGACAGTTTTTGTATTTTTGTAAATTTGACATTTGAATTTTGTATCACTTTATTTTCTTCAGACATTCCATAATTGAAACTTTACATCTACTTGTGTAATCAGTGATTCTAATAATTTACACTGGATTTTAACTTTAATGCTGCTTGTTTTGGTCATCTTATTCAAAGAATATTGAAATTCCACCAATCTTTACTTGTGTTACTATTGTTACTTAACTAAAACCAAAAGGAAATTTTAATCATGCTTTTAAAGCCTGCCTCTAATCTCCTGATGTTCTTTACTTTATCTGTTTTCAAATATAGAAATATAGGGTACTTGTGTTTTATTACAAGGCATGTTAAAACACAAACTGTTTTGCTGGCCTTTCATAACATTTAACTCCACATTCCAAATATCAAAGTGCACTTTAAAAAAAAATTGTAATTTAACCTTTACAACATGGATTGTTTTCAAGATAAGAATAAATTCCACAGACTGTTTCTTCCCATTTTATGCAAGATGTGTGATTTGTAAGTATGTGAACCTATCATTATCCCCTTACCAATCATACCATAATGTATAGGCAAAGTAAGCAAATAAATAAAATGTTTACTTTAAAAAGTATTGTGTTTAATACCTTTTTCCATGTTTCCTGTATAGTTTTTAACCATTGATTAATTCAGCACTGATTAATCTGGGTAAGTACACCTTACGGATTTAAGCTAATTACCTAGGGTTAATTTTTTTGGAGTGTGGAAAGGATTGTTTTCAATTTAATTATAATTTAGGTATTTAGGCTCATTAGTTTTTTTTCTAATTTCCTGATAGGATGGATGTAAATGCCCTAGATTTACCCTTTAGTAGTTAGAGCTGTATCAATAAAATCCAGTAACTTAACCAAGTATGAAATAAACAAATGTAGTTTTCTTACAAATTACTTATGCTTTGTGAGATTTCGTGACTAAGTACATTGTATCATTGGGGTTTCTTTTTATAGGGATGATTGAATTCACATGGCTTGGTATATCCAATTGAAAACCTGCAGGAAACTAACTCCACCACTGCACATATTTTACTAAATGTAAAGATCATTCAATTAATTTTTAGTTCTTTAACTTCTTTTAATTGGGCACTGGTAATGTTAACAAATTTTTTAATTAAATTTGTCAGCTCTTTCTCCTATAATTTCTACCGATTGAGTTCAATCTTTCATGACAATTCCCCTACTGAAAACAATAGGTAATAAATTTTGAAAACCATTTGCGTATAGTAGTTATAGTCGACAATCTATGCAGATTGATGAGCAATTCAATGGTCATCTAAGTTCCATCGAACTAAGGATTTTGGTGTAGTGTCAAAAACATACTTGGTATAGAACTCCCATAATTAAAAGAAATTTGCAACTGCAAGTGCCCAGATATGTGACAGACACAGCACAGCATTTAGAGATACTGTGCAGCAAATTTTTAAAATATTTCTCAAAAATGGATGCTTTGCACATTAGCTCATTTACTTTGCACCTGGACCAACAAACCTTAGAGTTAAAGGGAACATTTGCAACTGAAACATTTTGCTACATTCTTACCACAGTACAGTTTAACAAAACTAAATTATAAACAAAAGCACCTGAAGAATATTTTATTTTTATTCAATTAGACAAAATTAAACAATATTTAAATCTGAATCATCTTTTTTTTTTTTCTAAAATACATGTAATTATATAATCAAACTTTTGGCCAATATTAAACAAAAAATTCACTGATAAAAAAAACAAACTACCAAATTTTTAAGTTAAATGATTTTATGATTTCAAAGAAATGAACATTAAGTTAAGGAAATATATGAAATTTGTCAAGTAATTTAAAAAAATCTAAACTGCAACTAATTTTAAAGGATAATAATCAGAGGATACATGGTAAAGCAAAATAATGTCATATGTGGAGTCATAGAACAATTTAATATCAAATTGGTAATGAGGCAGTTTTAGTTTTACGGCCCATCTACCATGTAGTTACTACTATAGTATACAATGGTTAACATGCTGTAACTATTCTAGGCTTTTAACCCCAGAGGATTATTTGTAAGTTTCCAGCTTCCAAAAGACTTCTGTAACACAAAGCTGAAGTAAATTTTTATAATTATTAAAGACCTACCAGACATTATAAAGAAAAAACCATTGCTCTGAGACTCTTCAGAAAATAACAATCAATAGAAATAGATACGACAGGTCATTTAATATTGTAATTCAAGTAAACAAATCAGTTTTGTCCAGTTGACCCAAAGCCACCACTTCCCCTCTCAGTCTCCTCAAGTGTAGAATATTCTTTTAACTCTGGCAAATAAATCCTTTCACAAATCAGCTGGGCTATTCGGTCCCCTTTTTTGACCTTAAAGTCATCCTCAGAGAAATTGAATAAAACAACACCAACGTTTCCTCTGTAGTCTTGGTCAATCACACCAGCACCAACATCAATGAAGTTTTTCGCAGCCAAACCAGAACGTGGGGCAACTCTTCCGTAGCATCCATCTGGAAGAGCTATTTGAATGTCTGTCTTTACTATCTCTTTACCTCTAGAAGGGATGGTATAATCGTAAGCACTGGCAAAAAAAAAAAAAAAATAACAAAAAAGGTTAAATAAATTGAATGTAAAACATCTCAAATAAATCAAATTTATCCTTTCCACAAAACTAAGTTATTTTGGAAAAACTTTATTGTCAAATGCTGTTGACAACGACATTTCGTAGCAGCAGTCAGGAAATTAGTGCTACAACATGTTGTAACAGCTAGCGTTACGACATACGCAAATTCTGCTACGACTAGTTTTAGTTACTCTTTGCAGTAGACACATACATAATATAATATGAGATTATTTGTGTGTGTATTCAAAAATCTAAAT
Source organism: Radix auricularia (assembly GCA_002072015.1). NCBI lineage: Eukaryota > Metazoa > Mollusca > Gastropoda > Lymnaeidae > Radix > Radix auricularia. The sequence continues at coordinate 714,152 of MUZC01000195.1, read as the reverse complement.
TTATTTAAATAAATTATTTAAAAAGATTTAATATTGGTCTACCGATTATAAATATATTAGCCGATTTAGCTATACTATAGTATACTTGTGTAAGTGATGCCGATGCATTAAAATTTAGTATACCCTAAAGCCTATGGCGGATTAAGGGTAGGGGCCTGAACGGGCTATAGCCAGGGGCCCCTGAATGCTTGGGAGCCCCCAAACTTTTTATATTTTATAAAAAAGTGTACACATGTTTGCACGAACCCTTGAAAATATAATAAATTGAATAAATTTATTAGGGCTGCGGAAATTACCGATTAATTTCTCGATTAATCGGTAAATTATTCTATCGATTAAAATTATTTTAATCGATAAAATAGTGATTAAATAGAAAAATGTTTTTTTTAAAATAAATAATTAATAACAGTTTTTATTTTATCATTATTTTTTTACGTACAAACTTCTCCGTTAAGGATATTCAGAAAGAGTATACTTTAAAATAACCTGTTTTATAAGGACAATGATATAAAGAAACCATTGTTTTTAATTATTTAACAATAACAAAATTTAAATTCATTGACATTGTATCGAACTACTTATTTTTAAATATATCCCCCAATAATAGTACGTGTTTAAAATTTAATTAAACTAAATACTTAGGTTATGGGCATTTTAAAAAATGCAATAAAAGGGCACAAACTATGAAGGAAAACAAAATAGTGAAAATAGAGAATATGAGGTCTTAGAAAAAAATCATAGCTTTCGAACCACTTGGGATAAAAAGATGATCTTTATGTTTTTACTAATCATCAAACAATTTCTATAAAGCTGTATTACTTTTATATTTATAAAATTTATTTGAAATTTTCATTCAATTGCCTCAACTTTAATACGTTATTTAACTTGTTTTCAGTACTAACTGTTTTAAAAATAACTTAATACAAATTGCCCGTTTTTATTACTTCCCTTGAAATTTTCAGTTTAATGACGTCATACATCTTTATTTTTAACTTAACAAAATTATCGATTAATTAATCGGTAATTTTTCAAAAGTTAACGATTAAATTTAATTTAATCGATAACAGCCCTAAAATTTATAAATATTATCTATTAAACTGATTGCTAATCAGACCTGATAGTCGTAATAATCGAAAACTTTATTTGATTGGCTCCCCAAGAGAACATATAATAAAATATGGTTTTTATTTTTAAATTTCTTCATTTTGATAAGCTCTGCTGGCCGTGTGGAAGAGTATAGGCTCGTGATGCAAGTGGTGTTGTGTTGGGCTCGATCCCAGTGGTGGAATTTTTTTTTTTTTAAATTCTTTTCACACTCAATTGTTACATACCGCGAACATTTTAGTTATTTCTTCGTTTTCGTTTTTTTTTCATTATTAATATTTAGTTACAGTCTTATATTAGCTACTAGCAATCATTTTATTTTAGGATGCTGGCTGAATAGGGCCCCCGTTTGATTGCAGCCCGGGCCCGTTCAGTTTTAATCCGCCCCTGCGTAAATGAAAATCCTCAAGCAACGATTCGCGCACAATCGCAAAAATGTAAAATAATTTGTTTCATATGGAATAATAAAATGTACAGTGTGCAGACTTGTCACAGGAAACCATTCCATTCATCCTTCAACCTCATTTTCACTCTATTACTATTACTATTGAGGAGGGCAGGTAATAACAACCGCACATGACTCCTCTTTTACTCGCCTTTTTTCCATTACTTCGTGCTGCTGTTTGTGTCATTTTTCTCAGCCCCCCCCCCCCGCCTCTCTTTGCACTAAATATGACAAGCAAGTCTGCGGGGCATGATGCGCTACGCCTTTGGTTGTATCTAGTATTTTATAATTTAATTTTAATGATAACAAAAATCTAAACTTGTAATTAATTAATATTTGATTCAGACCAAACGTTCACTAATTGCTAAAATATATCTTTCCATGATGAATGCAGTTAGCAGAGGAATTTCCTAATAATTAATATATATAATGAAAATATAAAGTTGAAATCACTGGAACAGTTAATAATAGTTTTATAACAGCTAAATCCACGTCATGGGAACAAAAAACAAAATACATGTAAAACAAAAATCATCGAATACTGCTGCTTATGTATTGAAACCGTATTTATTAATACATACATTTACACACACAGTCAGATATATATATATATATATATATATATATATATACACAAACATACTAATAGATCTGGGTTTACATTTATTTACAGGCAGGAGTTTGTGTATAAATTTAAAAACGTGTATCTATTTAGTACAAAAATTACAATTGCAATCATGCTTATTGTGCTTTATTATTTATAGTAATAATTTTTTTAAAAAAACAAATTCGCCGCCATCGGGGTTTGGACTAAGGGTGTTAAGACCGCTTGTTTTTTCAGGACCGTTTTACTGTTCAAAGAAATACCAGTTAACTGCCGGTTCTTATTTTCCTTATCCTTATATCTTGAGAACCAGTGAGTGGTTCATGAAGTTTTCGCTTCCTTCGTCTGACAATGGCTTCAAATCCCTCTTCCCCCGCTTGCGTTCAGCACTTTTTCCGCGATGCCTTCAATCCAAAGAATTTTTCAAAAATATCTTTCAAACAATTAAGTCAGGGATGGTTTATAGTCATTTTTTTAAACACACACCTCACCTTTTCGTTGGTGATGCCGACTGAGTGTCAACTCGCGAATCAAAAGAAAAAAAAGTATTAGTAGTATTAGCATAATTAAATACAGCTTTAGTTGTAACTGTAAGTAAGCACATACCACATATTGAAGACTGTCGTAGCAGCAGACGACCCATCTGCTGTTACGACACATCAGCAGCAGTTTCCTGGCTAGCACTAGGACATGTTGTAACGCTACCAACATCCTATGATATATAACCTATATCATATCTAATATATACTAACACTATATACATGCTTAGTTTAGCATGCTAAATATAAAACTGCAGGATTACCACTATTGATTAAAAAAAAATTTTTTGGCTAAAGCGAAGTATGTCACTGTCACAAAGCTACCGGTTGTTGGAAAAGAGAGATACTAAAAGGATTATCAAAAATGGAAGGTTTTGGGGTTTAGGTTAGGTATAGCCTATAATATAGCTTTAGAATTTTCAGAAAAATTGAAGGTTTTAGGGTTTGGGTTAGGTATAGCTATAGAATTTTAATTTTAAACCTTTTTAAAGGACGTGCTATAACTATAACAACAAAGACGGCCGCCATACTTCGCTACCAATTTTTTAATGTATAAAAAGGCAGTGGCTATTGAGACGCAAACAAAATAAGCCGATGAAAATTAAGTATTTAAAGGTTGGCGTATTTAAGGGTTGTCCTTGACTGACATCACGCGCCAAATGGGGTAAAGGAAGGGTCATGCATATTTGTGACAATGTGTGAGAGGGCGTTAAATATGATATAACAAGTAATTTACGCGCAACTTAAAACTTCTACACAAGTATTTGATTGTCTTACAGTAAATACATATTTAAATGTAACAGTGTGTTTTTCATGTCGAATTTATTGTAAAAATACAATAAAAGTAATAGAAAATTTTATTTTCTTGTCTTCAACAATGCATGAAGGGGCCGTCCATACATGACGTCACGCGCCTGTGGGTGGGGGCGAAAAAGGGTAACGCATTAGTGAGGATGTAAGACAAGGGGGTGGGGCGACGTTTAAGAAATCAAAATGTATTTCTTGAAATTAAAGTTCCACTTAATTGCTCACAATTTATTTAGTTACATTTTAACGGCTTCACGCGTGTTAACGATATTAGACTTAGAGTGAAGACTTACACTAAATACATATTACANCGGGGGACAATCACAGCTTTGTGACATGATATTGGGGATAGGGGGGGTCTAAGTTTTGTAACAATGGGGAAAGGAGGGTAAAAATAGCATGACCTCATTCATGGACGGCCAAAAAAAAAAATAAAGATATAAGCAGTGAAATCGCACTCTCGTTATGTATATATAACAGCTGAGACACCGGTGGGCGAAAGAGAAACATCTACTAATTTCAAGAAATGTGTGAGCGTTTTGTCTGAATTTAAAAGTTCAGAATTTCGTTTGCATTAAAATATAAAACATTATTGAATATCAGTCTTGACTCAATCAGTCAGTTAAAAATGCCATTAGAGTCTGTGCGGTTTATGTTACTAGGCTTAGTATTATGCAAATTACATTTGTTGTGCGTAAGTATGCGTTCAGTGGAGACACTCCCCCCCTACCCGTACGCATCTACTCATACGCAAAATGCCATTTTTTGAAGACGCCCCCCTCCCCCCTGCTTGCGTATGGATGGTCCCGCTAATTGATTTGTGGCGTGGCTTATACTTATACTAAGTACTTTGACAGAAAATGTAAATGCAGTCCGATATGCTTAAACAATATACCATTTTAAAGGGCTTATCACGAAAAACATTTGTTTGGTCTTTCTACCTTTTATAGAAGTGGCGTTCTGATTGCCACTGTCCTTAAAGAAATAGCAAGCAATCGAATATTTTTGTTTTATTTAAAGTTGCGCATTTACATGTGACATCATATTTAACACACTCACACACCGTCACAAAGGCATGACCCCCTCTCTTACCCCACTTGGCGCATGATGTCAGTCAAGGACGACTACTTAATTTTCATTGGCTTATTTTGTTTGCGTCTCAATAGCCTGTGGGCTATTAAGACGCTAGCGTCTCGATAGCCTGTGGGCTATTAAGACGTTAGCGTCTCAATAGCCACTGCCGTATAAAATGGGGTAAATGATTTATTTTATTTGTGGGCCCTTTGCCTTTACTTTTATTTACGGTAAACATGTAAATGTAGAATCCTGACTGTGACGTCACGGTCATTACCAACGGACATTTTTGTTGTTGTAGCATGTCCTTTAAAAAGCTTTAAAATTAAAATTCTATAGCTCACTATACCTAAACTAACCCAAACTGCCCAAGCCCTAAAAACTTCAATTGTCCAAAAAGTCTAAAGCTATACACTACCTAGACCTAACCCAAGCTCAAACCCTAATCCTAAGACCTTCCAATTTTGAAAATCCTTTCAGAATTCATAGAACTCTCGTTTCCAGATACCGGTAGCGTCGTGACGTCACGGTCGAGATTCTTCACTTCAGCCTTATTTGCTTAGTTTAAACTAACTTGGTTAAACTTAGTACTTTTATTCCTACTACTACTTATCCTGGTTAAAACCTATATCTCCGACCGGGCCGACCTTATCGGCGGCCATCCAAACCCTAAAATCTTCAATTATTAGAAATTCTAAAGCTATACCTAACCCAAACCCTAAAAATCATCAATTTTTCGAAATTCTAAAGCTAAACCTAACCCAAACCCTAAAATATCGGAAGAGACGCGACGCTCCGGTCGGAGATATAGGTTTTAGCCCTTATCCTACCTGTACAAATCAAAGCCTGCTGCCAGCGGAGACCCTCTGGTAGGTGTTGTTGCATGTTCGGAGAGCTTAGCAAACCTCAAAGTTACCGATTCAGCTAAATATTGTTGCTTGGATCCCACCAATTTCTGGGCACTCTCCATTATGACAGCATTTACAGCAGTTCCAGGCATTTTTCGAGTAATAAAAAGTTCTAATGCTGAACTAGCAATGTCAATTCGCTTTTCCCGCGGAATTACGAGGTCAAGGAATTTTAAAGTTTTGATCACGAAATTCATTTTCTTTCCGGATGTAATATAGCGTTACTTGATTTAGTTTTAGTAACTTGGATTCTAAAATAATGCAATATTATTCCTGATTATTATTTATTTTTTCATGAATAGCGGTATCAGAATACAATAATAATCAACTGAAAATACGCTTAAATTAATTATAATTTTGCGAAAAAAAAATTGTGAGAGTCCACTACACAAATAGTGTTATTAATATTAATCACTTTTTAAAATATAAATTAGGATAGGATAGGATAGGCGCATCCGATTAGAATTAAAATTTAAAAATTCTTTAAAACGTCAATTTTAAACAATTGATTTTAAAATTATGTTAATTTTAAATTATCTCAAGATTTGAATTTAATTAATACATTCTAAACACTTTCCAAATTCCAATAATTCACTTAATTGTTTCGCACGTGAGCAATGATACAGAAGATCAACTGCAAAACTGTAACTTTAAACTTTAAAGACAGACCTAATTTGACCTTAATTGTAAGTTTGCTACGCCCAGTGTTGCGAAGTTCTGGGAAATTTCCCAAATCATGGGAATTTTTTAGCCAAATTTTTAGAAATGGGAATTTATAAGTATTTTGCCTAAAATATGGGAATTTTTGAGATTGACATTTTTTCAAAATTAAATACATTCTTGAATGAAAATAAAATAATTTGAAACATGCTCATTTTCAAATAAGAAATACATTTTGTTTGGATGGTGGGAGGCTCTTTGACGTCATATTTCTTTATATTTAGCGTGTCTGGGTTTTTTATTTCGGATCTCGTTTTTTTTCCTGACGTTTTGGCCAAGTTTTTCCCAACATTGTTACTGACAGTTGATAGTCAGATTATGTAAATGTATTACTTTTAAATAATATACTTAATTTAGTCTGAGCCAGAATCATCATAAAATTTTTTTACACATAAATGAACAAATCATTAATACTATATAAATATATAACAATCTATATAACCATGTACGATTGATTCATTATTAATAAAATATATTTACAGGCATTCATTTGTTTTTAAATATTTTTTTTTATCAATCATGTCAATCACATACATTTTTACTCTTTGTAATATACACATTTAAATGACAAGAGTATCCAAATAACTTTTTTTAAAAACTTCATAATATTGTTAATAAATTTGAATGTATAATCTATATTTTGGCTTTGTAGTCAAGTTGTTAAATAAAAATGTATAGAGTAAATAAACATTGAAAGTGTTTTTATAAAGAATTGCATCGAAAAATGCATAAATATTTATTATTTTTTAATTTGGAAGTCGAAAGTCATTTCAAATGAATGCGAGAGCATTTAATTTACGTTGACACTTTTTTCCCCCTAGTTTTTTAATGCATGTGGGGAATTTTTAGCCCTATTTGGATTTTTTTTTTTAATTCCTGCCAGGGAAAATCTGGCACTTAGACTTCGCAACACTGCTATTGCCCAAAATTACTAGACTTTAGGCATTTTATTACTTTAACAAAATAATAATAATAAGACTAATTAAATAGTTAATACATTAATGGGCTCGCAGTTATGAATTTATCAGTTTTTTTTAATGAAATGATTTTATTTTGAAGTACATGCATAAATGACATAGAATGAAATATTATATACAATTACTATCACTAACTAAAAAAAAAATAAAAATAAAAATAAAAATTACAGGGATAATCTTGATTTTATAGAGTTTGCATTTTTTATTACTGGGAAAACTCCAACTTATAAAACTATTTCTGGTTATTAATATTAGGCCTAGTGTATAATCATCGTTGATCAGTGCAGTTGCGTTACTAGGGGGTGCGGTGGGGGCGGGCCTACCCGGGTGACACCATGACAAGTGGTAACACCATAATGTAAAATTCTTTATATAATAATAATAATATGATTTTTTATATCGCGCTGTATCCCTGTAAGGAACTGGGCTCACGGCGCTTTACATGAAGATAACATTGTATTACATATAAACATTTATATCACAACAACCACATACATGACAATACTTAACACATAGATCATAGGCTACGTTAATCATTAAAAAGATATGTTGTTTCATTAACGTTGAAAATAAATGTACCCGTTATTTGGCCTTGTAAGACTCGGGGGAGTTCTATGGGGAAGTCATGAGGGGTGGATACCAAGAGCTACCACCCCGGGTGACACCAATCCTAGTAACGCCTCTGGATCAGTGCCCAAGCTCGGGACCAGAAACACACGTTTTTAAAAGCGGAGCCAAGCATTTAAATTTTTAATTTAATACCCCTACACTAAAAGGCAAAATAAAATAACATAATCCCCTAGCCGTTCACAACATTATTATCAGACTATGAATTTTAAGTTAAATAATGAACGAATAAGAACGCTCAAACCCAAAATTTTAGCCATTGATTAATAAATTCCTACTTATATTGAAGAGCACATTAGTGTGTGGCCCTGATAGCAAACATCGTGACTGCAATGTCATTGTGTAGCTAAATTGTGCGGTCACTGATGGTGACAGAACAATAGGTTTAGTTTTTATTTTTAAAAATAAAAATATCCGCAAAACAAATGCGCATTACAAGTGACACCAGTAAAGATGATACTTTGCAGAGCTGCTCATCGGGGGGGGGGGGGCGTCATTGACAGGAGGCTGGAGAACCGAAGGCTTAAGTCACACATGCGTCAATTGTCAGCTCAACTGATCCCTTTGGAAGCTTTAGCTTATAGTTCCAGGTCACATTTTGTCCTCTGGCATGAAAGAGCAGCTCCTGTGTCGTGCTCGTTCACTTATCACCATAGTTGATGTTGAGGCGGGATAATTATGAGTTGTTTTTTAGCCCACGCTGTAACTGGGGCAGACGAACAGCCCGTTATTTACTTTGTATACAATGGAATTCTCCAGAGTTATCACCGTTTTTCCAGGTGTAGCCAGCCTATGGAGTTTCCAAAATGCTGCCAACTTATCTAAAAGTCTTATTGCAGACTCACCCATCTTTTTTGTTCGTGACAACACTTGAAATGTTTAAGTATCTGCTCAAAGACAAAGCTGCCCATAACCTGGTGACCTTCAACTTGTTTAAAGTGACCCTCGTTTATCACTGTTAATGGGCCCCGGAGTCCCCTGCGATAGGTGAAATTCCGCGATGTAGGGAAACAACTGTTATGGATTCATTACGAAATCGGTAAATAAGTTTGCTGCAGTTACTGGAATAAATAATTTAGGGGCACTGTGGTTCGAATCTCCGTAAAGGCAGTGATTTATTCCCGGGGCCAAGGGTGTCCCTGAGTCCACGCAGCTCCAAATGGGTACCTGACACTAATTAGGGAAACAAAGGCTGCTGGGATTAGCGTGGTCCCTAATAGCCGCGGCCTTTGAACCCTGCGTCACTTGCCAATAATCTCTCTATATAATTCATCAAATTAAGAGCGAGTAAGTTCAAATAAGCATGGCGAATGACCGTCGTTGGTGTCGACCAAACAGTCTATGGTTGGCAAGCAAAGGTAGTGGAGAGGGGGGCGGTCATTGCCTTTTGAAAATATTGCGTGTTGTATCCGCAAAAAGTAATTGGATGAGTTCAGTTGGCATTTGTCATGCACAAAATATAAAGCTTTCAACGAAGATCCACGTAGCCAAACGCAAAGCACATGACACAAAGGCTCTCATGAAAATGCAAGCAATTTTGTTGCATTGTTGAAAGCCAAAGCAGTTTATATCGATGAGCAGTTGGACTTATCATTTAAAAGACAAAGTCAAGAAAATCGCAACAAACTGATTCCCATCATCTCTACAACTACAATCCTATTTTGCGGCATGCATGATTTAGCACTTTCTGGAAAATAATCACATTCTGGTAATTTTATCACCTTTTAGAGTTTCGTGTTGAATCTGGAGATGAAGTCCATAGGATCATTTGTCAATTGGTTCTTGTAAGGCCAACTATATCTCGGCAACTACGCAAAACACTATAATCGAAATGTGTGAATCTCTCTTGCGTGAAGATATTGTTCGCGAAGGATATCATTTATTTGCATTTTCTATACTTGCCGACGAGAAAAATGACATTAGAGGCATTGGGCAATTGTTACTTGGTGTTAGATTTGTCAAAGAACAAAATGGAAAAATTATGGTCACAGAAGAATTCCAGGGACATATTCTTATTTTCGAAAGAACAGCTGAAGGTTTAGCCAACACGATCATTACAAATTTGTATTAGATATGACAAAGCTTTTTGGTCAAGGATACGGTGGGTATTCTACGATGGCAGGCAAAGAGGGAGGAGTCCAATCAATAATTCGAAAAATACCCAAAAGCAGCATTTGTGCATTGCAGTTCACATACAATAAATTTTTGTCGTATAATTACTATAATGAAACACAGTAGGAGCAATTAAGTAAATTATAGCGTTTTTCCGAAAAAAGTAATCAGCGAAGAACACTAAATCGAAATGTTCCTTAATATGTGAAACTAGATGGACACAAATATAAAAGCTTGCTGAAAATGTGAGAGAAAATTTATTTAGAACAATCAGTAATGTAATCAGTTATACTTGCATATATACATTTTTTATGTTTGATATGTGTACACTGTCGTCAATGTAATAAACTTGCAGCGAATTTAGTTAAGTTTTATTGTAATTCATTGCGTTTCTCAAAAGCAGTGAAGCAGAATGATGGTCCGAGCTGAAAGTCAACCATCCAGAGGGCGATGCATTCTTTAAACTCCCCCCGCCAATTTCAGAACATCATATTCAGGCTAAGAACGGGCCACAACAAACTTAGGCAGCACATGTTCCGCAAACTTCAAATAGGAGAAACCGAAATGTGCCCCTGCGGAACAGCTGCAGAGAATGAGGAACATGTGCTGCAAATTTGCCCTCTGTACCTCCATACCCAGGCGGCTATTTGGCCCCAGGAAGCTACCCTCCACGATAAACTGTATGGTGGACTGAGCCAATTGACAGCCACAGTGCAATACATCAAGTATATAGGGCTTATGATCTAAATCCTCCTAAAAAAAAAAATTAAAAAAAAAAAATTAAAATTTAAAAAAATAAAAAAATTGAGAGCGCAGAAGAAGATTGTAACACATTTATGATATTTTTTAAAAATGTACAGTGGGGGGGGGAATGCCCATGGTTATCTTTATGTTCTTATATCCTCAAGTGTTTCAAGGTTTAATGACTTAACTATTGGTTTTGTTCTTGTTAGTTTTGAATTTTCTCCAGTAATGAATCTGGCGGCTCTTCTACAGTTCTCAGTGACGGAAAAGTAGTCATACACTCTCCTCAGCAATACGTTCAGTGCATTAAGACTTTAGGAGTATATGGTGGCGAGGCAGAAATATCGCGATGTCCCAAATAATTCCCGCCAGTATCATCAGTTACTTCCGATAATAAACGTCCTCATATCTCTCCTCGAGTTTACAATGCCGGTCAACATTTATCTATATATAAGTGCTATTTAGAGGTCCTTCCGATCGTGGCAATTACGAAGTTCTATTTCCTTTGACACGTCAAACTTTCTGGTGCCATCTATTGACAACGTCGGTATGTCCACACAAATTTCACAGCCACCTGATCACACTGATGTGACATCACCACTATCCTGATATGCATGTACAGCCGCATTTAAAAACACATTCTAATGAACGAACAGATTCCACAGAAGAATTTCAATCCACTATCTACATACATAATTTACCAGAACAAGCACAAGACGAGTGCAAATAAGTTTGACGAATAACCCTCGCCAGGGTCGGGCAATCACAATTAATGATTGGCAAGCTAGGGTGGTGCAGGGTGGGGACAGGTAGCAAACCGCAGTGCGCATGTTTTGAGACCAACAATGCGTCGGTGGTTCTCCCTCTCCCGAGGTTCACTCTCGTTGTTCTGATTTCTTCAGGTGTAGTTTGTGTCCGTTCTCCCCCGCCCCACTTTTTTTATTTGCACCATCTATAAGTTCTATAAGTATGATTTTTCAGCATGGAACATTGAAGTGTATGGGGAAAAAATGTTTCGTATAACGAGTGTTTCGCTTAACGAGTAAGAAGATTCTGTAATGAATTAAACTCGTTTGTTGAGAGGTTTGTTGTATTTCCAAGTTAGAATTAATTTCATTATGTTTTATCACTACTTTGATTTTTGTTCTTCTACTCTATAATGTTTATGGGCCCAATGACTTGATAATTGAACGAATGGAGTTACTTTCGTCAATATGAAAATTCTCCAGTATTGACGAGATTGGCTACAAATTAGCAGTATGTAAATCATAAAACTGCATATTTTACAATTCAAACCATCGTAAGAATTTTCACACAAATAATGTTGGATAAACGGAAGCAAATATGATTTTTTTAAAAAAAATAATTTAATTCCAATTTTGACATTCCAATTAACAAGCTTTTATTTAGTCACATTGGTATGTTGTGTTTGTGTGTGTGTGTGTTTGTTTGTGTTGTGTGTGTTTGTGTGTGTGTGTGTGTGTGTTTGGCGTGGGGGGGGGTGGTCGAGTCTGTGTACAGCTCACTTAAATGACAAGTATCGACAGCAGCCATTGGCACATTCACGGAGTAGCACGAAGAATTTTTGACAGTCCCAGTCATTGATGCATGGACCTGTGGATAGAAACACATCGCTGTAATATATAACAGGCGGCCGAGAGATGAAGTGAGAGAGAGAGAGAGAGAGAGAGAGAGAGAGAGAGAGAGAGAGAGAGAGAGAGAGAGAGAGAGAGAGCGATAGTGAAATAGATACAGAGAGTACTGCGGATGACTTTTGTGAAAAGCATGACTTTGACTTGCCGTGTAGACAGATTTGACATTTGAGGTGGTCAGACCTAATTTTGAGTGCAACTAGAAAATCGAAATATCCCCCCCCCCCCCGAAAGAAACTATTTATTGTGTATGAACACAATTCTGGCACAAGACCTGGAGAAAATCTCTCTTTTTAAAAAAAGCATTGAGTTGTTCCATGCACGTTTGTTTTTAAAAAATTGAATCTTTTAAATCTTCTATTCCACTGAAGCTGGTGTCCTGGAAACATCAAATGGAATCATTTTTTTGAGTTCAGCCCTGTCCATGTAGTCTACCCCAGTCTTGGATTAGTAGAAGCTACTGATTTACTTTGGTCAGTGGTGTGGAATAATGTTCGTACTAGTGGAAGATCTTATGTGTAATACTATAAAGTGCGAGCGCAACGTGTAAGGATGTGATAAAATCTTGTCCCACCCCGGGCGGCACAAACACAAACCACGCCACTGGGGTGCTCCTTACCATCTTCACCACAAGTGTCCTGATGGGCAATGGCAAGCGCCACCTGTCTGTTCACGGCTGAAAGAATAGAAACATAGTAAACTGAGTAGATCAATCATTTCAATAGTGGAAAACGGAAATATTGTCTCAAGATTAAAGGCCATGGACTAAACTAGAAAGTTTAGTATAAACTGAGCTAGAAAGTCTGGTATAAACTGAACAAGATAGTTTAATATAAATACACATATCAAACTAATTATTATTAGCTAGTGTATTAAAAAAAATTTGATGGCCGATTTCTCTTCGAATCGTTAAATTGAGTTTTCTTAGCTTTCAACAAGCACTCTATCATCTAGTGCTCCTTTGCAGCTAGTTCGGCATTGTGTGTATTTCTGAATGTTTTAAACGACGACGGATTGCACACTAGTGAAAACTTGACCGTCCGCTTCTTGGAACTATGTACCGTCACCAGGCAGCTCTGAGGGAGGAGATACTTACACAGCAACATCAGCAGCATCAGCACCATCAACAAAACAACGCGGGAGTTGGGCATGATGACGGCTTCTTTTCTCTGAAAATTATTTGTAAAAAATGTTTGGTCTTAGTTTATCCCAAGCTCTAAACAAGTATCAACATACAGCGTTGCCAGAACAGAATGAATTCTTTTTCTTTTTTTTTAAATTTAGCCCGACCCTAGAGCTACAGTTACGTAAGTATATTAATATGGGTTAAAATGAATTTTTTGGAGGCCGGCGATAAAGGTATTTGTCTACGTACACTTAAAACAACTGTAGTAAAGTAGTTTAAGATCTTTTACGTCATGAACCATTAACTTTGATTTTGAAGACTAAGACATGTACAAATTACACGTTTTGCCAGATACAACATTATGGAAACATGTACAATTGGACTGTGTACACCCACCGATTCGGACGATGCTTGCTGTACACATCAGAGCACGCACAACCAGTACCACATTCTCCGTCATTGTGTACACATAGGACCTTGTACACCAAGGTCCATGTATATCTTGAACCATGTACAACTGGGTCCATGCACATCTCAGAGCTTGCATACCAATGTCCATGCACACTAAATACCATGTACATCTAGGTCCATGTACACCATGGACCATGTACACTTATGTCCACGTCCACAAAAGTCGATTTCAATGAACATGTTAGACACAGCCAGGTCACCCAGACAGTACGCAGAGAGCTTATCAAAGTGAGCGATTACCTGATCACGTGGCCGAGATTCATGGCATCCAGAATGCCACGCACATCCACATTGCCACGCACATCCACATTGCTACGTACATCCACATTGCCACGTACATCCACATTGCCATGTAAATCCACATTGCCACGCACATCCACATTGCTACGTACATCCACATTGCTACGTACATCTACATTGCCACGGACATCCACATTGCGACGTACATCTACATCGCTACATACATCCACATTGCCACGTATATCCACATTGCCATGTAAATCCACATTGCCACATACATCCTCAATGTCATGTACATCCACATTGCCACATAAATCAGCCTCTAGCCTATTAGAGTGAATATTTTTCCTCTCTGCCACTCCTCCTTACCGAGAACTGCACAATTTGTAAGTTCAAAATAAACATCAATTTTTTGTTCAATCAGACTTCACCCAATATTGTACAAAATCTCAATTTCTTCTAAGGTTAGAAGATCTAAAAGAAATTTGTACTTGACCAAAATGATGACAGTATTGATCGCGGGACGTAAAATAAAATACATTAAATTAATAAGAAGACTGACACAGTCGTGTGGAAGGTTTTCAAACACAAAGAAAACAATAGAGGAAAAGTTTATGTTACTTACCACTAACATGATCTCCTATCTCTGCTGCTGGTAATGTTGTGACAAATATTTCCACCGTAATTAACTGAGCTCATGTAATTAGTAAACACCAACCAATCAACGTTGAAATAACTCAGGTGCGTCAGTCATCGACACGATAACAATGTGAGTCAAGGAGGTCACATGAAAGTGTCATGAAAGTCACATGAAAGTGTCATGAAAGTCACATGAAAGTGTTGTGAAAGTCAAATGAAAGTATGAAAGTCACATGAAAGTGTCATGAAAAACACATGAAAGTGTCATGAGAATCACATGAAAGTGTCATGAGAATCACATGAAAGTGTCATGAAAGTCACATGATAGTGTAATGAAAGTCACATGATAGTGTCATGAAAGTCACATGAAAGTGTCATGAAAGTCACATGATAGTGTCATCAGAGTCACATGATAGTGTCATGAGAGTCACATGAAAGTGCCATGAGAGTCAGTGGCGTCGTGAGGGGGGCGGGGGGGGCGGGCCGCCCCGGGTGACACCATTAGGGGGTGACACCAAAGCCTAAAATTTTACTGTTCGATTTTATGTCAGAAAAACAAAAAATACACATCTCTTTCAACTAGAAAGAAAGTAAGAAATACGATGATATACATTAAACACAAAGATTTTAATTTTTTAAAAATATCAGTTAACTTGCAATAATAAAAAAATCATGTTAAGCCTGGTCCCATTTTGGACTCAGGACGTGTTAGCGCATTTTCGCAGTACCGCCGAGAGCGGGGGGGCAAGGGGGCAAATGCCCAGGGGCCCGGCGAGTTTTAGGGGCCCGGACTAGGCTCGCAAATCAACTTCTTTCTTATTTTGCTAGCAGAAGCCAAAATAACGGCAGCAGCTATGTCGTCTGACTTGCCATGTGAAACAGAACTTCCAGAAAAACGCCAAAAACGACGAAAACTTTTTTATGATGAAAGTCAACATATGCCAGAAGAGAGTGCACATGAAGTGGATGATGATTTTAAAGTAAACGTTTTCTAAAAACTTATTGATAGTGTTATATCTGGTTTAACAGAGCGTTTTCAATTGGCAAGGGATATTCTTTCAATTTTCTGTGGTTGTTTCCAGAAATCGGAGAAACTGATCTGGAAAAGAAATGTTCTAATTTCTGCAAAGAATATGACAAAGATGTAAGCAGTGACTTAATTGAAGAAGTAAAACATCTAAAGTCAATTTATTCAGATAGCATACAAAGTGAAAACCTTCATCCCATAAAACTGCTGAATAAAATTTACAAGTTGAAGTTGGAATCTATATTCCCAAATATTGCTATTGCATTACGGATCTTTTGTACAATTCCTGTAACAGTTGCAGAAGCTGAAAGAACATTCAGCAAGCTAAAGCAAATAAAAAGTGTGCAGCGATCAACCATGAAGCAAGACCGATTGAACGGTCTTGCAACTCTTGCGATTGAGCATGATTTGGCGAAGTTATAAAATTTTGATAATGTTATTAACAATTTTGCTTTAGCTAAATCAAGGAGAGTTTGTTTTTAAAAACAATAAATATAAATTTGTACAATTAAACGGTTTTATAGTTTAATTTAAACAATAAACTTAAAATACAATTTTTTTCAAATAACAACTGAATAATTATAAAACCATACCTTGCATGATGTATCTGTCTAACTTATCTAAAGTATAAGTACAAAGTATATGATCTGTGATTTTTTAAAATTCTCATGACCTAAAGATACTTTAGAGGTTTATGCCCGGGGGCCCGTGACAGCCCTGCCTAGGGGCCCGAAATTTCTGTCGGCGGGCCTGCATTTTCGTATTATGTATCAGTACTTATGTTAGATATCAGCATTATGTAGTTATCAGTAATTGTGTTTAGATTTTAGACATATATTTATGAATTTTCTTGTGTAATGAATATACCTGAAATTTTTTTTTTATTTAAAAGTCATTTCTTTACATTTTAAAATTTTTTATTTTCTCTTTAATCTAACTACAAGTGGTTTGTGGTCACTGAAATAGGACTCATAAATGAAACATTCTAAATTGTAATCAGCTAATCGCCCAAATACTCCGAAAATTGTTGTTTTATAGATCGTGGTTGCCAATCTTGTTGAAAGTAGTTGAATGTTGAAGCTTGTTTCGAAAAAGTTTTCAATTTCTGCCCCTGAGCCGCTAAGATCTTGATTGAAGTCACCACAAATGATGACGTAAAACTCTCTAAACTTTTACACATATTCTAATGACGTCAAAAAAAAACAAACAAACAAACTAATACTTTTTGCACGCTATTCGACTTCCGGCAATGGCGGCCGTTGCCTGCGCCAGTGTTATCTCTCGATTCGCAATGTTTTTTGGTAGTTTTAACGGGGTTTTTTAACGGATCGAGTAACTGAGTGTTGATGCACAAATGGCAGGTCAGGACATACAAAAAACATATATCGATCATGGGTCTAGGACTTATGGATGCTGAGATCTAGGGTGATGACAGACGGACGGACGGACAAAACGGGTGCAATAGCGCATTCGACTTCTCGAAAATGCGCTAAAAATTCCAGCACACAAACAAGATTAAAACAAATAAGAAAAAAAGGAACAGTCGTAGCAGGGAGATCTTTAACAGCATGAATGAATCCCACCTCACTATATCCTCCACCCTTGTGGGGTGAGGTGAATACAATTTTTCTCAAGTTTTCTTTGTTGTTTTTTTTTAAAAAGAAAATTTTGAATACAATGTCTTTGAGTCAATATTTTTGTTATATTTATTAAAGACGTGCAAGCATGGATGTGCATGTTTGTATATAAATAGTCTCCCGGTTACGACGGTCGCATCCCGACTTAAGCTGTTTCATGGTTACAAACGAGCCCACATAAAGAATAATATTAGGCGTTATTCTTTATTTTTTAATGTGTTTTTTTTTTCAAAGTTTTTTTTTCATGGGGTAACGAATTGTTTTCTCTATTTGAAATCAAAAAGGTTATGAAAATATTTATTATTGTTTCAACCTAAAACTTAAGTTTGTGATTTTTTTCATGGCGAAGTTTTCAATCAAGTCAGTCAAGCTAAATAAGCTTACAAGTTCCCTTTCAATAGTCATTAGAGAGAGCATATTCAGTCTTGGTTGTCCAATACGAATTCTAACTCATTTTTGTATGCATTTCGACTTTGAAAAGGATCGCTCTGTGCACTTGTTTTGAGTTTCGCATTGTGCTACTTCCTTTTCCTGAACCTGGGGCTGGACAATAAGGTTTTTAAGAGTTCTGAAAATGACTAATTGTGAAGGTAAGCAGTCTTCGAAATCACTTTAATATTCTTCATTAACTTGGCTGATGCCTATCGAATGGCGTCATTTCTGAGCTCAGAATGGATGTCTTTATATGCGCTTAATCGATGTTGTGGGGCTTCAAAAAGTTTGTCAATGATTACCATAAATACCATTTTGGTGATATCAAACTGACACTTTCTCTTCTTTGATAGTATTGACGATTATTTATACTCTTTTTTTCCCACGGACTTGTTCTTTCCTTTGTCTTCATATGAATCAATTTAAAAATGCTGTCTTTTAACAAACTCAATGAGAGATTTTAAATACTTTGCTGAAATCAAAGATATTCTCGGCTCTTGAAGGGATAATTTTGTTTTCTGAAATCTCTCTAAAATAGATTCCCAAAATTCAAGTAACATAGTGACTTTAAGTTGTTTAAGTTCCTTCCGAAATCTTTCTGCTTCAAGTCAGCAGACACGGGGCTGATTTTCGTTAGTTG
>MUZC01000195.1:681281-694760 GCA_002072015.1 Radix auricularia | reverse complement strand
GAAAATTGATAACCTCACGTGACGTCATTTATGGACGTCCCCCTTAAATCATGAAGGGGTGACACCATGAGCTACCGCCCCGGGTGACACCAACCCTAGCGACGCCCCTGATGAGAGTCACATGAAAGTGACATCAGAGTCACATGATAGTGTCATGAGAGTCACATGATAGTGTCATGAGAGTCACATGAAAGTGTCATGAAAGTCACATGATAGTGTCATCAGAGTCACATGATAGTGTCATGAGAGTCACATGAAAGTGTCATGAGAGTCACATGAAAGTGTCATGAGAGTCACATGAAAGTGTCATGAAAGTCACATGATAGTGTCATCAGAGTCACATGATAGTGTCATCAGAGTCACATGAAAGTGTCATGAAAGTCACATGAAAGTGTCATGAGAGTCACATTAAAGTGTCATGAAAGTGCTGTGAAAGTCACAAGAACGTGTCAAGAAAGTCACATGAAAGTGCAATGAAAGTGTCATGAAAGTCACATGAAAGTGTCATGAAAGTGGCCTGAAAGTCACATGAAAGTGTAATGAAAGTCACATAAAAGTGTCATTAAAGTCACATGAAAGTGTCATGAAAGTCACATGAAAGTGTCATGAAAGTCACATGAAAGAGTCATGAAAGTCTCATGAAAGTCTCATGAAAGTCACATAAAAGTGTCATTAAAGTCACATGAAAGAGTCATGAAAGTCCCATGAAAGTGGTTTTAATTAAATTGGAATGCTATCAGGACTCCAGCCGCTTGGACTTGAAAGTTTGGAGGCATCATTTAAAAACGAAAACAGGTTATTTAAAATAAAAGACACAGAAATTAAAAGTCTTATGACATCTCCAACTCATAATGAAAATAATTCTCGCCGCTTCTGAGTTTCAAGCAAATATAACAATCTGAAGAAAAATTAAACCAAACATTGATAGTTGATAGCTGGAGAGTAGCTGATTGTTTCCCGTCGTTTCATGAGAAATTTTGAGATGCTCTTGAAGGTTTTCAACTTGTTCATTTTAAATAAATTTTAATTAGTATTTCTTTGTGTAGAAGGTTGATTTCCAATTGTTTCTTTGTGTAAGAGGGTGATTTCCAATTGTTTCTTTGTGTAAGAGGGTGATTTTCAATTGTTTCTTTGTGTAAGAGGGTGATTTCCCATTGTTTCTTTGTGTAGGAAAATGGAGATTTCCAATCGTTTCTTTATGTAAGAGGGATGTTTCCAATTGTTTCTTTATGTAAGGGGGGGGGGGGTTTCCAATTGTTTCTTTATGTAACAGGGAGATTTCCAGTTGTTTCTTTGTCTAAGAGGGAGATTTCCCATTTTGAAGTCCATGTAGCAATGGCTTGTTAATTTCTCGTAGGTGACACATCAGTAAATTTGTTAGATTTATTAAGATACAAATAAAGAACTCATGTTATTCTCATTCCGAAAAAGCTCGAGTTTAATCTGCAAAGTAATTGAACTATTTAATAAATAATAAAACTATAGGCAAGGAAGTTATGATTTCATTTATTTATAGATAAATGGTCATAGCCGTGCTGGAAACTTGAACTTAAGATAGACGAGTTGGGACAGCTAGGTGGTGATTTGGGGCAGCTAGGTGGTGTTTTGGGCAAGCGAAATAGTAATTTGGGGCAGCTTGGTGGTGTTTTGGGCAAGCAAAATGGTGATTTAGTGCAGCTATGTGGTGAGTTGGGACAGCTATGTGGTGAGTTGGGACAGCTAGGTGGTGAGTTGGGACAGCAAGGTGGTGAGCTGGGGCAGCTAGGTGGTGAGTTGGGGCAGCTAGGTGGTGAGCTGGGGCAGCTAGGTGGTGAGTTGGGACAGCTATGTGGTGAGTTGGGACAGCTAGGTGGTGAGTTGGGACAGCTAGGTGGTGATTTGGGGCAGCTAGGTGGTGTTTTGGGCAAGCGAAATAGTAATTTGGGGCAGCTAGGTGGTGATTTGGGCAAGCGAAATGGTGATTTGGGGCAGCTAGGTTTTCAGTTGGGGCAGCTAGGTGGTCATTTGGGGCAGCTAGGTGGTGAGCTGGAGCAGCTAGGTGGTGAGTTGGGAAGGGGTTGGTATTGAAGGTAGAGGGTAGGAGTGAAATTAAGGGGGATGGAAGTGGATGGTGGGATCATATCTTTACACAGCTTCACAAATCTAATGCTAAGAAAATTATCAAAAGGAAAAATGGGTTGGGAGCAGTTTAACAGGTGTACAAGTATGCTCCCATGTAATAGAGAATTTGGTCAGCTAATATTTTATTTTTTAGGTGGGCTATGGTGTCATGATCTAATTGTTGTGTCATGTTCTAGTTGTGGTGTCATGTTCTAGTTGTGGTGTCATGACATAGTTGTCGTGTCATAATCTAGTTGTGGAGTCATGACCTAGTTGTGGTGTCGTGACCTAGTTGTGGAGTCATGACCTAGTTGTGGAGTCATGATCGAGTTGTGTTATGATGTAATTGTGGTTTTATGACCTAGTTGTAGTGTCATGACCTAGTTGTAGTGTCATGACCTAGTTGTGATGTCATGACCTAATTATGGTGTCATATTCTAGTTGTGGTGTCATGACCTTGTCTTGATGATCTACTAAACAAAACATAAGAGTTGACTAAACAAACCCATAAGTTAATATGTTGACAATATCAAAAATATACTTATTCCCTTATACCAGATAAGGTCAGATATTAATAATGTGGGGTAGTATGTTGTTTGACTAGTATAATGTATGTACCAACAACACATGGAAGTCAAGACATAAAACTATTGTCAAGTTTGACATCAAGCACCAGGTTTTGCTGCTAGTAAATGTTTATTTCTAAAAGATCTCGAATACAAAAATATCCCCAGAGCAGGAATAGGAAAAAAGGGCAGGGTTGTGATAGAGACATAGGATTAATGTATAAAAGTTTGCTAAAAATCTTCTAACAACTAGAAATAAATAAACACAGAGTAAAACATGTCTTAATTAAAATCATTGAGACCATCTTGCAGGCTGAGCACTCAGCATTCAGCTCAGAAAGATGAGAAATACATTACATTAAATGCACCGAGACACACACAGTGTTATTGCTTTGATAGGTTCTGGTTGTTAAATTCTGCTTCACACAAAGACTCAATCCATTGAAACATTCATTTCATGCCATTATAATTTATATATCCATGGAGGAAATTAACCAGTCTTGTGACCCATTTAATCAACTGGTTACCAGTCTAAAAGAGTGCAAGTCTAAAGAGAGTGCAGACAAAAAAGCGCAGACTTAGAAATATGAATGCATCTATAAATAAAAAGTTTATAGACTGAACTACAACTTATTTTGAGACACTTCGTTTCAGTTTAAGTTTTAACTTCAGGCCTAACATGTAAAATATTTTGATATCTTATCAATGTTTTTTAACTAACGGACTTCAGTTGTTCTCTATAATGTCATCTGTTTTCATCTATCTTGTCATCTGATTTTTTTGTTTCTATTAATTACTTAGAGTTCTTTATGTCTAAGCTCTTTTGTTAGAAAATTAGTGCGCTATTATGACTACGCCCTTTAGACGGGTGCCCAATCAACTAATTAAATGACCATTTTAAATCAAGCAACCAATTAAATCAAAGGACCAAATTAGATCAACTGACCAATGTTAAATCAAGTGACCAATGTTAAATCAACTGACCAATGTTAAATCAAGTGACCAAATTAAATCAACTGACCAATGTTAAATCAAGTGACCAATGTTAAATCAAGTGACCAATGTTAAATCAAGTGACCAATTCAATCAATCATAGTTTTATGACCAATTAAAGACACACCAAGCCTGGTCAATGTATCTGTTGAAGGCAATGACAAAAATTCAAGAGTTCAACTAAATGTCAGAACAATGCATTCTTTGTGATCCGCTTCTTACAGAAGCAAATAGAAGTTAATGCCACTGGGCCCAGATCTTAGCTGGGATGGTTGGTAAGAAACAAAATTTTTTTGAAATAAACCGAAACTTAATGCTGCTCCAGGAACAGGAAAGTAAATGGAAAAGACGCAAACAAGGTAAGGGTTAGCCTGACAGGACGTAACAAAACAGCGTCCTGTCAGGCTAACCCTTACCTTGTTTACGTCTTTTCCATTTACTTTCTTATAAGCCCGATTGCAATCTCACCCCTCATTTTGTCCAGGAATAGGACAGCCCCAGGAACCGGATAGATAGCTCCTCCCATTACCTTAGAGAAGATTAACAAGATGAATTAAGCTATTAGAAATATATAAACTTGTAGATAAAACTTAATGAAAAAACACATTAAGATGAAGATTATATTTTTGTTACCATACTACTACTACCTTTACATAAACAGTTACATGGCTAGGACTTGAAACTACTTTGTATTAGGGTACAATGCATTTACAAAGCAGAGTACTTACACTTACAACCAATCAGAGCATTGGTAGCAAGGCTAGTTAACTGGAGGGCACCCCCAGGGGGCAGCTAACAAGGACCATAGAGGTAAACCCAAACCATCACAGTGTGAGAATTATATTATATTTCTTTCTCAGGTTGGCTGCAGCTAAGTCAATGTATGTTATTATGTGTAAGGTAACATGCAATAAATACAGAGATCACAGTAAAACTAGTGTGTAGGTCAAGTTGCTGAGACGTACACTGTACACGACAGACTGTGGATTATATAAAAACATACACCGTACACGACAGACTGTGGATTATATGAAAACATACACCGTACACGACAGACTGTGGATTATATGATTGAAATACTGCATCAATGTGACACTCAACTAATACACAGTTATTGGGGGCAAGCTCAGATAGAATGTTGTTACATTGACCAAATTGTTTTTAGAAATTTATCATTATCATAATTGTATCTAGTAGCTTATCGCTTAATTTTTTGGAATGTCAAATATTTCTTTGTGATATTGAATGGGACACGGTGGTCGAGTGGCAAGCTCGCTCGACTGGCGTACCGATGGTCACGAGTTCGAATTCATGCGAAGGCAAGGATTTGTTCCTGTGGCGGAGTCCCTGAGTCACCCAGCTCCCAATTGGTACCTAACAATGGTTAGGCGGCTGGGTAATGCTTGGAACCCTCAAGCCATGGCCTGTGACCGCTGACGCAATTATCTTCTGCATAGAAGGAGCGTCTGTATATCTAAGATATGCGTTATTCTGAATTTGATCTCTTTACCATTTCAATTCAGGAAATGTTTCAAATTTTGAATTAAAAATGTCTTTCGTAACCCTTGTATGACCGACCGTTTGACCATCCACAAGATCAAAAATACCCCCCCCCCCCTTTTACAAAACACATCAGTTTAAATTGTTTCACATTCCAGCACACAAGTGATATATGTTTACATAATGTATGGCTATATTTACCACATAATTGAGATGAGAGTAAGTCAAAAACATTAGAACTTCAGTGCAAATTAAACCCCCAACAAAACAAGAGTTTAAATTCAATGTCAATCATTCAATTTCTTGGTTATGGAAAGGAATGTTTATATTTCACAGCTGGATGGTGTCATCACAATCTCAAGTATCAACAAATGTTTGCTTGGAATGTTTATATTTCACAGCTGGATGGTGTCATCACAATCTCAAGTATCAACAAATGTTTGCTTAACAATTGATGGCAGATTTTGAACATTAGAATTTCAGACATGTTTGTATGAGATCTCTAGCAATGAAATCACAATTTAGTGTTAGAGCTGTTTGGATTGTTTCAATCTATCCGATGAGTTGATGACATCATCAATCTATCCAATGAGTTGATGACATCATCAATCTATCCAATGAGTTGATGACATCATCAATCTATCCAATGAGTTGATGACATCATCAATCTATCCCATGAGTTGATTACATCATCAATCTATCCAATGAGTTGATGACATCATCAATCTATCCAATGAGTTGATGACATCATCAATCATTCCAATGAGTTGATGACATCATCAATCTATCCAATGAGTTGATGACATCATCAATCTATCCAATGAGTTGATGACATCATCAATCTATCCGATGAGTTGATTACATCATCAATCTATCCACTGAGTTGATGACATCATAAAAGACACTGCTTTTTGAAAAAAATTATGATTTCAGATTACATTATCAGTGGTAAAAAATATTTTTTGAATGTAGTACAATAATTTCATTTAATTAAAAAACAAAACAAAGAGATTAAAAACTATCTAATGTTGGTATGCTAAAATGAAAATAATCTCATGTATTACAATAATTTATAATTCACTTAAATATTACATATTGCGATTACATTTACAGCAAATAATCATCAAAATCACAACAAAACTATTTCTTCTAAAAATGTTTTACTACTCAACAGTGGCTACCTGATTATTTCCCCTTCATTCATTTCACCACAACACAGGAGTAATGGGCTCACAGGTCATTCACACGCCGTACAGCTGGTCTAATCAACACAAATTAATGCCCAGCGAATATTTCATATCTACGTGATCAGGTCATCATAAGTTTATAGACGTAATGTTCTAAATACATGCAAGAGTAAGATTGCAGTCAAAAATATTTTAAAATCTTTAACAAAAATTTTAAAAATTTTACAAAACAAAATAATGATAAGCTCAGATCCAAGATTCAACAAAACAAAGAGGTCAGCCCAGCAGATTGACAAAAAACATATTGTTTGTATAATATCACCATGCATGTCAATATAACAAATAATGGAACAAGATGTGTTCAGGCTCATAATTTCTAGCAATTAAGTTTTTTTTTTGGTTTGTTTTCTACCAGAGATGGTAGTTGGCAGTAGACAATAGATCAAGAGATGGTAGTTGGCAGGAGACAATAGATCAAGAGATGGTAGTTGGCAGGAGACAATAGAGTAGTTGGCAGGAGACAATAGATCAAGAGATGGTAGTTGGCAGGAGACAATAGATCAAGAGATGGTAGTTGGCAGGAGACAATAGATGGTAGTTGGCAGTAGACAGATAAAGAGATGGTAGTTGGCAGTAGACAATAGATCAAGAGATGGTAGTTGGCAGGAGACAATAGATGGTAGTTGGCAGTAGACAATAGATAAAGAGATGGTAGTTGGCATAAGACAATAGATGGTAGTTGGCAGAAGACAATAGATAAAGAGATGGTAGTTGGCAGGAGACAATAGATGGTAGTTGGCAGTAGACAATAGATCAAGAGATGGTAGTTGGCATAAGACAATAGATGGTAGTTGGCAGTAGACAATAGATAAAGAGATGGTAGTTGGCAGTAGACAATAGATCAAGAGATGGTAGTTGGCAGTAGACAATAGATCAAGAGATGGTAGTTGGCAGGAGACAATAGATGGTAGTTGGCAGGAGACAATAGATAAAGAGATGGTAGTTGGCAGTAGACAATAGATGGTAGTTGGCAGAAGACAATAGATAAAGAGATGGTAGTTGGCAGTAGACAATAGATGGTAGTTGGCAGTAGACAATAGATGGTAGTTGGCAGTAGACAATAGATGGTAGTTGGCAGTAGACAATAGATCAAGAGATGGTAGTTGGGAGTAGACAATAGATGGTAGTTGGCAGTAGACAATAGATGGTAGTTGGCAGTAGACAATAGATGGTAGTTGGCAGTAGACAATAGATTCTCCAAAAGTGGTGGTGACAGATTGGCCATAAACTACAAAAATCTGCCTCCAACACAAGACAAGCCCTGAACTGGAACCAGCAGGGGAAGCAGAAATGAGGTCACCAAATAAACACTTGGCCCCGAGAGTTGGAGGCAGACATCAAGAGACTTGGCCACAACTGGAAGATGCTGGAAATTCTGGCCCAGGATAGGGATGCCAGGAGGACTTTTGTAGGTAGCCTTCGCTCTTGGGAGGATTGCAGGCGTCAACAATAATCGTCTGCTGCTCCTCGTGGACCAGACTGCTCAACCAGAGATGGTGTTCACCAGATATAAAATATTACTTTTACTGTCGATTTTTCTCTCCGAGCCTCAGTACGTCGTGTTCCATAATAATTTACTCTGAATGGCATGTACTGTATATCACAAATCACCATAAAAGTAAAGTGTTTTTTTCTTCTTTAAGATTTTTTGGTTCATGGACAAGCAAGATTGTCTTAAAGCCAGAAAGAGATCTCTAATGTATAGAAAACTCTGTAAAATTACCCTTCATTTCATTCAGATATGTAACGATGCATAGAAACACAAGTTCTAGATATGTGGACGAAATATTTACAATCTTGGTTATCAGGGCTTTGGGGGAACATCAGAATAATTTAACTATAGAACTTTCTCTTTTTATTAGAAAAAACATATGATAAAATAGCTAGACATGTCCGGATGAAGACACACAGTCATGAGAGCTTATGGGAAGATGAATAAATTTCAGCTCTACTTGCATAGCAGGTTCAATACCACTTGACAATCATTTATAAATATGCATGTAATAAGATGAATCATGTATTGAACCTGCATGGCCTGGGAAAATTTCTATATTGGACATTAGATCAGATTTACAATAAAAATAGAAGATATCAGTAGTTCGACTTCTGCCCAGAAATAATCTTAAAAACAAACTTACAAAGCTATTCACTTTACAAAAAACAAAAGTGATATACCAGAATTTATGACAATAATTTCTGTGCCTATTTAAAAAAAATAATTGAAGTATCATATGCACCCTTAACTCTATTTGATAAAAGTAAAATTAAAAATACAGAAGTTCCACTCACACAACCACATTAAAAATAATAACTAGAATTTTTTGCAAAAAAAAAAAAAAAATAAAAATTGATGTACAAAAAGAATAAATTAGAATGCTATGATACGATTGAAACTAAAACAGTTTATAACTTTTCTTCAGCTGCTTCTGTTTCCAACCTGGCAACTTGTTGTAATCAGAGTAGGACATGTTGAACAGCTTCTTAAACTCATCGTCACGTAGGTGAATCTGAGACACAAGGGAAACAGCTTATTTACATCATACAGTATGATACATCTAAGACACATCTGAGACACAAGGTAAACAACTCATTTACATCATACAGTATGACACATCTAAGACACATCTGAGACACAAGGTAAACAACTCATTTAATCATACAGTATGACACATCTAAGACACATCTGAGACACAAGGTAAACAACTCATTTACATCATACAGTATGACACATCTGAGACACAAGGTAAACAACTCATTTACATCATACAATATGACACATCTAAGACACATCTGAGACACAAGGTAAACAACTCATTTACATCATACAGTATGACACATCTAAGACACATCTGAGACACAAGGCAAACAACTCATTTACATCATACAGTATGACACATCTAAGACACATGGTAAACAACTCATTTACATCATACAGTATGACACATCTAAGAAACATCTGAGACACAAGGTAAACATCTCATTTACGTCATACAGTATGACACATCTAAGACACATCTGAGACACAAGGTAAACAACTCATTTACATCATACAGTATGACACATCTAAGACACAAGGTAAACAACTCATTTACATCAGACAGTATGACACATCTAAGACACATCTGAGACACAAGGTAAACAACTCATTTACAACATTCAGTCATGCAGTATGACAAAGAAAATTTTAAAACATTAAACCATCAGAATTAAAATATTCAAAATTTCTTAAAATGCATTTTCCAAAGAAGTCTGTACTGAAAGAGCTGATTTCAAAAAATTATATTTAAATGTCTTGTACATAAAATTAAAATCCATTCATTGCATATCTGGTCGCCTGCTACAATTCTGTAGGATCATTTAGTCTTAAATAATGCACTGAATACATTATAAATTGTATTCCACTCTTTTTGGTGCATTATAAGTTGTTTTACAAATATATGTTTGTCTTTAAAATATTTTTAAACAGTTAAAATTTTAAACATGTTTACAAATGTCGTATGACATACTGACCTCCCTCGCTGATGGATCAACACCAGGTGGAAGCTCCTCTGGATATACTTGCAGTTCTGACAGTGAATATTTGGGGACCTCATTGAAATCTTGGGCAGCGTTTGTGCCATTCTGAAAACAGGATGAATACATCAGTCTGACATTATATTTGACTTAATGACTACAGTCATACAGTATGACACATCTAAGACACATCTGAGACACAAGGTAAAACAACTCATTTACATCATACTTATACATCACAAGAGCGTAAGCTTAACAGCTTCCATTTGAGATGCTTGCGCCGCATCCTTGGTATTAAATGGCAAGAAAAAGTGCCTAATAGTGAGGTCCTAACGCGTGCCAATATCCAAAGCATGTTCTCAATTCTTAGTGAAAGACGCCTGAGGTGGCTAGGACATGTCAAAAGAATGAGCCCCGGCCGCATCCCAAAGGACCTCCTATATGGTGAACTTGCCTCAGGAAAGAGGAAAACAGGTCGCCCACGCTTGCGATTTAAAGACGTCTGTCAAAGGGACATGAAAGCAGCCAAAATACATACAAGTGACTGGGAGTGTAAGGCAGAAGACCGATCTACGTGGCGCACAGTTGTCAAAGAGGGCGTCATAGTAGCCGAGGAGCGAAGAATGGAGGAGGCTGCAGACAGAAGAGCTAGGAGAAAGGCCAAAACATTTGGAAGCACAGAACTCGTGTGTAAAAACTGTGGCAAAGACTGTCACTCAAGGATAGGACTGCACAGTCACGCGAGGAAATGCAACCCAACCCAACGGAGATGCACCATCGTCTCGCGAGACGGAAGGATGCCGGAATGACTAGGACTGAACAATGATTGAAATGTGATCAGACCCAGCTGTCTAGTCAACTGTACCCGTACTGGCTAATGACAGAACCCAGCTGTCTAGTCAACTGTAGCCGTACTGGCTAATGACAGAACCCAGCTGTCAAGTCAACTGTACCCGTACTAGCTGATGACAGAACCCAGCTGTCAAGTCAACTGTACCCGTACTGGCTAATGACAGAACCCAACCCAGCTGTCAAGTCAACTGTACCCGTACTAGCTGATGACAGAACCCAACCCAGCTGTCAAGTCAACTGTACCAATACTAGCTAATGACAGAACCCAGCTGTCAAGTCAACTGTACCCGTACTAGCTAATGACAGAACCCAGCTGTCAAGTCAACTGTACCCGTACTGGCTAATGACAGAACCCAGCTGTCAAGTCAACTGTACCCCTGCTGGCTGATGACAGAACCCATATGTCAATGTCAACTGTACCCGTACTGGCTAATGACAGAACCCAGCTGTCAAGTCAACTGTACCCGTACTGGCTAATGACAGAACCCAGCTGTCTAGTCAACTGTACCCGTACTAGCTGATGACAGAACCCAGCTGTCAAGTCAACTGTACCCACAATGGCTGATGACAGAACCCAGCTGTCAAGTCAACTGTACCCGTACTGGCTAATGACAGAACCCAGCTGTCAAGTCAACTGTACCCGTACTAGCTGATGACAGAACCCAGCTGTCAAGTCAACTGTACCCGTACTGGCTAATGACAGAACCCAGCTGTCAAGTCAACTGTACCCCTGCTGGCTGATGACAGAACCCATATGTCAATGTCATTAAGTGTGAACCATCTGAACATAAATGTCGTAAACCTACTAGAGGCAACACTGTTTTATGAATGGGGGATTATCATATTGAAACTTTAAAGCCCAATGGCCAAAAAACATTTAAAAAAAAAAATTTCTAGCACTGCCAATACATTCTCTCATTCCCTATTAAGATCTGACCAGCCCAAAAGAACTTAAGTGGCGACTAAGACAGCAGGGAAACAAACATGTTCTTTTATCATGGTTTGGTATTTTAAAAATAAACAAACAGTATTGCCAGTTATTATGGAACTGAACTTTAGACAGAACCAAACCAAAACCCCCACTTAAATTGAAACTAATTAACTCTTAATGTGTTAAAGCACAATAATGTGGGCCTTGATAGAACTCTCTTTAGAAACCAAATTACAGAAAATAAAAACTCTTCAGTACGTGAAAGACAATGTATTCGATTTCTAGCAATGGTGGCCGTTTCCCTCCCTAGGGTTATCGCTCGATTCGGGAAGTTTTTTGGAAGTTTTACTGGTTTTTATTTCTGAAGATGCGATTTTGCGATACTTTATTACTAAAATAATAGTACTACACTACAGGTAAAAATAGTTTTAAACTCAAGACGGTCTTTTGGATACATAAAATAACCATTCTTATCCCAAAGAATGAAGTCAGTATGACAATAATAACGTAAATGGATTTTACGCAATTTTTTAAATTTCATAACCAGTTGTTTGCAATTCAGGAAATTCTTACGGGACTGAGGTGGAAGTTTTCCGAAAACCTTATGGCACATTAAGAGTTAAATTTTTAGAATCTATAATGAGATTTCCTTCCCATCTGTGATTATTATTAAGGGCCGTACTTGTGACTGCTCTTCATAATCATCTCTAATTATACAGGGCCATACTTAAATAAATGTTGAAAAACACTGCCCGCCTCCGAGCCAAGACCAAAACGACGGATGTCCTAATTCGAGAGCTACTATTTGCGGATGATGCGGCACTAACAGCACATACAGAATCTGGTTTGCAACAACTCGTGTCAAGCTTCTCCAATGCCTGCAAAGAATTTGGTCTGCAAATCAGCTTGAAAAAGACAAACATCATGGCCCAAGACACTCGACCTCCTCCTACCATAAATATCGATAATGAAAACTTGGAGGTTGTGGACAGCTTCACCTACTTGGGATCCAAGGTCTCCAATACACTGTCCATTGAAGAAGAAATAAACAGCAGAATTGGCAAGGCAGCCGCAACAATGGCTAAACTAAATAAGCGGGTCTGGCAAAACACCAAGCTAACGGAGAAAACCAAACTGTGCGTCTATCGAGCCTGTGTCATCAGTACACTACTATATGGGAGCGAGACATGGACCACTTATACATCACAAGAGCGTAAGCTTAACAGCTTCCATTTGAGATGCTTGCGCCGCATCCTTGGTATTAAATGGCAAGAAAAAGTGCCTAATAGTGAGGTACTAACGCGTGCCAATACCCAAAGCATGTTCTCAATTCTTAGTGAAAGACGCCTGAGGTGGCTAGGACATGTCAAAAGAATGAGCCCCGGCCGCATCCCGAAGGACCTCCTATATGGTGAACTTGCCTCAGGAAAGAGGAAAACAGGTCGCCCACGCTTGCGATTTAAAGATGTCTGTCAAAGGGACATGAAAGCAGCCAAAATACATACAAGTGACTGGGAGTGTAAGGCAGAAGACCGATCTACGTGGCGCACAGTTGTCAAAGAGGGCGTCATAGTAGCCGAGGAGCGAAGAATGGAGGAGGCTGCAGACAGAAGAGCTAGGAGAAAGGCCAAAACATTTGGAAGCACAGAACTCGTGTGTAAAAACTGTGGCAAAGACTGTCACTCAAGGATAGGACTGCACAGTCACTCGAGGAAATGCAACCCAACCCAACGGTGATGCACCATCGTCTCGCGAGACGGAAGGATGCCGGATATAT
>MUZC01000195.1:647705-676360 GCA_002072015.1 Radix auricularia | reverse complement strand
TCTAAATCTACACCAATAAAGGTTAACTCAGGAGTTCCACAAGGAACTGTCCTAGGTCCCTTACTATTTTTAATTTATATAAATGACTTACCCAACAATATCTCAACAGGAACTAAAGTTAGGTTATTTGCTGATGATTGTATAATCTATAGAACAATCAAGTCAGAACAAGATAGCAAAATTTTACAAAAAGACTTAGATGAATTAATAAAATGGGAAACTAACTGGAGTATGTCCTTCCACCCAGAAAAATGTAAACTGCTAAGAGTAACAAAGACAAAGAAACAAATAAATTCAAAATATTTCATTCATGGAAAAGAACTAACCCAAAACTAAAGATGCAAAATACTTAGGAGTCATAATAAATGAGAAACTATCTTGGAATCCCCATGTCAATGAAGTTATTAAAAAATCAAACAAAACCTTAGGCTTTATAAAAAGAAACTTTTACAAATGTAACAAAGATATAAAACTAAAATGCTACCTCACCCTGGTGAGACCTATACTAGAATATGCATCTTCTGTATGGGACCCATCCACCAAAGAAAATATTGATAAGTTAGAACAAATCCAAAAAAGAGCTGCCAGATTCATTACTGGAGAATATTAAAAACTGACAAGAGTAACACCGTTAGTTAAATCATTAAACCTTGAAACACTAGAGGATAGAAGAACCAAGAGTAAATTAGTAATTATACATAAGGCAATTAATTCTAATTTAGAAATACAACACAAAGATAACTTAATACAACCCTCAAATAGACATAAAGATAAAAACACCTTTCTTATTCCATATGCAAGAACAAACACATACAAGTTTTCTTTCTTTCCGTCCGGTATTCGGGCGTGGAATGGGTTGCCTGAAGAAACCAGGAAAGCCACCACTTTATCATCTTTTAAAACTCTAGTAAGAATACAGGACTAAACACAAACCATAGAAATACGTAGGACACAATAATCTTCTGTACAGAAGGAGCGTCTGTAACATATAAGATAAGATAAGATACTTTTAGCTGCTCTACATAATCATCTCATTTATACAAGGCTATACTTTACCCAGAACCAGCAGTAAACTCACTTTATCTATTTTCTATTTTTTTAGTTCCTTGAACCTTTCTTGAAACGTATCAACACTGTGTTTATTGAACAGAATATCTCAAGGTGCATAAATATAACAGCAACCTTTTCCCTCCACCCATTGACCAAAGTCAAATAAGACTCACCACTTGGACTTGTGTTATAGGAAGGTTTCCCTCTCCTATTTGTTTCTTCAGCTCTTCAAAGGACAAGCCTTTCTGTTAGACATAGGAAAAATGCATTAAAAGACATATGAGGGTCAATATTTCCTCACAATTTATCTCTTCCAAGAATGGTGCGGACATTCAGTCACTGAAAGCAGTTACTTCTAACGGGGTTTTCCCCATTGGTTTAGTTCTTGGAAATCTGAATGATGAACACAAGCTCAAGGTAAGAATGTACAAGACTCACCAGATGTTGGAGCCACAATTAGCTTCAATTCAAGGTTGTGTCTTTTTTAAAGAAATGTCTTTCAAGCTTAGTTAATGTTTTCTTGATATTAAATTTGACTGACAAAGAAAAACTGAATTCCAAATTTTACTTACAAACTTAAGTCCAAATATGACTCACAAAATGAAGTCCAAATTTGACTTAAAAACTGAAGTCCAAATTTGACCTAAAACATTAGTCACAATTTCACTTACTGACTGAAGTCCTTTGATCTGTGCATCATGTCTGGTGTTGTTCAAATTTTTCCCTTTCCTTATAAATTGTAATGTTGTTTTTTTTACCATTAAAATCTAACAATTTGAAAACATTGCAATGGAACATGGGTTAACTTACACTCCACAAGTCTCTGTCCCAAACTCCAAAGAAGCCGGTGAAGCTCGGGGGTTCGAATCCCTGTTTGACACTGAGAATGGCAGTGTCCACATCTCGGCCCGAGGGATCTGACCTGAGGTAATCCTGAAACAGATCATGCAGTTTGACTTCTACAATACAAACATATCACTGGCATTACACATACATGACATAATGTCATTAATTTTGGTCATTAATAATTAACGTTATGTCAAATTTATAACTTATGAAGAAAATTTACATCAGAAATACTTTTACTTCTAAAAGAAAATGAATAGCTTCAAAATACTATTAATACGCTTTAAAGTAAAGTAAAATATTACTATAATAATGATAACTCCCTACTATTGCACATTTCTGTTCTCAAGTAAATTAAAATATTATAATGATAACTCCCTACTATTGCACATTTCTGTGGTCAAAGTAAATTAAAATATAATAATAATGGTAGTGAGTATAGCCTCGTCAGGACGACCCAATATGCGGCTGCATACGCGCTCGTTCTCTTCCGGTTATTGCTATTCTTGGTAACATTTTTTTTATGAGGTTAAAAGTTTCAAAGTTGATTCTGGCTGTGTGGTCGTATTGATAGTATGATAGTACGCTACATCGTAGGTCCGGGGTTCGATTTCTTATTGATGCTTATTTTTTTTAAATTTTTTTTTTCAAACAATACTACATGAATTGATAATGAATAAGATTTTTTTTTTTAAATGGTTTGTTTTGATGTTAGGTTTAGGGATTAAAAATTAATTAGGGATTAAAATTAATTTTAATATATATGTAAGTACATGTAATTGTTTTTGTACTGATGAAGGCATGAGCCGAAACGTCTACCATTATTTGTATTAGTTGATAATAAAGCTTTAATTTATTGTTTCCTTACACAAATAGTCTGTGTAATTTGTTTTTTTTTAAAGTGATAGTTATTAGTATTATTATTAGGGTTTGGGTTAGGTTTAGTGATAGTTTTTAGGGTTTGGGTTAGGTTTAGTGATAGCTTTTAGGGTTTGGGTTAGGTTTAGTGATAGTTTTTAGGGTTGGGTTAGGTTTGTGATAGTTTTTAGGGTTTTGGGTTAGGTTTAGTGATAGATTTTAGAGATTGTTTGAATGCACATATAGAATCGGAGGTTCAATGAAAGGCGCAGTGAATACTTGTAACTCTTCAATTTTATAGACATCATTTTATAAACAATGTTACTAAGAATAGCAATAACCGGAAGTGGACGAGCGCGTATGCAGCCGCATATTGGGTCGTCCTGACGAGGCGATACTCACTACCAATAATAATATGATAACTCCCTATTAATGCACATTTGTGTTCTAAAGTAAATTAAAATATAATAATGATAAAATGATAACTCCCTACTATTACACCTTTGTGTTGTAAAGTAAATTAAAATATAATAATGATAACTCCCTACTATAACACAGTTGTGTTGTAAAGTAAATTAAAATATAATAATGATAACTCCCTACTATTGCACATTTCTGTGAGGCCTCCCTCTCTGTCTTGTTGCTGTTTTTGCCCAGCCAGATGTAGACACATTCCCAGGCATCTAGAATCATGACATCGTCCTCTATCAGGTCAGACTGGACATGGATACAACAATGGACAGGTGTACATATACTTGGAATAAATTATAAACAAATCAAGAAATGATACATTTATGTAGATGGCTCATTTAACTGTTGGACTACACAACCCTGAATCTGATGATCTTTGACTGAAATATCTGGAAGTCTGAGAACCATTCCCATTGAGGGGCTCGATGGTTGAAGATGTGGCCACAAAACCTAACGGGAACATGCTGAGACTTAGGGAGAAATTCCCCCCCCCCCCCAGCTCCCACAATGAACAATGTTAAAGACACAGATATGAAATGACAACTGTCCCATATGTAACTGATTACACCGGCTCAACTCACAGAAGGACTTCATGTGCCGAATATTTGAACTGACCAGTGGTGACCCATACAGAACTCAAGATACATGTGTGGATAGTTTGACCTGACCACTGGTGACCCACACAGAACTCAAGACACCTGTGTGGATAGTTTGACCTGACCAGAGGTGACCCATACAGAACTCAAGACACCTGTGTGGATAGTTTGGCCTGACCAGTGGTGACCCATTCAGAACTCAAGACACATGTGTGGATAGTTTGACCTGACCAGAGGTGACCCACACAGATACCCATGTGGATAGTTTGCTGTTACAGCAAGTCCGCCTGACTTGATGGCCAAAAATACAAGAACTTACAGAGAACTTAACATAATATGTAAGAAACATATCCATACTGAAGATTTAGAACTGGTCAAAAATCCTGGTTAGGGAAGTTTTGAATAAAATGTGAGGAGCCATGTTAGATTACAATTTGTTTACCTGGACAAAGTCGTGAATCTCCTCAACGCTGATGTATCCTTTGGCATTGGACAACTGGAACAACCTCGGTGGGTGGCTGCCTTCATCCTGTCACAGAACATAAGTTCTCATCAAACATTGTTAGAGACAGTGGTTTTAGAAAGTCTATGTCACAGAACATAAGTTCTCATCAAACATTGTTAGAGACAGTGGTTTTAGAAAGTCTATGTCGCAGAGCACAAGTTCTCATCATTGTTTTTAGATAGTCTATGTCGCAGAGCACAAATTCTCATCATTGTTTTTAGATAGTCTATGTCGCAGAACATAAGTTCTCATCATTGTTTTTAGATAGTCTATGTCGCAGAACATACGTTCTCATCATTGTTAGAGACAGTGGTTTTAGAAAGTCTATGTCGCAGAGCACAAGTTCTCATCATTGTTTTTAGATAGTCTATGTCGCAGAACATAAGTTCTCATCATTGTTTTTAGATAGTCTATGTCACAGAACATACTTCATATCTTATAAGTTAAACAAGGGCTCAAACTCATGTTTTACCTATCAATTCACATCAGAAATTCTGCAACAACTATGGCAAGACTCACCTGTAGAATTTTATCAGAGGCATATTCTTCTTTTCCCCCCAGAACGTTCCAGAAATCTGGTTTCTCCTGGCCTTCAAAAACATTAGTCAGTGTTCTGAGAAAGACAAGCAAATATTCTCTGATCTATTACAAATGCTACTTCTATACAGAAGATTCCATCAATATAAGAATTATTAGAAAGTATTTGTTTACATCTGTTTAGTGATGCAGAGACTTGAGTTGATAAGTTTCAATTGTTATAGATGACCAATGTCCAAGCCCTTGGTAAGGAAACATTTTATTGCAGTGAATTACAATAGTAAAAAAAAAGTCAAGTCATACCTGGGAGACCTAGCGGCTATATTTTTGGCCATTTCCCTCTCGTCACCAGTGCAGCCTTTCCCGGCCCAGCTGTACACAGCGTTTTTGGTGAAGATAACAAAGACATCGTTTGAGTTTAGAGAAGCTGCTCTCAGGGGAACCTAGATCACAAGATGATAAACAAGTGGTTTAAAGACTTTTGAAAACCCAAATCAGTTTCCATAAATCCTACTTGCTAAATTTAGTTTAACAAATCTAGAATCTAAAAATGGATACTGTATAAACTTGCCGTATTGCCCATTCATTCATAAGCCGACCCCCACTCTTTTGGAAGGGAATAGTATAAAAAGCGTGCCACCCTCTTGCAAGCTGACCCCCCAAAAATAATAGGACAGTGTAAACCAAATGGTACACATTTGTTTAGATTGAAGTACAAAGAGATTTTAATAACAGAGAAGATGGGTGTCATTTTTTATAGCATTATATTAGAGAGCTTTTTATTGTATTAAAATGAACACAAAATGTTGTTTTGTGTTTATAATTTTAATAAAGTCATTAAATAACACCAGAAATGTTTCATCAATATAACGTTAGACCTCTCTAAGTCAAACTCAAAGGCACCAGAAAAAAAAATCGACTTATGGAGTTTGCCAGTCAGGAAAAATGGCATAATAGGCGCAGATCTTAAAGTCGCAAAGCGTCATAATGCGTCTCTTCCCGCTATCCCTAAAGCTTCGTAATGCGTCCCTAGATACAAATCTCGTTAGAAATGAGATCTCGGAAAGTAAAAACTCTTCAATGCTTGAAAACCGATGTATTTGACTTCCGGCAATGGCGGCCTTTGCCGGCACTAGTGTTAACGCTCGATTGGCGATGTTTTTTGGTAGTTTTAACGTTTTTTTTTTCGAAGATACGTTTTCGTTATACTTCATTACTAAAATAATAGTTCTAAACTACAGGTAAATATTGTTTCAAACTCAGTACGGTCTTTTGGATGCGTAAAATAACCATTCTTAGCCTTAAAAATGAAGTCAGTATGACAATAATATTATAAATGGATTTTACGCAAATTTTTTAATTTCATAACCGGTTGATCGTAATACGGGAAATCCTTACGGGACTGAGGCGGAAGTTTTCCAAAAACCTTATGGGGCTTTAAGAGTTAATGAAGGACAATGTTGATATTGAGAAGCAATACCGGCTAGAGGACGTGACAGAAAAGGGAGGCCGTGTCTGATGTTTCATATGAAAGGAAGCCAACTTGCTTTGACACAAGCCCATGAGACACCTTCCTTCCCCCACTTTATTCCCTCACACCGATATTTAATGTACACGCAGAAATCACCCATGACCCGCTTGTAAGCTGACTCCCCCAAACTTTTTCCCCAAGATTTTGTCCAAAAAAGTCGGCTTTAGAACGAGTATATACAGTATTTACAATTTTTTTGTATATCGTTACGAACACTTCTTTGAAATAAAAGATTATCGCATCCTATGTTCAAATTTTAATGAACAAACCATCCTGGCCATTTTGGCAAGTGATGCAGCGTTCACGGGCCATGACTATGAGGGAATTGTGTGGCACAATGCCCAGCCGCCTTTGTTTCCCTGACTATTGTAAGGAGCTGGGTGGACTCAGAGACACCCTAGCCATAGGAACAAACCCCTGCCTCCACAGAGATTCAAACCTCTAACTCTCTATATGCCACCCAAACAACCAGGCCATTCAACCACCATGCCCCCATACTTAGCAACAACTCTAGTTAAAGACTCTGGTTCCAAACAACTGCATCCAAGCTCTAGGCATCGTGATGTAACACTTGCTGTTAGACTTGTCTGCACTAATTCTCTAGTGGTGCCACACTGATGGCTTACATCAATAGACAAACACACCTGGCATTACAAGGTGATTGTTGAACACCCACAGTACAAACCTGGATGGCTTTACAGGTCAGTGAAGATGTCCCTCGCACCTGTAACATGTATTTATCACCTGGTCCTTCATAATCTTGCCCGCCACTTGTTACTTTCCCTTTAGTCCAGCCTGCTTTACCTCCCTTAGGTACACAAAAGCAAAACACAAAATTATGAATAAAACAGAATTTAATGTTTTTAAAGAAGATACACAGACAATTAAGAATTATGTATTTATTGAGATTTACAAAAGTTCTGTATGCACCTCAATGTTGAAAGCTTAAAATACATTACCTCAAAAATAACCATCTTTCCTCCAAACAAGGCCATGAAGTGTGGAGGTTCTTTGTACTGGACAACTCTGACCTGGTTGAAATCACAAGAGTGATGGTCTAAATTCAGAGAAACTCATCAAATTTATTATCACAATCAAGAGTTTTATTATATATCCATTGTCTCATATTGGCCTAACATGACTGTGCTGCCAAGAGTGGTTCTGCTGGGGCTACTGGTGGGCCAGTTTGTAATACATTTTGTATTTCAAAATATTAGTTTTAGCTCTTTTAAAAAGAAACCAACAAAAAATTTACCATTACAATTAACATTAGCCGGCTATGTTTGATTACCCGGCTATGTTTGATTAGCCGGTTATGTTTGATTAACAGTTGTACCACTGTTTCAGAGGCTAGGCTGTAATGCTAGCAGTTCGAGTCCCTGTTATGGTCTAGCCTGTTAAAGTATGAGTTGGTGGGGCAGTGCTTTGTTCTCATTTGAGTCACCAAACTTACTACATGTTCCAATGATAGCCCCCACCACCCCCATCCTAAATTTGTCTATATCTACATTTTTGTGGACTTTAAAAAATGTATTTTGGCTTGGGAAAAATTTTCACTACTGCATGACAAAAATAGGTACAAGACTGACTTGATTACCAGGTCCAGAGTAAGAGTTTACAAACCAAGCATTTTAAGACCTCGGCCAGCACCCTTTTTTTTCAGTTAAACAAGGCTGTTTACAAAGAACTTTTAAACTTCCTCGGTACAACTACTGTGGGGCCTACCTGCACGGGTTTACCATTGTACTTGTCATCCAGCTGTACCGCCATCAATGCTGCAGCACCTTGCTCGTCCGATGTAGATTTCAAACCCTATTTGACAGAGAAGAGTACACGTGACTAGTGTGACAGGATTCTGTGTTCTTACCCTCATGATAAATAATCTTTTAAGAAAATTTTACATCCTCTAAATATTAAAGAAAACACATTGACCAATTATTGAGTGTAAGGATTTTTTCCTAAAGCCAAAACTAATTTTTGTTTTCATTTGACATTGAAAGAGAACCATCATACCAACAAGGGAAGCAACACACTAACAACATTGAACAATTCAAGGATTTCAGTTATTTTTTAAATTTTAATTTTTAATTATTTTTTTTTAGTCCCATAACCTCTGTTTTTCGAGGTCATAGGGGATTCTAATGTTTCCATTAGAACATTCTCGAGCTTAATAGACACTGGCGGCGCCCATCCCTCTCCAGGTCAGCGGAGGACTTTCTTAGCGTTAGTCATTTCTCAACATTTTTATAGTGGCTTTTTGTGGGCTCAATCCCACACCCCTCAGCTTGTGAGGCGAGCGCACTATTGACTTCGCTACTCAGCCGCCTTCAGTTATTGCTTAAATAAAAAAATATTCTTTACATATCAGAGTAATTTCAAAGTGATACATTCCAAGAAGTTCAGGTAATTTGTACAACTTTAAATGTTGTTCAGTACTAGCAGTTTAGTATCAAGTGGGTTGCATGGAAATTTTTATTTTATTATGGTGTGCAAATAGAATTTCTCATTTATGACAAAATTCAAATTCTGAAAACTGTCACATTATTTAACAACTTGCCTTTAATTTTTATCTCAGTGTGACAAGTTTAAACATAGGTTTCAACTGTTTTTAGTCTTTACAAGAATAATTAATAAATTATGTGGTGGCACAATGGTCGAGTGACATGCGCTCTTGGCTGGTGCACCCAGATTCATGGGTTTGAATCCCTCTGAAGGCAGGAACTTGTTCCTGGATCTAAAAATGTCCCTGAGTCCAACATGCTCCGAATGGGCACCTGACACTAGTTAAGGAAACAGAGGCAGCTGGGCATTATTCCCTCATAGCCGTGGCGTGCGAAGCTATGTCACTTGCCAACAGACCCGCACAGTCAGTGCATTATTATCAGAACATAGGGTTTAAAAAATCATCTAAAATAGAAGGAGCATCTATAACTTTAAAATAAAAAAATCCTTCATTTAAACATTTCAGTATTCCTACTGAGTGTAGGTTATTTAACCTTTGATTTTATCCCTAGGTGAGACCATTATTACAAGGCTACCTACCAACCAGTAGTAGATGATATATGCTTCTCTGCCTTGTACGGTGTAGGTGTAGAATATAACATAGCAGTCTCCCCCGTAAAACTCTCCATAGTGGACACTCTCTATAGGCACCATCTCAAAATTTTCTATCCTCCAAATCTGTACAAAACCAAAACAAGAGACAAATAGTTAAAATAGTAATCCATAATTTTAATGAGAGTCAAATTTACATTATTGTTATTATCATGTTAGCTTATTAATCCAAATACTCAAAGACCCTCCCCCCTTATTTTAAAACTTATACACAATGTTTGATTTTTAAAATTTTATCCCACTTTCACCTGCATGCAGATAAAATATCAACATGTTCAGGATAAGAAACATACATATTTTTGTGTGAATGTAAAACTTTACAGTGTTATTAATTAAACTGATTCTTTGAAGGATAATAAATGAAGGACTCTGTTATCAAACCTCTGGAAGAGATAATGGAACATTTCTTTGGTAGCTTGAAATGATAGTACAGGACGATACAAAACAAAGACACTTTCAGCAAAGAGAAAGACACTTCAAGCAGACACAGTAAAGACTCTTCAAGCCAAAGACATTTCCAGCAAAGACACTTCCAGAAAAGATACTTCCAGCAAAGACACTTTCAGAAAAGATACTTCCAGCAGAGTCACTTTCAGAAAAGATACTTCCAGCAGAGACACTTTCAGAAAAGATACTTCCAGCAGAGACACTTTCAGAAAAGATACTTCCAGCAGAAACACTTTCATAAAAGATACTTCCAGCAGAAACACTTTCAGAAAAGATACTTCCAGCAGAAACACTTTCAGAAAAGATACTTCCAGCAGAGACACTTCTAACAAAGAAACTTCCAGTTTAAAAAACAACAATGATACCTCCATTGATTCTTTGTTTAAATAGGAAGGACATGGGCCAGAGAGTCTGTCCTCATAGAGTCGTGTGGTACGGTATAAACAAGTAGAAGTAAGAACAACAGACTCACTTCAACTTTACCAGTGCCATCATCTACCATCTGGGTCTCTGCCGCTAGTGCGTGGTTGGTGTGCAAGGTTGCTGCGTCAAACTTTGTCTGGACTGTCTTGGCTGAAAAGTTTGGGTATAAAGTCAAGTGCCAAGGTCATACAAGTCAGATTTGATCTATTCATTGCGATGCCATGATGAGGTGAACTGTGTTTTTGACAGGTGAAAATCAGCAAAAATATAGCCATTGGTATGTATTAGGTGGTGGCCAGATAAAGTTTTTTTTACTATTTACAGGTTTCGGATAGTTTTACCCTAATATTTGCCGGATTCAGTTTCCGGATCCTGATATATCCACATTTAAGTGTAAGAGCTAAGGGGGTATACTTTACTATTTTCTATTTAGTGTTTAATACTGTTTATTAAAATAGCTATTATCCAACATATAGAGAGTATCTGCTATCTACAATATCACTGTAAAAGTCATCGATGAGCATTTTACAATGAATAGAATGAACAAACAGTGTAGTGAGTACCAAAGCGAAGAATGTTGAACTGAGTGTGGATTTGAATGATTTCATGATCAATTTGTTTATTTGTTTGTTTTATTTATATTAATAATTTTATGTTACTGTTTTTTTTTTACTTTTTATATTTGTTTATAAACTTAATATTAATTTAATTTGATTTTAAA
The DNA here is from genome assembly GCA_002072015.1 of Radix auricularia. Classification (NCBI taxonomy): domain Eukaryota; kingdom Metazoa; phylum Mollusca; class Gastropoda; family Lymnaeidae; genus Radix; species Radix auricularia. Next base: position 665,261 of record MUZC01000195.1, on the reverse strand, counting down.
TGATTCTTTACTACATTTGATATCAGGATACTATCCGGCTCTGTCTTAAATATTTGCCAAATCCAGATAGTGACTGAAATCTCAAAATCTAGTATATATGTAAGTCAGGTGAGCAAAATTATAGTTATTACAGTAAAACTCAGTCATCTGGACCTCGGTCAACTTGCCAAGCCATTAGGTCAAATCCTCTCTTTATCTTAATATTTTCTTAACAGTTCCCTAATACTATCTGGAGCACAAAAGAGCTCCAAATTTACACATGATGTTGGTTATCTTTATCCCCATGACTGATCACCTGTTAAAAAAAGACTAAAATTTTGTCTTTAAACTGTGATATTTTTGTATACACTCAGTTCTTGTAGTAGACATCTTGAGCTAAATAAAAAATGTTGTCTACCATAGTGTAGAAATTCCTTGTACATAGGCCATATTTGGAACAATTTTTTTTTAAATCAGGAATTTTTTAAAAATCACTGTTTTTTCATATTAATATTGTCTTGCATTGTAAACATATCTCTGTGTTCTCATTTAAATTGCCCTTAGAGATGTTGGCAATATTGTTATTTTTATCAGCATAAAGTATATAATCCCTAAGTGGTGGCTACTTTTTAATAGTGGAAGACCCTGATGCTACAATAAATACAATTATATTTCCTATAAACATTCAAATACTTAATGATTACTCAGTGAAAGTGTCCAAGCCCAGCAGAACAGATATTGTTATAAAATAACACAATGTGCCCCATGCTTACTTGTTGACATTGGCAACCATTCATCTAACATCATTTATGTATCTTCTGCTAATACCACGTTTCAAGAGATTCATCCTAAAAAATGGTCCCATGCTACTCACTTTTCTACCTGATGCTCTCACCTGTTCTACCATGATCCACTCACCTGTTCTCCCATGATCCACTCACCTGTTCTACCATGATGCACTCACCTGTTATAACTGATGCTCTCACCTGCTCTACCATGATCCACTCACCTGTTCTACAATGATCCACTCACCTGTTCTACAATGATCCACTCACCTGTTCTACCTGATCCAAACACCTGTTCCACTTGATCTACTCAAATGTTCTACTATGATCCACTCACCTGTTCTACCTGATCCACTCACCTGTTCTACCTGATCCACTCACCTGTTCTACCTGATCCATTCACCTGTTCTACCTGATCCACTCACCTGTTCTACCATGATCCACTCACCTGTTCTACCTGATCCACTCACCTGTTCTACCTGATCCACTCACCTGTTCTACCTGATCCACTCACCTGTTCTACCATGATCCACTCACCTGTTCTATATGACGTACTCAGATGTTCTAAAAGTTTCACTCACCTATTCTACTTCGTGTGTAAACTTTGCCTGGGGGTGGAGGCTGCGGCCAGTCTTTGAAAAGACATTTAAAATCTGTTGGCTCTGCCCCTTCCACAACTCTTGTTACTTTTGTGTCTGATGGGTAGCCTTTCTTTTTTAAGAAGCCCTGTAGGGTAAAAATCTTAGGTCTCATTTCCACAAGGACATTATTTTAATAAAAAATCACACAGAAGAATAATATAAAATTCATTTTTATCTCTCATGGATTGTACTAACATGTCACATTGGTGTTGTACATCTGGGTATATAAAGTAAGAGTATCACATCGGTCTTGTACATCCATGTATAGCCTATAGACTAACAGAGTATCACATCGGTCTCATACATTCATGTGTATAGACTAACAGAGTATCACATCGGTCTCATACATTCATGTGTATAGACTAACAGAGTATCACATCGGACTCATACATCCATGTATAGCCTATAGACTAACAGAGTATCACATCGGTCTCATACATTCATGTGTATAGACTAACAGAGTATCACATCGGTCTCATACATTCATGTGTATAGACTAACAGAGTATCACATCGGTCGCATACATTCATGTGTATAGACTAACAGAGTATCACATCGGTATCATACATTCATGTGTATAGACTAACAGAGTATCACATCGGTCTCATACATTCATGTGTATAGACTAACAGTATCACATCGGACTCATACATCCATGTATATAGACTAACAGAGTATCTAAAACATTGCACTGAGTACCCACCACAGCATTTCTCATGGCTTCCTTTTTCTCCCGTGGCGACGCCTTCTTACCAATCCACAGCCAAGCTCCAGACGGTCCGTTGTCAATGATGAAAGAATCCTAACATTGAAAATAAAAAGGAAATGAATTTTATGCAGCATTTGAATGATATGAGCTGAATTTTTAAAAAACATAAATAAAAAGAAACAAATTAAAATCTAAATAACACTAAACTTTGAAATAATAAATAACATTAGAACATTATTTTAGTGCCATGGGGATAGCCTATTATTAACATGAGGTGTTTTTTAAAAGGAAGATTTCATTTTTAAAAAAATATTTTTTGTACAGTTTTTAGCAATAGTCATCTTAGACAAGTAATAGCAATAGTCATCTTAGACAAGTAATAGCAATAGTCATCTTAGACAAGTTATAGCAATAGATATCTTTAACAAGTTATAGCAATTAATATCTTTGACATTTTATTCAATATATATATATATATATATATTTAGCTCTAAGGCTCTCACTTTTATACCACCAAGTCCAATGTTTTAAATATAATAAATTCATTCTCAGAGAATATCTAAATTGTTTTTTATTAAACAAGGAAACAGGTGTGGAGCGGAATGTTTTGGCTCTAGTGTGTGTTTTGACCTACAGGGTTATTGTCCATAACCTCAGGTATGGTCACATTAACGTAGGTGACTGGTCAACAGTGCGGAGATTTAGGCAGTTTGTGCCACTCAGTGAGGTTAAGTGAGGTAGCTAATGGTGTCACCCCCTCACAACTTACTTCATAGACCTTCTTCCAGTCTCCCAGTGCCAAATAACAGGAACATACAGAATTTTACATTTTGGTGTCACCCTTTGTGATAATGTTACCTGGTGCGGCCAGCAACCCTCGCAACCCCCTAGTGACGCCACTGGTGCTTTTATTTCAATTTTGTTTGTGAGCACACAAAGTTAGGCAATCAGCAATCAGTAAGTTACATTTATAAATATTTGAGTAATGTATAATTTTTTTTTTGAGTACACATACAAGTTTTTGAGCACATGATCAAAATGTTGAGCATGTACAAATGTTTAATTTCAGGTACAATTTTTTTAGTAAATTTGCAGGTGTTTGAGTTCATGTACAGGTGTTTGATTATGTATACAAGTTTATACAAGAGTTATTACAATAAAGTTACACACACAATGATGAATTGTTTTCATCAAAACTTTTTTTTACCATCGTTCATGGAAAGTTCTCACAACTGTGTTACACATCACACTTCCAACTCAAGCAGACAATTTTTAGTATAACTTGTTTATAAAGTTTAAGAAATTGTGTGGAGGAGGGGAGGTGGGGGGGGGGCAGCAGGAGCTGTGAGAACAGAATGAAATCCAATATTTGAAATGACCAAACTAAGGCAATTAAAGAATATTGTGTCAGATTAGGGCACTACAATGTTGTTAGGTTCATGTTATTATAGTTATCATGTCAATTGTGAATACAATAAATGGATTCAAGATGCACAAACACAGACATTACAATATGTCTGTGTTACATAACACATTAAATTAATTTGCAACCGAAAATTTGGTCTCATGAAAAACATCTGACAATTTGGTCTGATGACAAAGCATCTGAAAATCTGATCTCATGACAAAACATCTGACAATTTGATCTCATGATAAAACATCTGACAATTTGATCTCATGATAAAACATCTGCCAATTTGATCTCATGACAAAACATCTGACAATTTGGTCTGATGACAAAACATCTGACAATTTGATCTCATGACAAAACATCTGACAAATGACAAAACATCTGACAATTTGGTCTGATGACAAAACATCTGACAATTTGATCTCATGACAAAACATCTGACAATTTGGTCTCATGAAAAACATCTGACAATTTGATCTCATGACAAAACATCTGACAATTTGATCTCATGATAAAACATCTGACAATTTGATCTCATGATAAAACATCTGCCAATTTGATCTCATGACAAAACATCTGACAATTTGATCTCATGACAAAACATCAGAGATTCTGTAATGTCTGAAAAATATATTTCATGCTGTGCAACCATTTTGTAATGAAACTTGACAAGTTCAGGAAATACTCAACAAGGCAAGTTAATGTCAGTCATGACTGATACCATCATGCATATCATCAATGTAATTATGACTGAAATGATGACTGATGTGACTGAAATCATGACTTGAATCTTGATTGATACTTTGTTACTCAAAATGTGATTTCTTGGAATCATGCATTACGTGATGGGCAGTGACAACAGAGCAGTGAGAATCATGGGAGTTGAGAGGTAACAGTGAGTATAATGAATGTTACAAGAGGTGATACTGTAGTACTTGTACAGATTGGTTCTATATGATATGGAAGACGAGACACAGGGTCATGCTTTGTTTTAACTCAGCTTGGAGCATGTAGATAAACATACACTTGTTACAGAAATTGTTACAAGTCAATAAGTTGGGGCAACTGCACAAACAACTGGGGGGTGGGGGGTGGTATCTAATATAAGAATCAACTGAATTATCAGCATCTTAAACAAATGACTAAAAAAATAAATAAATGTATTTCAAATTGATATGGGCATTAAAAGATCCAGAGCTTTGTTAATAGAATGGCTTAAAGTGATATTAATGGCAATATAAGGGATAAAACCAATTTTACATTATTCATATTGGTTTCAGAATTACATTTTTTAAAAATTGAAAACATAAATTGGTGCAATAATCTTCTGTATCGAGGTATCTGCAATTTATAAGCTAAAGATATAAATATTTATTTGAATCCGCAAAACTGCTTGATTTTACTCTAGGTTGGTATTGTTTGTGCTTTGCCCTTTTTTTGTTGTTCCAGAAGCTTATTTTATTAGTGGTTAAAGTGAAAGAAGTTAGAGAAGGCAAGCATCACTCTGACATGCCTACATACCTGGCTGAATTTCTGATGGGGCTATCAGTAAAACAAAAATGTCCAGTCATTGAGGTTATCAATTCCTGACAGCTGAGGTCGATGTGTTTGACATGATGGACATGAATGACCATTAACAGGATAATCATGGGATGTCAATAACTAATCATGGGATGTCAATAACTAATCATGGGATGTCAATAACTAATCATGGGATGTCAATAACTAATCATGGGATGTCAATAACTAATCATGGGATGTCAATAACTAATCATGGGATGTCAATAACTAATCATGGGATGTGAATAACTAATCATGGGATGTCAATAACTAATCATGGGATGTCAATAACTAATCATGGGATGTCAATAACTAATCATGGGATGCGAATAACTAATCATGGGATGTCAATAACTAATCATGGGATGTCAATAACTAATCATGGGATTTCAATAACTAATCATGGGATGTCAATAACTAATCATGGGATGTCAATAACTAATCATGGGATGCGAATAACTAATCTTGGGATGTCAATAACTAATCATGGGATGTCAATAACTAATCATGGGATGTCAATAACTAATCATGGGATCTCAATAACTTCCCTGCTTCTAATAATCACGGGACATGATCGATAACAGCTAATAACTAAGGGCCATGGGTTATGATTTCTTATAATCATGGGACAAGATTTACAGTAGCTAATAACTAAGGGAGATGGATTATGACTTCTTATAATCATGGGACAAGATCTACAACAGCTAATAACTAAGGGAGATGGATTATGACTTCTTATAATCATGGGACAAGATCTACATCAGCCAATAACTAAGGGCCATGGATTATGACTTCTTATAATCATGGAACATGGCTAAGAAATTTGAGAGCTATATTGGCAACTTCGTGAATGATACATTTGGCTAATGAAATGTGGTCTATCCTCAAAAGGAAAACGCCAGGGCCTGTTTATCAATGCTGATTTTGACACAGTTTGAAATAGCTGAAAGGGGAACTCACAGTCAAAAGTTTACATCTGATATCATTTTGGTAAAGACACTTTTCCTTTTGGTATAGTTTTGGACATTTACCCAGTAAAAAAAATTTACAGCACAAATTGAATAAATTAAAAAAAAATGATTCAGAACTCACATCAGAGAGTAAATCTTTTTTTGACAGAGGGCCCGGCTTGACCTCCTGGATGCGTAGCGTCCCATCCTCTTCTTTGCACCTTGAAATTTCAGGAGTAAAAAGTTAAAGAAACAAACGCAAACCTTGCTGAATAATTTGTGAAGTGTTTTTGACGTGTCTAGTGGGAGAAGGTGGGACGGGGATTGTGTGGCTAGCAGAATGCCCAGCTGCCTTTACTTTACCCAACGTCAGTCCCTATAGCCACGGGAACAGGCTTTAGCCTTCACAGAGATTCGAACCTCTGACTCTCAGTACACCAGCCTTGCGCGCTGCCGCTTGACCATTGCAACTCCATAAGTTATTATTAGTGAGGATGAAATGTCAATCCTTGTTTAATTATCTTGTTTAAAGTTTGCCTATACTTATCTTGTTTAAAGTTTGCCTATACTTATCTTGTTTAAAGTTTGCCTACTTATCTTGTTTAAAGTTTGCCTACTTACCTTGTTTAAAGTTTGCCTATACTTATCTTGTTTAAAGTTTGCCAACTTATCTTGTTTAAAGTTTGCTTATACTCATTTTGTTTAAATTTGAGCAATCTGTCAGAAAACAAAGTCTTAGAGTCACCAGTAAAACCTACGAGAACAACTTGATGTTGGCCGACATGCTCCTTTCACTGGATTCATCCTCACCAGCATCCTTCTCGGACTTGACTTTGTTCTTGTCACGCAGGGGCAGATATTTCTCTAGGACCTGGAGGTGAGGTATTAAATAAAATATAAGGATATGCGCTTAGTTAGACTGAGTCTGAGACCTGGAGGTGTGGTATTAAATAAAATATAAGGATATGCGCTTAGTTAGACTGAGTCTGAGACCTGGAGGTGTGGTATTAAATAAAATGTAAGGATATGCGCTTAGTTAGACTGAGTCTGAGACCATCAAATGATGAGACATGGATCTTGTCACTGCGGCTCAAACACTTTGGTTGTTTCCAGCTTTGACAAGAGTTGTCAAACTTAGGGGTTTACCTGTTTTGACAAGAGTTGTCTAGCTTAGTATCGTACTGTTTCGACAAGAGTTGTCTGACTCATAAACTTACCGGTTTTAACAAGAGTTGACCAGCTTGAGGCCTTACCTGCTTTGACTCATGGTCTAGTTTGTCTTCCTGTCCATCCTCCAACACAACAATGTTGGCCTTGCCACCCCGCTCATCCCTCAGCTTACGACAATGGTCCAGTGTCTGAAAATTTAATACAGAATAAAAACAGCCCATAAAAACAAAGTTTTTGACTATAAATCCCTTATACATGAGACAGAAATAAAAGTATTTATAATATTCCAAATAATATGCACGTGCAAAAAACAAACATTTACAGACTGAACGTGACTGAACTCTCTTGTTTTAAAAAGAAGACGGGTGCGGTCACCGATGGCTGGAGTGAACTCCAGCAAACACGTGAATGTCAACAACAGACGGCTACCATACATTATCTAGAGATAAACTAAAAGTGCATTAATTTAATTACGGTACATTCAATCAATCTGAAATTTTGATACAATGCTTTGTAAGGTAACACAAGTCTATGTGCAAAATTTTAGCTCGATAGCATCACGGGAATCGGGTCATTTTTTACTTTTGCTTTTCCGCCACTCCCACGTATGGACCAAGACAGAGAGAGAGCCGGCGGTGAAGTTAATATAAGGGATTTAAAAATATAAAAATCTAAACTTTATATAAATATTTTAAAAAATATTATTCAACAAGTTGAATTTTTATGAGATAAAAATAAAGTTTAGCCTCCTCTTCCCATAATGATACAGGTATTTCATGTCTCATGCCATATACAGAGCAGATTACTTGTAAAAAGGTTAAGCACAGTATGTAACAGAGAATGAATCTAAAACTAACTTTCATCTTCTCTGTCCTGTTGCACTCTCCCCCTAACCAAGGGAAGATAATTTGACCTAGATCCACAATAAAGCAATCACCATGGTTCATCTGCTCCCAGCTGATTTCGGTGCACTGAAGGGAGGAAAAAGAAAACAAGACCAATCATTAGTGTCCTCCTCATTTAAAAAAATCCTCCTTTTTAACAGACTTTTTCTATCATGTTATGATTATTTACACAATGGCATAAGACTGATTTTTTCCAAGTACGTCGTAAGCATTTCTGCTGCCAGATAAAAATATGTCAGCTACGTGGTAGTGGAAATAGGTCACCTCTGAGAACCTTGGATTCCGTTTGCCCTTGACATGTATTAACCTTGGCTGGAAAACTCCTTTGTCAACGTGGTTGAAACCAGATTTGGCACCTCCAGCTTTGATCCTGAGGATTATCATTAAAAAGATAATAATTTTAAATCTGACTGATAAGTTACGAATACATTTCTTTTACACATGTTTAGATAAGATGAACTAAAACAAAAAGAGTTATTTTTTGTAAAAATTCACAAGACATTAACTGATGATACAAAAGATATTAAAATCTTGAGCATGAACTCTATTTTGAAATTTCTTCATGTGTATAAAAAACAACAACGAAAATAAAAACACAAAAAAAACAACAACACGACTTTACAAACTGTTGATTTTGATTTGGGCAATTATAAAAAGAATCCTTTTAAGGTTAACTCATTAAAAAATCATGTTGGAGGACAATCTGATCTCTGTGACTCAGTGCTCCAAGCTGTGTCAATACAAACAATTGTCAGAAGTCAATTCACTTTTCCTCTGTGTCTGGAAAATTATCTATTTTATAGGGGTGTGTTGGATTTCGGCTATGGGAAATCCGGAATCTGGCCATTTTTACAAATCCGACTCTGGCTCAATTTAACTTCATAAATCGTGCCAAATCTGGCTGGCAATTTTGCGATAAAATATATATAAATTTAATCGCTCTAGAATACGGCCATTTAACAAATTCGGCTCCAGCTTCAGCTTAATTTCACTACCTAAATCTGGCCAATTTGGTGCTGGCAGGATTTCAAAAATTTGAATCCGGTAAACCCCTACTATTTTAAACCAAACGTCATGACAAAGTGGCAACTTTGGATGCTGAATGACTTTGATGGGAGAGAACGCCCAATGTTCAGGAGAGCTATGCGGCATATTCAAATGTGGAGACGCTGGTGTTGACACTGATGTTTAATTTTTATAAAATAATTTTTAAATGGTCAGAACCAAAGTTTACTTTATGCCATTGGGGAAGTAGCTCAGGAAACGTTGGGACTCATGTCCTTCAACCTCTCGATGTTGGACCGGGGCGCCCCCGAGAAGATCGTCAAGCTCAACAGATTTATAAGCTGCGACCCCTGCCTCGTCCTGAGGAAAGATAGATTTATGAAAATGTATGTCACCATAACTGTAATAGACAGTAATATATTATTAATAATAATAGAGTATATTATTTAGTCAACAGAATTATAAGATAACATAACAAAAGATGTAAAAATTATATTGATAGTAAAACATAACAATGACATGAACAAATAAATACTAGTAACATTACATACTAATGAGATTTACTGATATATTTGATATTTATATAACATCACAATGAATTGTAAAAATAAATGAGAGCAAAATGTAAGATTTACATTGTACACATATTTTTGGCATATCTTTAACATACTGTAAGATGAACAAAAATCTGTTGATGAGACAAACCTGAGAGGTATCATTTCCCAGCCAAAAATGAACATGGCTGTCTAAAGGACCTCCTTTGGCATCTTTGATCTGAAAGACCAACAATAGGAATTATATTTACTGACAGAAGAAAATGTTTTATCAATCAAAATTTTTAAATAATGCTGGATCCCATTAAGAACATATCAGATTTTATTTGTAACAAAAATAAATATTTTTACAAATAAAGTAAAATGAATTTCTTTCAAATTCTTCATGTAAAGCCAAAACATTTTGAAACATGAAGAAAAAGATAGGAGAGAGCCATGTTAGTAAAATAATCAATTTATAAAAGGAAAGTTTAATGTAAGCATGAGTCATTTAACATCATCAACTTCTACGTACAGGAACATTTTTTCCATGTACATTATAGTTACAAAAAATAATCTTAGATTAAATTTATGTTAAAGAGATGAAATATCAGAGAACCTCCCAAGCAATGTTCCCTCCAAGGTTCGTTGGTCCGTGTGCAAAGTAAAAAGCATCAATTTATTATGCAATATTCTACAAAATTTGATTTGCGATAATTCAAAACTGCTGCGCGGCATCAGTCAGATGTCTGCACAGCCTCGCAGCTTAAAGGGAACATTGCTTCCAAGCAAGACACTGACCACAAATTTCCCACTGAAGAAAAACCGACCTTATATTTAACACTGACCACAGATTTAACACTGACCACAAGTTTCCAACTGATCACAAGACTGACTATAGGTTTAACACCAACACTCCAGGCTCAACATTGACCACAAATTTTCCACTGAGCACAAGACTGACCATAGGTTTAACACTGACCACATGCTTGATACTGACCACAAGTTTGACACTGAACACAAGATGTACCATAGGTTTATCACTGATCACAGACTCGACACTGACCACAAGTTTGACAATGACTGTAAATAATTAGCACCTTCACTGAAAATTTTTACTAATCTTAACAAATGATATGAATACATTCTTATGTTTGACATTTATACACAGAACTCATAACTGACAGAATACTTTTTAAGCATAAAATTGTTTACATTTATCTGATAATAATTATATTAAGTAGTAAATTTAAAGCTGAGGAATACAACAGGAGAATTGAGAAAACTTCTATAAAATAAGCAGCAACTGGTCTAAAATTCAGTGAAAAAATAATAATCACTAGAATGAACATGACAGGGAAAGTTGTTTGTGATCACATGAAACAGGGTAAGTTGTTTGTGATCACATGAAACAGGGTAAGTTGTTTGTGATCACATGAAACAGGGTAAGTTATTTGTGATCACATGAAACAGGGTGAGTTGTTTGTGATCACATAAAACAGGGTAAGTTGTTTGTGATCACATGAAACAAGGTAAGTTGTTTGTGATCACATGAAACACGGTGAGTTGTTTGTGATCACTTAAAACAGGGTAAGTTGTTTGTGATCACATAAAACAGGGTAAGTTGTTTGTGATCACATAAAACAGGGTAAGTTGTTTGTGACCACGTGAAACAGGGTAAGTTGTTTGTGACCATGTGAAATAGGGTAAGTTGTTTGTGACCATGTGAAATAGGGTAAGTTGTTTGTGATCACATAAAACAGGGTAAGTTGTTTGTGATCACATAAAACAGGGTAAGTTGTTTGTGACCATGTGAAATAGGGTAAGTTGTTTGTGACCATGTGAAATAGGGTAAGTTGTTTGTGACCATGTGAAATAGGGTAATTTTTTTTTTTTGACCCAGTGAAACTGTAAAATGTTTGTGCTTGTACACAAGAAGTGTCTGTGACCTCATTGATGTGTTTCAGACCATGTCAGGGAAAACCCAATAACTCTATAATGTTTCCCTGACATTTTTTTACTTGTGTTTGGTGCGGTGCGCGGTATGAAAGAGTATGACGTAATAGTGTGAACGTGACGTAGGGGGAAGGCAGTTGTTGTGAGCAGAGATAGGTCGTGTTTGTAAATAAAGGAACTTTCGACATGCTGTTAATAAAGTTATAGTATAGATGTTTCAAGAGTGTTGGTGTTATATCTTGAGTTGACCTGTCCGTTTGATCATAACAAATAACTCAGACAACGACTTTTCTTTTTATTGTATATTTATTTATTAAGATTATTTAATTTAAAATTGAGAGAAAAAAAAGCAAGTTTTCGTTTTAGTGAGAAAAAAAAAAGAATTCTATATGATAAATGAGGCACTGATGTAATGCACGTACACAAACAGAGAGTGACATAAATGTACAATGTGTGGTTATTGAAATCATATGACATGGTCCATCCATTAATGCTCCACTGGACCAACATCATAAAAGAGGAAAAGTTAAAGAGTGTTGCAGGTTGTTATATGTCCCCATATAAATTAACAAATGTTTTTGAAAAACATTGACACCCAAGGTCCGTTTGTTAGTAACTATACTATACAGTACTAAGTTATCAATCAACAAAAATGTATAGAGCTGTTAGTGTACTAACAATGAACTAATACTTAGTTATATAAACAAATCTATTGCTGTAGCCCTCAGAGTCAAGTTTTAAACCCAAATATTTTTACCTTTGGAGAAAATTATTTTTTTGATTAAAAATGTGATTTGCATTTTTACTATTAAGACTGATCTAGAGTAGGTTAATTATTTCAACATTTTTTTATTTAAATCTTTCTTCTGGATAACCAAAATAGATGAGAATATTAACATGAACGATTTTAAGATTAAAGTCTCAAGAGAAATCTATACGACCTTGGCCCCACTTTGATTAGAAGCTGTAGTTTACAAAAAGTAAATATTGTTATTGCTATACAGGGGGCGGGGAGCGTTCAATCAGCATTGAAATAACAACAACAGTACCTGGATGTCTACACCTTTAGGTGTTTGGCCTTCTTCAGCAATCTGTTTGGTATAGTTTAAATGGGGTGCAGATGAAAGTTTTTTTTTTTATTGATATTCATACAGACCAAACAACATAACATGGAACACCTCCGAAATAAACTTTACAATTGAAAGTAAATGCATTAGGCAGGTAGCATATTGTATGATCAGTTAGAATTATAGAAAATAATTTTACCAGAGGGCTTTACATAAATTATATTACTAAGATATGTATTTTATTGCTCAACATATTACTTAATGCATTAATCCTTGATAGATATTTATTAAACAAATTTGGCACAGCTAATAGTTAATGTCCAAAAAAATGTATATAATCATGTTAATCTTGTTTTGATAGTTAATATTTTATTGTGTCAATCATGTATTTCATGAAAGAATTAGCATAGTAAATCCATCATGACATGTCAACTCATGTCTAATTTTTCATATACATGTTATTTTTTAAAAAAATATTCTTATTTACTATTTCAAAATAAAAGTAACTTTTGTCAAGTTACTTAATAGGGGGGAAAAAATCTTAAGGCAAAGTTGAGATAACAACTCCAAGATCTTGCTTTTCAACCACACCCCCACCACCCCAACATATGGCCAGATTTAAAATCTAGAGGATTATCCTCCAAGTCTTTCATACAACTTTTTATCAGCCCCTGGTCTAAAAGACAGAAAGTATGATTGCTAAATAGCTGAAGGGATACTGGGTGCATATCCTACAATAGTTATTAAATGTCACAAAAAAATAAGAAATATCACAGAAAGCACTTACAGATAAGACAATGTAGGAATCACCTCTGAAAAATTCTCCATAGAATTCTTTAGCTATGGGCGTCACTTGCATGTTCTGAGGGATAAAATGAGGAACAGTCAGTTTTGTTTTATTTCAGGGGCGAATATAAGTTCTATACTTTTTAAAAAAATGTTTTTAAAAAGTTTATTTTCACCTTTGGCTATTATTATTATATGCAACGTATGCAATGCAAACGGAGAGGCAATAGAAATGGTAGCAATTAGCAAGAGGTTTTCATAACTGGAATCAATACTGTTATTTATTAATGAAAATAAAATAGCAATCAGACTATCATAAAAAAACAGCTTTTTAAAAGTGTATTTCACTTGATAGGAAATTTTTTAATTAGGTAACTCCCCTCTAGTTAAGTTGCAATGGGGGTGGTGGTGGTTTGTCTCTATGGTTTTACAATGGGCAAAATGGATGAATCCCCCCTTCCCCCACCCTCAGACATATTATATGTTGGCCACAATACAAAATACTTCTAAACTAATGATTCAGCTTCTATTTTGTAGATTGGATTTTGTATGTTGTCTGTTGAGCAAGAAAATCCAATCCTGCATATTTAAATATCTCAAAATTAACATAGAGATATTTATAAAATTATCATCTACATCTAGGATATTTTTTTTTAAATCCAAAAAAACTATTGTCTGTAGACTATGGGCGTACGTGGACTCTTTAAAAAACAATAAACGTCTTGCATCTTGCACACAATAAGTCTTTACAGGATGTGAAGTAATTCTGTTTGTTTTTGTTTTACAAATTGACCACGTTCTTGGACTACAAACCTCTATCCTCCATATGTAGAACCCTGACCTCTTTGGGTCAATCCTGGAGAACGCCTGGTCTAAACGACTCATGTCCAAATCTGAAGAGAAATAAAAAAAAAAAAAAAATTAAACTTGAGGACACTATTAAAAAAAAGGGACAATATCGCCAGGCACGGTTCAAGTTCAAGGAGGAAGAAAAAGAGCCAGGAAACAGAAAAGATAGGAGGAATTTATCAAGGAATGGACCGGCCTGTCATTCATCGACTCCCAAAGGGCAGCACAGGACTGGGATAAATGGCGCGAAGAGTTGGTGTCACCTGGGGCGGTAGCTCATGGTGTCACCCCCCTCATGATTTAACCCATAGAACTCCTCCAAGTTTTCCAGTGCCAAATAAAGGGAAAATACAGAATTTTACATTTTGGTGTCACCCCCTTGATGGTGTCACCCGGGGCAGCCCAATCCCACCGCACACCCTAGCGACGCCACTGGCGTGAAGTAGTGGGCAGTCTGGTGCCCCAACAACCCCTGACCCACGGGTTAAGGGTTGGGATAGGCTATGATTCCCATTAAGTATAGTGTCTTTATTTACTTGTCTAAAATATCGGTTTGAATTTTGTCTGTTTGTTTAATTTTGTTGTTACTTTTGTTATACCGAAGCGTCGGAATCGAGCTCAAAATTGGATTAGCAAAAAGCAAGTCGAGGTTGTGGTGCGTTCAGAACAGAGATTTCTAGATCAAACCAAATCAGGGCCTACGCAGGAAGTCGAGGTAGACAGCTTTCAAAAGATATCACTACATGGGCTCTGAGGTGCGTTAAGCTGACGTGCACCTTCCTAAGCGTAGGGTACAAGTTCTGCGATTAGGGGGGGGGGTTAAGTTTTTAGAGGCATGTTCGACGGAGCAGACTCAACATAGCAAGAAAGATTTAAAATATAAGGTTCGGTCCAGTAAGCCGAAGTAGGCAGTGAATGGAAAAAAAAGTGCAGGGAGGGGCCGCTGTTGTGTATACCAGAGAAGATAAATATTGCAGGCCCAGAAAATGTAGGTGGGTAGTGAACGCGCATGTATCAATCTTAAAATAAATACAAGGACATATCTTCAAGTATAGCAATGAATCGAGAAAAAGGGGGGCGGGCCGACATTTCAAACCAAACGAAATAGCTAACAGCTGGTCGAGAGAAAACTGTCATAAATAATGAAACGATGTAAACAATTCCCTTAGGCCACACGCGTGCTGAAGACCATATCAAGTGAGCTCGTGTGTTAGGGCAGGTTATCGACTGGTAGCGCAATCTGCATGAAACTTGTTTGAACGGCAAGACGAGGATAGAAAACACAAACTGTTATATTGCATTTACAGTGAGTTCAAAATGCTTTAGTAATCCACATCAGTCTTGTTACTGTCCAATATTTAGAAATCGGAGAAAAGTTTCCTTTCTTTTCGCCTCGCTTCAACAAATGCGAGATTACAAGTGGTCAGATGAATCCAGAGTCTATCCCGTGGCGAGTGAAGAGCTTGGTCGAGACAAAAGCAAAATTTACAATTTAAACTTTCTTCTTCTTCGTTCTCAATGTTGAATATTGAGTTTTGCGTGCCACGAGTTTTGCGCCAATTGGCCCGTGGTCTCCGACTTCAGCCTGCTGTATTTTCTGGATTTGCTTCCATAGCCTTTGGTCAGCCAAGACCATCTGCAAGACAGCAGTTTTTTTTTTTTTTTTGGCGAGTGATGCAGCGTTCACATGCCACGGCTAAGGGTTCCACGCATTGCCCCGCCGCTTTTCACCCATTTGAGCTGGGTGGAGCTCGGGGACGCCCTGGGCCCCGGGAACAAGTCCTTGGCTTCCCGTGGATTCGAGCTCGTGACCATCGGAACGACAGTCGAGCGCGCTTGCCACTCGACCACCGCGGCCCCTACAATTTAAACCATTTACAATAATATTAATTCATATTAATTATGTTTAACGTGTAATACGTGAGCGCTCATTATGCACTCAACGGTTTTCTTAAAAATGTGAAGTCTTTAAAAACATTTTTATTTGCGTTTTTGAACATCAGATCGCAACGGGCATGCTAGGCTGGTATGGGCCCGCTAGGCTGGTATGGGCCCGCTAGACTGGTATGGGCACGCTAGGCTGGTATGGACATGCTAGGCTGGTATGGGCACGCTAGGCTGGTATGGGCACGCTAGGCTGGTATGGGCATGCTAGGCTGGTATGGGCACGCTAGGCTGGTATGGGCACGCTAGGCTGGTATGAGCCGGCTAGGCTGGTATGGGCATGCTAGGCTAGTATGGGCACGCTAGGCTGGTATGAGCCGGCTAGGCTGGTATGGGCATGCTAGGCTGGTATGGGTATGCTAGGATGGTATGAGCCGGCTAGGCTGGTATGGGCAGGCTAGGCTGGTATGGGCATGCTAGGCTGGTATGGGCACGCTAGGCTGGTATGAGCCGGCTAGGCTGGTATGGGCATGCTAGGCTGGTATGGGCATGCTAGGATGGTATGGACAGTGACTGTGTTAATGTTACAGAAGAAAGCCGTAATATCATCATATCAAAATGCGGTAGAAATGCATATAAATTTATTATAAATTAATGCGCGACAGCGACAACCGCGTGTGATCTTTTTTTCAGCTGTGACTGTGATTGACAACTGGATGAAAACGCCAACAAACCAACGGTGCCAGACACAGACTCATCACTTGACCAAGCCGGTGTTACGTACCATAGGTCATTGGTAGATGAAGGTTGTTTTTAAAGCGGGAAAAGGCTGCGGCGTTTCAAGGTGCGCCTAAGACCACAGTGCCACCTGCATGTATCCTCATGATTTATTATTTACACATGAGATATTAATGTAGCAAGTTTCGACTCTGCTTATCAAACATTCATTTCCCTAGGTCATCATGACCTTAGCGGAAACCAGTCCATTGGGTTTTCCTCTGGTCTGTAAAGTAAATATCCGCGTATTCATTTGGTATTTTAAAAAAAAAACATTTATTGAAGTTGAAAAAAAATGTTTATAAATATTGTGAACTCGTTGGCGGATTTAAATAGAAATAGTTTCCGGAACTAGGTGTCTATTTTTTCCTAAAAAAGAACCCATTATTATTGAATTGCGCTAGACTGCGTGAGTCTCAACTGAAAAGAAAAGTCTATTATGAATGTAGGACGTAAATTAAGCAGGAACGTAGCTAGCGCTTGATAGCGTCGAGGACAAATGTAAAATCAAATTTTTTTTATCTTGAAATTGTCACTATTTTTAAAATTATATTTAAATTTAAATTTATTTTATTGGGGGGGGGGGGGG